>PVLD010001214.1:0-214094 GCA_004027595.1 Dinomys branickii | reverse complement strand
CTAGTACTCAGAGGGAAGCCAGCTGGTGGGAGTTTAACTTCACCAGTCTTCAACTTCTTTTAGCTGAGGAAGCCATTAATCAACCACACTTCTCCTCAGAAGCCCAGTAAAAATCAAAAGAATTGGACCTGCAGTTCCTGGTGGGGAAACTGAGGCCCAGAGAGGTACAGTGACTTGCTCTGGGTTATGGAGCAGTGAGCTCCACAGCTGGGAAGCTCTGGCCTACTCTTGTCTGCCCTGCCTTTCTGTGTATCAGACCACCGTTCCCTCCACAGTACAACAAGCACCTGTTTGTGCATATCGGCCAGTCAAGTCCAAGCTACAGCGACCCCTACCTCGAAGCCGTAGACATCCGCCAGATCTATGACAAATTCCCAGAAAAGAAAGGCGGGCTCAAGGAGCTCTTCGAACGGGGGCCCTCCAATGCCTTTTTTCTTGTGAAGTTTTGGGTAAGCCCTGGAATAAAGCCCTCCTTCCACTCCCAGGGCATTTGTGGTGGTGGGTGGGGGTGAGCTGGAGGGCCAGGGAGGAGCATGGGCGGGGCTTGGATGCCAGAGAACGGGGTAAAGGGATTGAACACCAGGCCTTGTGCACATGGACTGAGCGCTCTGCCACTAAACCCTTCTGTCAGGATAGCAAGCCCTTCCTGATGGTGGTCGCGGCGGCCAGGCAGAAAGTGAGGTTGTGAGGAGCTTGTGGTGCTGGCTAGAGATGCGGGAAGTGAAGGGGTGGGAGGAGAGCCAGCTTGGGGCTTCTGTGGCAGCCATCTTTGAAGGGCAGCTCCAGGACAGTCCTGGGTCTGCAGTGGGCCAGCTGATCCTCTGGCTCTGTCTCCAGGCCTGGTTGGGTTGGACGGAGCTGGGAGAAGAGGTGTGTAGGGTTAGGGCCGGTCACCCAGCCTATGCTGCCCCAGGCCAGGCCTCCCCAGAAGAACCCACGCCCGGTTTCCAACAGCCCAGCCCAAGACTTGGTGCCACTCAGCGCTGTGCTGGTAGAAATTGTACCCCTAGGGGACCTGGATCTGTGGGAGATCACAGGGCAAGGTCAGACAGACCCTTGCAGGTCAAGGCTGAGCCTAGGAAGGGCAGCAAAGCCTTGGCCTCCGTGTCGCTCTCAGCGCCCCAGCGCCAGGCTGCGATGTTGCTCTTACGGTTGCCCGTCAGCTCTCGTAGCACTTGGGACCACGCCAGCTCCCCTGGTGCATCCTGCTCAGAGCCCCTCAGCCTTATTGGCTCCCACACCCACGCCACTTTGATACTCTGGAAGCTCTTTGGTCCCGGAAAGAGGCATGTTCCCATGCAGAGAGGTCGTGTTACTCTGGGTGGGCTGGAACCCCGCCTGGATCCCCCCCACCCCCCGCCCCGCTGCTCGGCCTGGGGGCTGCCCTGCTCTCCATGGGCTGTGCAGATGGAGGCCCAGGCCCCTCATCCATGAGATGCTTCGTGTTTGTACTTAGCTAAAAGCAAAAGGCTGGTTCTGCAAGCAGGATGGACCTGGCTTTAGGGATGAGCAGGGTCTCTTAGGAAGAGGTGGGCACTGTAGTTTGTTACAGGGAAGATGTGCAGGAGGCTGTGGGCCTGGTAAAAAGCATAGTAGAAAGGTGACTTAGATCGTGGAAGGTCCTAATTATATGGAAGTCTGGGTTTTAGTCTATGTTGAGATGAAAAATAGGTAATAGGGGTTTGTTTGTTTTGAGACAGGTCTTGCTGTGTAGTTCAGGCTGGTCTTGAACTCACTATGTAGCCCAGCCCAAGCCCCCTGAGTGCTGGGATTATACAGCTGTGCATCACCATGGCCAGTGGTAATGGTTTTTTTTTTATGCTAGGGATTGAATCCAGGCCCTTGCACATGCTAAGTACATGCTATACCACTGAGCTGCACCCCTGCTGCTTTAAATCATTCGTGTTCATTTAAGCTGCTAATAAAAGAGGCTTTATAATGAAAAGCACCCGATTTGTGTCTTCCTGTTCCCGGTGTCCAACCTCAGGAGGCAGTCCCTGTAGAGGTTAGCTCTTGTTTTTCTTTGTTTGTTTGATTTTTGAGACAGGATCTCACTATGCATTTCAGGTTGGCCTTGAACCCACTACAGGAGCCCAGGCTGACCTCAAACTCACAGCAGTCTTCCTCTCTCAGCCTCCTGAGTGCTGGGATTACAGGCCTGTACCACCAGACTCAGCTTTTAGCTGTTTTGTTTTTTTTAAAAAAGGAAATTAATGTTTTTATTTTTTGCAGCGCAGTGGCAAGCAGAAACGCCAAAATGACACCGAGGACTTGGAGGTGAATTGGCTTGTCTATTGGGAAACGGTTTATACAGTGTGCATCATAGTGACCAGCCATACAGCACAGCAAGCAGCCGTTTCTAAGAAATAAGAGTAACAGGAACTGGAACTGTTACCTGGGCAGCTAACTGACTGGCTGGGGGGCATTTTCTGCTATAGCAGTACTGAGCCTAGGACCTTGCACGTGCAAGGCAAGCACTCTGCCTTGGGGAGCTGTAGCTCCACCCTTTTGTATTTCAAGACTGGCCTCACCAGATTTCCCAGGCTTAACTTCAAATTTGAGATCTTCCTGCCCCAGTCTCCTGAGTAGCTCAGATTACAAGTGTGGGGCACCATGCCTCACCAAACTTATTCTTAAAATATTACAAGTTAGTCTATGGGAACCACCATGGACAGTTAGGAAAAATGTGTTTTCTAAACATCAGACCTACTGAGTTGCTCTTCTCTGGTGGAGATTTTACTCCTGTGCACCTCTGTTCCCCTCCTGACTGAACTGTGCCCTTGTCATCCTGAGTTTCTCCTACGTTACAAAGTTTCCTAGATCTCATGGCTTTTATATTCCCCTCGTTTTTCTGCAGTGCCTCCTGTAGTGTCCTCTAAGAAAAGATGCCTGTTTGAAATAACATTTTTATATCCCTGTAAAAATGACCAGTAACTTGGGTAAGGAATCTGGATCAGAAACAAGTTTCTAGAAATGAGAAGATGCATTTTTTTAAAGAGCTTTTTTAAAAAAAGTCTAGGCAGGCTTTGAATTTACTTTGTAGACCAAGATGATTTCGAACTCAGTGATCCTCCTGCCTTAGCCTCCTGGGTTTCTTTATATCCACACCAATAAGGGCAGGGAATATAGCTCAGTGGCACAAGCGACTGCCTGGCAAGCACAAGGTCCTGAGTTCAATTCCCGGTACCAAAAAAAAAAAATAGAAAACACTATATCCTCACCAATATTTGGTAGTTTCTGTGACTGCAGCTATCTCGTAATGGTGTGGTTTTACCTCCTTGGCTTTGATTTGCATTTCCCTGATGATTAGGGTATCTTTTCATGTGCTTACTAGTGTTTTGCATATTTTTTTCCCCTGAGGTAGGGTCTCATCTGTTGCCCAGGCTAGTTTCTAGTGATCCTCCTGTCTCAGCCTCTTGAATAATTGGGACTACAGGCATGTGCCAGAGTAGGGGTGTCACTTCCATGGTCCCAGATCAGGCTTCTTCCTCTGTGCCCCTGAAAGTTACCATCCTTTGATCTGATCGTGGTAGCAGTCCATAGACTTGTGCCCTGCGGAAATGCATCCTTGCTCGAAATGGCCTCTGTGTGTGGATCGGGGCGGTGGGGTTGCTAGGCTGGGCTCTGTTCATGAGTACTGGAGCCCAGGGCTGGGACCAGCTGCCCACCACCAGTGCCCTTGAGCTCTGTGACTGGAGAGCTCATTGTCCTAGGCCGGAGAGGGGGTCCTCAGATGTCAGAGGCCATCAGCACCAGCCTACACACTGAGAGCGCTGGGCAGGGTCACAGCTCAGGCCTTCGATCCCAGCTACTCCAGAGGCTAAGGCAGGATAATTGCAAGTTCAACGCCAGCCTGGGCAACTTGGCTAGACCTTGTCTCAAATAAAAGAGCCGAGTATGTAACTCAGTGGAAGATCTTTTGCCTGGCACCTGGCATGCGCGAAGTCCTGAGTTCAATCCCCAGTACTGGCTGGGTGTGGGGGGACTGCTGGGCAGGGCCTGAGCTGAACCACAGTGGCAGAAGCTCACCCCAGGCCTGCCTGCCACCCCAGTCTGCAGGACCCTCCAGGCCTGACATTTCTCCCGGGCACATACCAGCGCATGACAATGAATCTGAGCCCCTGAGGCCCTGAGGCTGCAGCTGTCCGGGCTCATCTGTCAGTCACCCGATCTCCCACACCTGTCCAGGCCTGCAGAGAGCTGCCCACTCCTGAACAGCTATGAATAGGGTGGAGGAAGGGGAAGGGGCATTCGCAGGGCAGCGTGTGGGGGTGGGAGTGGACTCTCCACTTGGGCTGAGAAGGCCAGAAAGGCAGGCATGTTGCAGGGCTGCCGAGGGGACCTGCAGTGCGGTGGGAAGTGGCGGGGAGGTTGGGCACCCGGGGTGGGATGAGGTGCTCTGGGTCTGTGCGGAGAAGCCGGGCAGTCTGGGCTGGCTGACTGACTCCTTGGTGGGATCGCTGTCCTGCCTGCATCACCAGCCCCCAGTCTTGCTTACTGTCCTACTCGTACCTTCCTTGAGAGCAGAAACAATACCTTAAACTCTTTCTGCGCTCTCTGCCCCTATCCATGCTGGGATGGGCCTGGGTAAATGGGTGACTGACGGAGTGGGAAGTGAGGGCAGAAGACTATATTTGATCTGGGGGTGGAGCTGGGCCGGGGAGGACCACAGGGTAAGTAGGTAGGTTTCCTGCCCTACACAGCGCCACCCAGTCGTGAGAGGCAGAGCAGCGTGTGCGCTCTTAGGGCCCTGTTGTAGGCACGGCCCACCGCTTGGGGGACACTAGTTCCTGCGCCCAGCGAATGTCCCACCTGGACAGAGTGCATGGGGCGATGAAATGGGATGTGCACGTAGCTACCGCACCACGGCAGAGACACTGCTGCCTGTGTGAGTGGGTGAGCACAGGAGGGGCTGGCACCGGGTCTTCCGAGCACAGGTGGCACATGCTTCAGCATTTCTTCCTTAATCACTTCGCCTTTTTTGTTCACTTATACTGGGAAAGGCAGAGTCCTTGCTGTCATGGATGTGAACTGAGGGAATAACAGTGAGTAGACGCCACTAGGGGCGCAGGTGGTCGCCGAGTGTAGCTCTGGTCAGGCGTCACCATGGCCACAGCCCGACAGTCATCACCATTCGGTATCCCAGCTCTTGCCTTGATGCCCCCGTGTCCAGAGCGTGCCCTTCCCAGGCAGCCGGGCCTCCTGCTGCCATAGGTCAGCCTTGGACCACATAAGTATCTTGCACCACTAGTTGCAGCCTATCCTGAACACACAGGCTGTTCTTAATTCCACATCTAACAAACTTGTCACCTCGGAGTGAAACAAGCAGACAGAAAGCCTGGGTTCTGGTTCACCTGTTTTCCAAGAAGAACTTGGGCCATGGCTACCACAGATTCTGTTTGGGCAGAGGCCTGAGCTGCTAGCCCTGCCCCAGACCCTCCCTGAAGAGTGGCAGTGGGGTCAGAGAGGAGCTCGGCCAACCTGGGGTAGGTGTGGAACATGCAGTAAACATGATGGTTCCAGAGTCTGGGCTTTGGCTTGAATGCTGCTGTAATTCTGTTTCTCTTTCTTGCTCTTCACAGTCCCATTAAAGCCAGCGCAGAGCACACTGCCAGGTGCCATCCTATTTTAGCATGAAAACATCCTAAAAATAATCGCCCTCTTCCCATTTCCCATCCTGCCTTCTTCATGCAGTATGTTGTTCATTGGTTTTGGTTTTCTGAGACAGGGTCTCCCTATGTAGTTCAGGCTGGTCAGGGACTCAGTATGTAGCCCAGACTGGCCTTGAACTCACCAAGCAATCTTTCTGCCTCAGCCTCCTAAGTGCTGGGATTACAGGTGTGTGCCACCACACCTGGTCCCAGTCCGTTGGTATTAACCCATAATGGTAAGTGTAGAGTCTTCTTAGCATTTCATGTGGCCACATAAATATTTCAATTGTTTCATAAGACAGTTAACAGACCCTTCCAGGAAAACTTCTCACAGGAGAGCAAAATGGTGTTTGTGCATCCCCTAGGGGCCAGCAACAGAACTGCCTTGCCTGGATGTCAACCTTCTTGGGGGTCTGGGAACCCCCTTATCTCCGAGCAGAAGAGCTGTTGGTGTCAAGAACCTCGGTCACAGCCTGCAGCTCCCCCTCAGTCATAGGCTGTGCTCTGGTGCCAGCATAGTAGCAATTTCAGACCATTTCTGTGGGTGGGTGAGAGGCCTCTCCTAAGAATCGGCCTTTTGTTAGATGTGCATTTTTCTGAGTCTTAAATTGCTGTTAGCAACCTTGGTGCAGGCAGGGTGTGATTTGATGTGGATGAGACCCTTAAATGGCCAAGGGCTTCAGGAATGCAATTCTGACTCCCTCTGTCCCCCAACCTGCCTAGGAATTGCAAAGTCCTGAGTTTGAATCCCAGTACAAAAAAACGAGAAAGAAATGTGATTCCAGCCTGGGATTCCCCAAGGCAGCCAAATGGTTCACCCAGAGCCTTCCCTCTGCTGGTTGGGACGAGATTGGCCTTGGAGCCTGCAGATCTGGGTCTGGATGGCCTTGGGCAAGGCTGACCTGAGTCCAGGAATCTCACTGGTGACTGAGACTGGGGTTCCTTTTGTGGGGTTGGGAGTAGTATTCCACCTATGCTGAGAGGTGGAATAAATTTCAGATCAGCCCAACATCCAGCAGCAGGAGAAGAAAGCAACACATCTGGGGTCTGCGAGCAGCTGAGGACAGAAGCAGCTGCAGGGCTGATGAGGGCCCTTTGAGCCAGGCAGGCACTGATGCCCCTGTGGCAGAAGGGCTCCATGAGGCAGTTGGAGCTACAGAGTAATGCTGTCAGACTTGGTTTTTCCAGAGAGCTCTTAGAGCTGCAAAGAGCATGGCCCAGGGGGAGGGCAGTCACGTTGGGGAGGTGGGTTTGGAGGCTGAGACTGATGGGGGGGAAACATCAAGGGTGGCTGACCCCCACAGTCAGAGGCATTTCTCAAAGAACCCTAGCAGGGCTGGTGATGGGCCAGTAAGGACAGACGGAGAGGAGTCCCAGGATTCTCTCCGCTGTTTTCCTGCCCTCATGCTTCCTTCATTATCAGAACTGACTCTGGAAAGGATCTGAGAGATTCATACTGATGAGAATTTATATATCTGCAGCTGAACAAAACACTAAAATTCAAAGAACTAGAGGCCTGCTTGCTAGGGATGTTGGCGTCCGAGTGCCGGGCAGTAGTGGCCTGGAACCAAAGCAACCGTAGAGTTCTCTTTTTCTAGTGTGCCAGAGCCACAGCCTGGCTTCCACAGAGCCTGGGGGTGAGGGTAAGAACAGCGAAGTTTCCTGGTCTCTGAGCTGCATTTGTGCAGGGTTTTTTCCCAGCCCTAGTCTGCGCTGTGAGGCGCAGCCTGTCCCACAGCAGGACCTGCTCACGGCACCCTCAGCCTCCTGCCTGTTCCTTTCCCCATAGGCAGATCTCAACACCAACATTGAGGATGAAGGCAGCTCCTTCTACGGGGTCTCCAGCCAGTACGAGAGTCCTGAGAACATGATCATCACCTGCTCCACCAAGGTGTGCTCATTCGGCAAGCAGGTGGTAGAGAAAGTAGAGGTACGAGGCTGGCCTGGGCGCGGGTGGGGGCTCCTTGGGCATCCCCAGAGCAGCCCCGTTGGAGGCGCAGCTTGCACACACACTCAGGAAAAGGTCTTCTGACTGTTCAGATGCTGAGGAGAACACTGTGCCTGACTAACCCTCCCTGACAGGACTCCGCCCAGCACGTCCTCTCCTGGGCAGGGTGGCTGCATGGGTGGCCCGGGAGCTGAGCCCAGGTTCGACCGGCGAGAAGACAGCCTCAGCGTGGTCACATAGCTCCCCGGGGTTAGCGGGGCTGGAGATCTCCACGCCCTCTGCTCCCCGCTCCCACTTTACTCCACAAGTGGCCAAAACTGTATCCCTGCTTTTAGATTTTTTTAGTACCCAGGAGACCTGCACTAGTGGAAGGGACAAAACAGTTCGGTTCCTATTGGGCAGCAGTTTCCAGGGTCTCCTGAGCACGCCGGCCAGGAGCAACATTGAGGGTGTGAAGAAACCCTGTGGGTCACCTGTCCACTTGGGCCCCTGAGGGCGCTGATGCTCTGGTGCTGTGTGTGGGCATAGCGAGGGGAAGGGGAACCGGATGCCTGCACCCCAGAACGCTGAGTCTGTGTCCTTATCCTTGGCTCTTCCCCCCATTGTCTGAATTAACGGAGGCCAGTTCTTAGGTCCACCTCTAAACCAGGGTCCAGCCAGTGCCAGGGAAGAGATTTCTTGTTCCCAGGAATCTCCTGGAGGTGCTTGACCTCACCTGGCAGCTTTGTGTTCTCATGGGTGAATCCAGGCAACAGCAGTTTTTCTTGTCTTTATTTTTGGTGCTCGGAGTTGAACTCAGGCCTCAGGTGCACACTACGCATGGACCTTACTGAGCTCCTCAAATTCCTTATTTGTGTATCTGTGTGTTTCTGTGGAACTGAAGTTGTAATCCAGGTGCCCTCCACGCTGCTCCTGCCCTGGCAGCGTCCTGTACAAGTGGAGAATGACTTTAGCAACTGGGAAATCTGCTTTGATACAATGTGCTGGTCTGGTTCAGATTTCACCTGTGTGTGCGTGCGCGTGCGCGCACACATGTGCACATGGGGGTCTCTGCCCATGTTACCCTAACGCACAGCCAAAATTGAGAAGCACCTGTCACATCTCATCCATTGCCTCGATCACTGCATCTCTAAGCTCTGCTCCCCTGGTACCCAGCATCTGCCCATCGCTGACAGGAGAAAGGCCTAGTTTGCTGCCCACCCACCTCGGAGACTGGCTCCGCCCCTGGGCCTCCTGCCTCCTGCCTTTTCTTCCTGTGTGACAGTACCCTGGTCGTGGAGCTTCCCGCAGAGCTGGGCCTGGGCTGGAGGTGAGGAGATTCTGAGCCCCGCTGTCTCCTGGGTCTGCAGACAGAGTATGCTCACTACGAGAACGGCCACTACTCGTACCGCATCCACCGCTCACCGCTCTGCGAGTACATGATCAACTTCATCCACAAGCTGAAGCACCTGCCCGAGAAGTACATGATGAACAGCGTGCTGGAGAACTTCACCATCCTGCAGGTGCACGCACGGGCTGGGCCCATGTCCCAGGGTTGCCACCAAGCATCCCCCATTCAGGGGCTTCACCCATCTTTGTCTCACCTGCAGGTGGTCACCAACAGAGACACACAGGAGACCCTGCTGTGCATTGCGTATGTCTTTGAGGTGTCGGCCAGCGAGCACGGTGCTCAGCACCACATATACCGGCTGGTGAAGGAATGACTCTGGGAGCAGGGTGGGGGCAGAGACATGCGAGGAACTGGGGACGTGGGAGGGGACCCACAGGCAGCCCCCAGAAGTGCCAAGACAGCGGAGTGGAGCTGGCGTGACTGCCAGGGGTGATTGCCTGCTCCTGCTCTGCCCCGCCCCCAATAAACCCAAGGTGTTGTGCGTGTGCAGAGGACCTGTCCAGCTGTGTGAGCCTTGGAGGGAGGCGGGGAGCCAGGCAGTCCAGGGGGCAGGCCCCGTACACCAGCCGAAGACGCACCAGGCTGTCCTGATGCCAGTGCTCCCATGGGCTCAGCTGGAAGCGTCACTGATTGTGAAGCCTGCGCCCTGGTGGTCCCCGCACTGCCACATTGAGCCATCTGCCACAAGGGAGGCCCCCAGACGGCGCCACGCCCAGGCTGCTTTCCCTGCAGCTGCTGCTGGGTGGCAGGCCCACTGGGGCTGGAGCTTGAGGTGTGAATGTGACATGTCGGAAGGGGCGCTGTGGAGGCCCTTTAGACGGGGTTCTTGTCTCTGCTCCAGTGGTCAGGGAGCTGTGACTGGCTGTTCTCTCCATGACTGTGGCTGAGACATTGGCTCCTGTCCAACTGGGGAGGGCAAGTTACTTCCATCCAGTGGCCCTCGCATCTCTGCTAAGGGCCTGGCAGTGGGCCTGGCATGTTCAGTGGGTGCTGGTCCCTGAGACCCACCCAGGCTTTAGGGTCTGAGTCCACATGTCCCCACCCTGCTGAGAGGTGCAGCCCCGATGGCCCACTTGCTCCTGGCCAGGTCGTTTCTGTGCTCTCTCGGGTTGGAGGAGGAGCAGGGGTGGGAACCCTGCCTGGTAGACCCACCAAAGGCTCCCTGGGTTGTGTAGAGAAACGTGGAGGCTTAGGTTTAGACCTCCCTGGTGCCGGGCATAGTATTTGTAGCTGCCTGACCTTAGCAGACATCGAACCCTGTCTGAGCTATAGCCTGCTTACCTCTGTGCAGAGTGGGAAGGGCACAGAGGAGGAGCAAGGAGGCCTGTGATGTGTTAAAGACGCCTACCCTGAACAGCTCCCTACCCTTCCCTCAAGAGGGCCTCTGTCTGGCTCCTTGCTGCCACCTTCTGGCTGGGTGTTGTCTTTCCTGACAGGAACCACAGTTCTAGCAACTTTGCCCCAAAGAGAGTAACGTCAGACCTCTGGGTGTTTGCTGTGAGCTCTGCAGTCTGAGAGATCCTGTTCACACCAGCACTGAGGGACTCTCTGAAGTGTTAGGAGCAGCAGCTCTGGAGTGAGCCTGCCTACCAATTCAGGGATGACTCGGGGCGAGCTACTTAAAAGTCCCTGTGCCTTGGTTTCCCCATTCATAAAATGGGCACAGGAAGAACCTACCTCATGTATATACAGTACCTAGAGTGGTGCTGAGCATACCCAGGCGGTCGGTAAATCCCAACAGTGACATTAACACTTAGCGCATGTGGTCTAACTAGGGCACCAGGTTGGGAAGCTCTCAGGTGAGCAGGCACGTCCTCAGAGCAGCCAGAGGACAAAGACATTAGAGCCCAGGGTATGGAGCACTCAGGGAAGAGGTAGCCCTTGAGCAGAGCTGGCTTTAGGGGACGGGCAGTGTGTGTGCATGTACGCATGTGTGCTTGCATGGGTGTTGCTGGAAGTGGAACCCAGGGCTTTGTACACACCAGGCAAGCACGCTACACTGAGCTGCATTCTCAGCAACAGATAAGCTCCCTCTGTCCCCAGCCCAGCGCCGACTCCCTGTCACAAAGCAGCATCACCAACCCCTTCCCAAATCAGGACTGGAATTAGGCCTCCCACCCTGGTCGTAACTGCGCATGGCAGGGAGGCCCCGCTCTCCCTGAAAGACAGGACAGCCCCATGCACCATGCTTAAATAGCACATGCTTTCCCTCGTGAGAAAACCAAAGTGTAAAGAATTTTTTGACACCCTCTCCCTGTAAAGAATTTAAAAAGCAAGATAAAAGGTAGATGACGAAGCAGGCAGGCTATTGGGGTTGGGGGACAGAAGAAGGCGGGGAAGGTCAAATGTGCATCTGTACCTAGTTCCCGAGTGGATGTTTCCCAGATGGGCTCATGTTCTGCAGCCATACGCCAGGCGAAGAGGGGGCAGGCGTCCCGGCGCCTGGACTGAGTGCCCGGCAGCCGGCACATGCTCTGTGGCACACACTGGCCTGGGTTTGTCGTCCCCATGCTGCACTCCCTCCTTCTCAACATCACTGGGGGTTTGGGTTCGGAGGCCCTGATGCCCTCGGGCTCGGCTGGCGGCCCCAGCTCTGTGCACGTGTATGTAGCCCTGGGGAGTGTGTGGGCCCCTTGGTAGGTAGGCTTTCCCAGGGCTCGGGTTGTCAGTGAGCAGACAGCCCAGCTCCCTGTGGCATTTGAAAGATACTCAAGTTGCCGGGTGGGGGAGAGTGGTGGTGGCTGTGATTGGGCTGTGGTTAGGGCCACCGCTGGGGACAGCCCGGGGCGGTGGTGTTCAGCTGGTACTTGAAGGGGGAGAGGAGGCAGCTCTGGAGCTGGGAGAACAGCAGGTCCTGGAGGCCGGCCGGGGCAGATGTATCCCAGGTGTTGAGAGGAGGCTGCTGAGTCTGGAATAGGAGTGAGTTCCAGGGCCAGCGGTGCCCCAGCCAGCACCCAGGTGGGGAGGAGAAGCAGGAAGCCCAGCCGTGGCGTGACCTCCAGGGCCCTGTCCTGAGAACTGGGACTCCCTGGTGTGAAGGGAAGGCCTGGAGGAGGGCTGCACAGCACAGCGTGTACTTGGGGTCACCGTGGACTAGAGGAGTGGGGAGGTATGCGGCGGAATCCCCTGCCTGCTGGCCCCGGCTTGGCTTCTGGGGGCTGCTGTGTGTGGGCGGTGGTGTCAGGGAGGGGGGATGTCTCAGCGTCTGGTCCTCCTGGCAGTGTCATCAGGAGGAAAGGGGGAGGGAGACAGGTGGGCGCCTTGTGGGTCTAAGGGCGGCTGAGTAGATTGTGCCAGTGAACTAGCATGGGGATGTGAAGGTGTGCTGACAAGTAAACTCACGAGGTAGGGGGTGTGCACGTGGCCAGTGGAGCGGCAGGGGCTGCCTGGGTGTGGTTCACACCTTGTGTGTGCTTGGTCCTTGCACCCCTGCTTCCTCTCACAGACTGGGTTTGGAGTTTGTGAGCATGTTATCTTAGCTCTAAGAATGAAAACAAGATTTTCCCCCAAAGACCTAAGTCCATTCAAGGTGTTCATAAGAGCTTAACGCTAACCCAGCCCCAAGTCACGTGACTCAAGCAGCTGGCTTACCCTCCTGCGACCTTCACAAACTTACATGAAGTGGGAGGAATTGGGAACATGGGAAGAAGCCCTGCCACATCCAGCTCATGCCCACCAGAGCGTGTCACAATTCTGTGTACATCTCAGCTGCTTGGGAGGCTGAAGCAGGGGGACTAAAGCTGAAGCCTTGCCTGAGCAACTTAGCAAGACCCTGTCTCAAAATAGAAAGTGGAAAAGGCTGGGGATGTAGCCCAGTGGTAAAGGCCCTGGATTATCAGAGAGGGAGACAGACCGCGGAGGAGGGTAGGGCTAAATGATGAGAGCGCTCACAGACACAAGGCCCTGGGCTCCACCCCCAGCATAAGGGAGAAATGGTGTCTCTTGGGGAGACACACACACTTACTTTTTTAAAGGTGAGAACGAAAGCTGTGCTCAGGTGTTCCTCCAAGACGTCGGGGAGAAGGCCTCCAGTCTCACAGCTTCTCACCCTCACGCTGCCCTCACAACTGAGAAGACGGGTCCTTCATGGGGAAGCTGACATTGTGGCTGCCAGGAAAGGTCTGGAGGGAGAGGACGGAACTCTCAGAAGCTGTCAGGAATTTGACTTTTGTTTTACCTCCTACGAAAGGGTGGGACGAGGTGGCCCAAGCCCTTCATAGAAGACTGGAGCCCCCTGAGTAGAAATGACTTGAGTCTCTTTAAGCTCATGGATGTTTTTGTATTTTTGCTATGTAAACCCCCATTGTGTTTCCACATCTTCAGTAAAGTGGCAGCTGCATCCTGAAAGCCTCTGTGTGTTTCTTCACCCAAATGAATTGACAGCAGTGTCCGGCAGGAACACATGGCTGGGGGCCCAGGGGAGCTGCCCACACCCAGCCCAGGTCCTATGTCCTGATGGAGAGCACTCAAGTGTCTCCATGCTATGGGCTGAAATTCCAGCTGGCCCCTTGGCTGTCCAGCCCAAGAGCCTCGGTGGCTCCTGGCTCAGGGGCGCAGGCTCTGCGGTTTGCACTTTCCCATGCAGACAAATGGTTTCATGGGGGAAGTAGACACGTGCTGACTGCACCATCGCTGACTTACCGAGCCCGGTGGTTGCTCTGGCTGCTGTGGTGTGGGGCCAGGCGGGCAGGCATGGGAGTGGGCTGCAGCAGGGCTGCAGGTACAAGATGATGGTGCTGTGCATGGTGGGGCGGAGTGAGGAGAGGGGGCCTGGAGGTGTGTTGGGGACTCGGTCCTGTGCCACCCTGACGGCATGCACAGCAGGAGTGGGGGGCAGTGAAGAATGAAGACCGACTCTGAGGCTCCCGGTTCACACTGACAGAGTTGAGAGGAGCAGGTGTGGGGGTGGGAACGAGGAGTGCAGACACCCACCGAGAGAAAACAGGCAGCACTGGGTGCAGAACAATCTGGGCTGGGTGTGGTGGCGCATGCCTGTAGTCCCAGCACTCAGGAAGCTGAGGCAGGAGGAGTGCTCCAAGTTTGAGGCCAGCCTGAACTGCATAGCAAAACCCTGTCTCCCCCCCCCCCAAGAAAAGGGTTGGGGATGTAGCTCAGTGGCATAGCACCTGCCTGGCAAGAGAAGGGTCCTAAGTTCAATTGCTGATACCAAAAAAAAAAAAAAAAAAAATCCAGTAGAACAATTCCAGAAATGAGGGGAGAGCTCAGGGCTAGATTAGGAGTCACTGCACCTAGATTCATGTTGGAATTCCTCGGGGTGGATACAATGATCAGGATCAGAGTCTGGAGGTAGGCAAGAACTCGCTGTGATTCTGAGACACCCACACATTTAGGTAGAGGGGGTAGGACAGCATGTGTGTGTTCTCGTCTCAGTAGTGAACAAAACACAGTGTTTGCCAAGGGAATGCTCAAGCTGCTGCTGGGTGGTCAGGAGGAGGCTGGAGATGTGACCACTGGCATAAAGACCCTTTGGTAGTTTCTCCTGCCTCAGTCATAGAACTCTTATACTTTGAGCTGGATACATGGTCACTGGGCATAGAACCCACATTTCCTAACCTCCTTTTGGAGCTGGATGTGATTACATGACTAAGTTTGACCAGTGGAGGCTAGCAAAAATGCAGTTTCCAGAGATGTCCTTAAGGGGAGGGGGCATGGTATTCTTTACTCCTAGTGAGCAGACTGCAGTATGATGTAATGGCTGGATTCTGTGCAGCCATTTTTGATCATGAGATGAGCTTAGGAATGGAAGCTACCCATGATATAGCAACAAGATAAAAAGATCTTGGATTCTTTATACCATGAAAATACCGTAACAATTCCAAACAGATTTCATGTGAGGGAGTAATAAACTATTTTGAGGTCACTTTTATTTTGTGGTTTTGTAATTCACCAAATGTATTATTCTGAGGCATAGCATTTGAGGCACGAAGAGCTGTATTAGCATTGCTACCTCACTCTTTCCAGCATTTTTCAGTTTACGAAGCACTTTTGAGTACATTTTCTTGTTTAATATCTGCAGCCACACTGTGAGACCATAGGTGTCCTTTTCTCAGGTGAGGAAAACAAGGCTTGGAGGAATCCCTAACACTCACCACCTGATATCCAGGTTGCAGAACTTGCTCTTCAACCTGGGTCCTCTAGTTCCTCACCCTGTGCTCATGAGTGCAGGTGGGACGCTGGATCCGAATGTTCATGATTTGCTGATGCTGGGTGGGAAGTGGGGCGCTGGGCCCAAAGTCCCAGAGAGAACCAGCATAACCAGGATTTAGAAAGAAAAGAAAAAAAAAGGACTGGGGATGTAGCTCAGCAGCACCGTGCCTGCCTAGTAAGTGCAAGGCTCTGATTGATTCCTGGCACCAAAAAAGAAAAGAGATTTGGAGGGAGGGAGGGGAGAAAGGAAAAAGGAAGAAAACCAAAAAAAAGATTTGGTGCTGTGTGTGGTGCGCATCTATTATCCCAGCATTCTGGGAGGCTGAAGCGAGAGGACTGCAAGTTCAAGGCCAGCCTGGGAACTTAAGGACTTAGCGAGACTCTCTCCACATAAAAAGACTAAACAAGGACCGTGGATGTAGCTCAGATACTCAGTTCAGTCCTCAGTGCTGCTGCAATCTCTAGTACCAAAGAAAGAAGGGAAGGGGTGAGAGAGGGAGGGAGGAGAGAAAGGAAAAAGCAAAGAACAGAAAAGAAAATTCAACATTGGGATGGGGGGCACCCAGTGGTAAAGCCGTTGCCTACCGAGCTCAAGGCCTTGGGATTCCACCCCAGCAGACTCCTCACCAGAGAGAAGAAAACACTTTGTTGTTCTTTTCTAATGCAGCAATCAATCATTTCTCACCTTTTGAGGAAAATACTTTCATTTCTTCAGAGGTGACATGGGGCACAGAAGATTGTGCAGAATGAGGGGATGGAAAATGAGACACCCAGGGTGCCGGGAGAGGGGCGTGGTGGCTGCTGCGTGCGCTGCTGTCCAGGTCCAGCTGGGATCAGAGTCTTCAAGGGCTCAGCTGCATCTGCTGAGTGTCTTGTGACCCTGTCAGAGTTTTCGTGGTACCGGAGCAATCTGCTTTTCTTTGCACCCCCTCTCCTAGCCCAAGCTGAGAGCGTGGGGCTTCCACACAGCCTTCCTGTCCTGCTTTTCCTGTTCCATATCTGCTTTGCTGGCTTCTTTGCAACTCCTTCTCGAAATCTTCCCAGTCCTGCAACAGTTAGCACTGCTGACGGCTGGAGGGAGCCAGGCACTGTTCCAAGAGTGCTGGGGACGCTGCCTTCCAGTGGCTGGCTAAGGGTTTGCTGTGTGTTAACAGCGGCAAAGCACGGCTCCTCTGGAGGACCTTGCTCGAGGTTGCAGTCAGGATGTACAAACTGCTGGGGTCTGGAGCTGGCCCCAAGGCTCTGCAGACTACATGCTGTGGCCCCAGTTCCAGCACTGGAAAACCAAGAGGCCCTGGAAAATACCATTCTGTGTAGCCACCTCGACCCCTCAAATCTTAGCCGACCCTCACTCTACACCCTGGACACACATGAAAGCAAGCTCAGAGGTCTGCTACAGGCGCGGCCTGCCCAGCCGTAATCTGCCCGCTTGCTCTGTTTCATCTCCCTGGATCTGGGATTCCTGGCTTTGGTCCCTGGCTTTGATATTTGTTTCTGTTCTCTCTGGTTTGGCAACTCATCACATTCCCCTCGAGGCTTCCCAGCCTCCAGATTTTGTCCATTAGTCCCTTGCTAGGTGCCGTGCTCTGGCTTAATGTCCTCCCGTAGTAGCCCAGGACAAGGAACGTTCTGGCCTGGACTCTGCGGACTCTCACCTGAGAGATGAAAGCGGCGCTGGGGTAGCAGATGGCATGGGGCACGGGAGCCCCAAACTGGCCCTGGCCAGGGTCACCCCTCACGCACACACAAAAGGGCGAGCTTGCTCACGACTGTGTTTCTCCGCAGGACCTGGGGGCCACTGCATGTCCTGCGGGGCTGGCTTGACTGCTTCCCATGGAGCAGTGCGCCTCGGCACTCTACCCACACCTGGGAAGTGTCTGGCACCGCTTTGGCTGCAAGATTAAGCTGGCCGGGAGCCGACCCTGCCCTTGGGGGGGACACTCTGGTGACAGCAGGCATTTACTTCTTCAGTTTACTTCTTTCGGCCCTTGAGCTGACACCCCAGATCCACAGGGGAGCCAAACCCCAGAGAGACGGAGGGCAGGGGCCCCGGGGCCAATCAGCAGGGCTCAGCAGAGAAAACTAGGGAAAGAGAGGGAGAAGAGAGGGTGCGAGCTGACCTGAGGAGCAGCCCCTGTGCTTGTCAGCCAGGATGGGCGCACAGGGGCCCGCATAACATCCCCAACCCCAGGGCTCAATGTGGCCCTGGACTGGGTGCAACATCAGTACCCAGGAACTTGGTGTGCAACTTTCCCTGCACTGTGCTGGCTTCTGGAACCCAACTGCGCACATGACTCAGACTAAAGTCTGAGAAGGAACAGGCATGTTCTCTCCCTCCCTCCCCTCCCACCTACCCCTTTTCTACTTCTGTCCTTTTATGGTACTGGGAGTTGAAGCCAGGGGTTTTGCATTGAGCTACACCTCCAGGCCTTTTTTATTTTTATTATATTTTATTTTTATTGTATTTCAAGATGGGCTTTCCCTAAATTGTGAAATTGCACAGGCTGGGCTTCACCTTGGATCCTCCTGCTTCCACCTCCCCGAGTGCTGGGATTACAGGTTTCCACCACCGTGCCTGGTTCAGGGATGCGCATGCTGACTAATGGCAGTATTACTGCTCAGATCTAAAACCTGAAGTCTCAGGTGTCCAGAGGTAGGGCTCTTGGAAGGTGACGAGATCCTGCAGGTGCTCCCCTCACCGTGGCCCAAACCACTGATGCGTTCATAGCTGCACGTCCTTTTAGGATCTGGGGCAGGAGAGGTGGGTCACTGGGGATCAGCTGGAAGGACGTTTCCTTTTCCTTTTCTTTCTTTTTGTTTGTTTGTTTTTAACGGGGTCTTGTTCTGTAGTTCAGGCTGGGCTTGAATTGACTATGCAGGCCAGGCTGGCCTCAAATTCAAAGTAATCCTCAACCTCAGCCTCAAGACTGCTGGAATTACAGGTGTGAGCCACCCTCACCAGCAGTAGGGTGTATTTATGTTCCCGGCTACGCCCTTCTCTCTGTTAGTTTCCTGGCCACCATGGAGTGAGCAGCTATCCTCTTACATCCTCTCCCACCCTGCCATTTCTGTCTTGGAGCCAGCTGACCATGAGCTGAACCCCTGAACCCAAATAAACTTCTCTTCCTTTAAGTTGTAAGTGCTGGGCATCTTATCCCAGAGATAGAGGAAGCGAACTAACACATGGAGAGAAAAGCGCCTCCTCTAGGTTGTATGGATTTTAGTAATTCTGCCCCCTTGCGGAGATGCGAGGGGTTTGGCACACAACAGGGAAACTTCCTTCTGTGGAACAATGTGTGTATTTAAGCAGC
This sequence comes from Dinomys branickii, assembly GCA_004027595.1. NCBI lineage: Eukaryota > Metazoa > Chordata > Mammalia > Rodentia > Dinomyidae > Dinomys > Dinomys branickii. The sequence continues at coordinate 195,626 of PVLD010001214.1, read as the reverse complement.
ATTTTTATCATTATTTGTAAAAATTATTTTCTCTTTACAAACACAATACCAATAAAAATAAATACAAGAAAATTAAATTTCAAGAGGCACTTTTCATTTAATTTATAATCTTTTTAACTATCAAACTTTCTTCTATATACTGCTCTTGTTGTTATTTGGTGCTGGGGACTAAACCCAGGGTCTTGCACATCCAAAGGGGGTTGCTTGGGCATTTACAAATTAGTCATTTAGTCAAGCACTCTGTCACTGAGCTACTTCCCCAGCCCTAAATCTTGACTTCTGTATTAGATTATAAACTACTAGTTACTAGCAATTGAATGTTAAATATATGATGCATGAAAAGAATGTTTGAAGTTATTTGTGGATTTTACCTATTTTTTTCAATTTATTAAAGTTGTAAATTTTAAATACATGTGTTATGTTCATCCTATTCCTCTGTCAAGCTAGGGCTTTTATGTTAAATCTCCTTCACTTGTTCTTTGATTAATGTTCAGTCAGCTCATGAATTTCTCTAAACATTTAATATCACTTACAAGCTTCATTAATTAAATTAGCTTAGACTGCCAGAGCTGTAATTAAGCATTTCAAAATCTAACATCTGACATCTGTCTAAGGCAGACTTACAAATCTAGCAAAATCTTAGGCACTGAACATTTAACATGAAGAACTTAAACACTATCCATAAAGTGCAGTCTTAGCCTATAGATCTTGTTGGAGTTCTGTAAGCAGTGAGCTACTTAATCTACATAAATACTAAATTGACAGGACAGGGCTGGGCATGGGCCGCAGCAGTGGAGCACATGCCTAGCACGTGTGAAGCCTGGGTTTCACCCCAGCACCAAAAAAAAGGAAATATAGGTCACATACGTTTATACTTTGCCAATACCTTAAAAGGCAGACTATAAACTGGGAATGGTGGCACACGCCTATAATCCCAGCACTCTGGAGGCTGAGGCAGGAGGATTGTTGCAAGTTCGAGACCAGCCTGGGCTACAAAGTGAGCTCAAGGCCAGCCTGAACTGCATAGCAAGACTCTGTCTCAAAAAGACTAAATAAATAAATAAATAACTCTGTATATATACTTTATTTTATTAATATAAAATAATTCTTTACAAATGAGTATACATAATAAAGGTTACTATGAAAGAAAAAAATTCTTTATAGTGCTGGAGGTGGACCCTGGCCTTGTACATAGCAATCACAACCTGTGCCACTGAGCTATACATGCTAATATAAGTACACATGATAATATAACTATACATGATGACATAACTATGCATGCTAATATAACTATATATACTAATATACCATATTGCCCTGAAAACAAGACTGGGTCTTATATTAATTTTTGCTCCAAAAGAAGCAATACGGCTTATTTTCAGGGGATAGCTCACTTTCTCATGTGCAAAAACCTACACTTATTCGAATACAGCAATGCCATCTTCTCCTGCAACACTGTCATAACTTTCCAGACCTTGAATTCCAGCCTGAATTTCTAGTGACTCCATTTCCCCCTAGAAACATTGGTCCTAATCACTGGTGTCCACCCACAGAGCTCTCCTTAAGTGAGTGTTTCCTGTCCATGCAGGCTGCTCCTAGTACACTGGCAACACAGCTGTCAATGATTTTATCCCACGGATTCTTCCCCCGAGTCACGATCTCTTGCAGGCTGGGCTTCACAGAGCATCCATTAAATCAAGTGTTAACTGAACACTTAGAAGACAGGCGTGGCAACAAAAATGACAGGTAAGCATGGTGGGCCACACGAAAACAGTGAAAAATTGCAGGCACCAATTTCAGAAACTGTATTTTTACTTCACATAAGTGCTTTATGTCCACCACAACACGCAGTATGCTGAATCATGGAGTCATGTTAGATGCAGCCGTATCCGCTTATCAAGGGCTCATTATTCGTGTATCTTGTCTGTTCTCTGATGGGGCATTCGGCAGTAAGTCTCGAGTTCATGTTCACATAGGTGTTCACCTCTCATCCAAAGGGGGTTGCTTGAGCATTTACAAATGCTGAGTTATAATTCACATCATTTTTTTTTTTTTGGCGGTACTGGGGATCAAACTCAGGACCCTGCGCTTGCTAGGCAGGCGCTTATTCCACTGAGCTATATCCCCAGCCCAATTCACGTCATTGTTTAAGTGTTAGTGTCAATGTTATTTACTTATATTTAGTTGTATATTAATATTATTATTTTATAATTCAATACATCCATCATGCATTGCAACAGACATACTAAATGTGTCTTTCCAGCTGATGATCTAACTGGAGCTTATTTTGGAGGTAGGGCTTATTTGGGGAAATATGGTAACTATATATGCTGATGTAGGTAAATGCTAATGTAACTATTTATGCTTATTATAACCTCTTCCTTCCTTCCCTCCTTCCTTCCTTCCTTTCTTTTTGTGATACTGGTGATTTAACCTTTGGCCTTTGCATAGAACCACAAGGGGTGATCAAAAACATGGTAAATGTTTGTTTTAAAAACTTACTACAGTAAAAGACACATTGCCAAGGACAACTGTGTTCAAGGTGAGGGAGAGTCCTTGGAGGGGGTTAATGGCAATGTGTCATTACTGTAATAAATTTTTTTAAGAGTAGCAAGAATTGATTGAGATAAAGATAGCTTCTGTCCAAGAGACAGAAGGTGGCCTGGAAAGTAGGTTGCCTGCCGACCCCGCTTCTCAAAGGTGTCCTATCAATCAAAGTCACAAGGTGAGATGGGTTCAAGGTGGGACAAAACTATAGTCAACTAATAAGATTACAAGTATAGTCACATAGGTAACATTGACCCAATGGGAAATCACAAAGGGTGCAAGGTGGGACAAAACTATGGTGAACCAATAAGATTACAACAAGTACAGTCACTTAGGTAATATTGATTAAATGGGAATCAGGCAAGCAAGTCACATAACAAGTATACAAGGGGTAAGCAAGGGCTTCCATGGAAGGAACGGGCTAGGGAGGTTTTGGTCATCCACCCAAGGTGATTGATGCCGATTTAGAGTATCTATCACTGGTGCTCATCCCTAGGGGAAGTATGTGAGCGTAGTCATTCTTTCTCTCAAAGCCTGGCCTTTAGTGAATGCGCCTCTGGCCACAACTGTCTTCTGTGCTGAGAGTCTAGCCCTGTCTAACTGCGGTAATATTTATAACTAACTTAGGTGTCTAAAATATTCCCCCCTCTGAAGAGATATCCCTAACTGAAGTTAGGGGAGAAGGGACATAGTTTCCATCCAGCTGTTTCAAGCTGAGAAGGGTCAATGTAGGGAGATCACAGTCGGAGGCCTTCTCCAGAGAGCTAATATAACCAGCCTCAGAAGTCATGTTGTGGTTTAGCAGTTATGAACTCTCTTTATAAGGTTAATCTGGTAGATCCCAGTAAAAGGGGTCTAGCGCATTTGTTGTTGGTTCCAGCTGCATGATCACTGGGAGTTTGGCAGCCTCTAGGCAAGAATAAACACATTTTCTAAGAAACCAGAGCATGTGTTACCAAAGCATGAGCACTAGAATGGAGAGGCCGGTTAGAGAAAAGCCAAGGCTATAACTGCTCTTAGTGGACTGGAATAGCATTTGTAATCCGGGGCTCTTAGACCCCTCTACTCACAGAGACTGATATTTCTTTGTGAGTCTCTCCACTTTTAGCTGTAAGAAGATGGAGAGTTTGGTGGTTTGGAAGGATAATTTTAGCTAAAGAATTTAAAGATTCTTGGTGAGTTTATGGATTCTGCTATAGTTTTTTTCTTAATGACTTATAACAGTGCTCAACTACTGGTACAGCTGGCCACTGCCAGAGGAGGTCAGTGACTGGAGCCCCTTTCCATGTCTTTTGGTTACATTTTTCTGCTGGGTGTTTAAGGCCAAGTTAAAGTGAGACCTGTGTTAATTAAAATTGATGTCTGGCTGTCTATCAAGGTCAGGTAAGTCTCCTCAGGCATTACTTTTGGAACCGGGTATACAGACTCTCAGCTCCTCTGTCAGTGCAGCCGTCAGGATGAGTCACAGCCTTGCTTGGCCATGGTGCTTTCTGTGAACGTGTGGGAGACTTTTCCCTCTTGGTGACCCTTCTTTTTTTAAAAAAATTTTATTTTATTTATTTATTTATTTTTAAAATTTTATTTTAAAGACAAAAGAATGGAGACATATGAACCAGAATAAGCCATAAACAATACTGAAAATACAAAATTATACAGAATATAGTAGGGAATTAGCACTGGATGCTGTATTACATAATGTTACCTCACATTAGTTAACACAAAAACATTAAAGGAAATACCAAATTATAGAGAAGATAGTAGGGAATTTGCACTGGATGCTGTATAATATAAAGTTATCTTCACTTCTGTTAATACAAAAACGATTGAGGAAATACAGAATTATAGAGAACACAGAAGGAAATTAGCTCTGGATGCTGTCCTACATAATGTTACCTTCACCTTTGTTACTCAGTTACACAGATGATGGCCCATTTGATCATTCAATTCTTCTCCTCCCTCATCTCCGTTGCCCTACCACTCAATCAGTCATCTTCCCTGTGATAATAACTGTACTCCTGGGTTTATCTATACCCCTGGACTCTCGCCTTGGGAAGAGATATAGCTGCCTCAGACTACACTATAACATACATGGGTGTATACAAACTGCCATGGTCGGAGGTGGAAAAGCACATATGCTCACAGTGGACCGCCTGGCTCCACCCCGTCATCATGCTATGGCTGGGGGCGGGTCCAGTCTGTGAGGTACCCTCAGCGAGGTGCACAGCGGAGCAGCCGCGGGGCCCATAGTGGAGCAGCTGCGGGGCACGCGCCCCCGTCAGCGTGCCCTCGGTGACCCGTTTGGCTCTGTCCCATTGCCTTGATGCCAGAGGACTTTTCTTCTCCTCCCACCTCCTCCTGATCTCCAGCATTACCATTCCCCACCCCTTGCAGCTGGGCACCAGATGAACTTACGATGCTTGGTATAAGGGCTTGAAATCTCCCTGGCCCATTCTCACTGTGTTAGTTCAGGGTATGAACTGAGTCTAAAGATTAGTTCTAGAATAGAGTTGGAGGATTTTTCTTGGGTCTGCTGTATGGAGTATGTTGTTTTTCAGACTCCCAGTCTGCTGCTTTTCATCTAATCTGTCGCTATGGGTTCATGCAAGGTTCATATGTGCTAGCTGTAAGGAGACCCTCTTGGTGCTCACATTAATAGTTTGGGGTGAGTCCTGAAGTCCGTGGGTTTGTCCCATTGTTGCCAGGAACAGGAGGTGCTTGCCCAAGCCGCCGAGACTCAAGGTGCTCCCAGAGAGTTCAGGGTGGGAGCTGAGTCCTGGCAACCCAGCTCATGCCTCCTGCCTGATGTTGGAGTGAGAAGGGCGTGGAGCCACACAATCCACCTCCATTTGCATCTCCCTCCAGTTGCGGCGCTAGAGTCCCCGTCCACTCCTCGGTCGGATCCCTGGGAGCTGCTGCGGCTCACTGCCGAGGTTCCCCGCTGCTCTCTGCCGGTAGCTGCTCACCCAGCTGAGAGGCAGGGGCCACCACCTCGAGGCAGGTGCAGAGCCGGGCGTGGTGCGCTGTGTACTAGTTGCGTTGATTCTCTCCAGGCGCTGATTAGGAAGGTTGCCGCAGGGTGGGGACTCTGCCCCAGTGGCTGTCACAACCTCTCATTCTCACACTGGGTTCGACAACTGCTCCCGACCGCCATTGCCTCTTTTCCTCGCTGCGCCCTCCTCTCTCCAGCCCTGGACCAGCTCTCAGAACTCTGCTTTCCCCTGGCCGAGCCGGGAGGCTTCCGTAAGCATGGGTCTCCGAAGCTGAAGCTGCGAATGCCGGAACAAGGGCGTGGGCCAAGGGTGTGCTTAGAGCGGCGACCTCCTCCCTCTCCATCTCCTCTCTCTCCAACTGCACCATGGCAGATCTCTGATCCCCTCCTCCAGAGGAGGTTTTGCTTAGTCTTTCTGAGGGTTTCAGTTCCATTTCAGATCCTTCCCAAGTTCAGGATACCCAGCTCTTTCCCTTCTGTCCTTCACATGTTGCTATATTCCTATATTCCTTTGAGCGACATTCCTCTGGGAGGTTCTCTCTCTGCTGCCTACCCGGTCGCCATCTTGAAATCCTCCGGACTGCTGCTTTTCATCTAATTTGTTGCTATGGGTTCATACAAGGTTCATAGATGCAAGCAGTATGGAGACACTTTTGGTGCTCGTATTAGTAGTTTGGGGTGAGTCCTGAAACCTGTGGATTCGTCCCATTGCTGTCAGGAACAGGTGGTGATTGCGCAGTCCGCGGAGGCTCAAGGTGCTCACAGAGGGCGTTCAGGGTGGAAGCTGAAGTGCAGTAACTCGGTTCATGCTTCCTGCTTGATGTTGGAGTGAGAAGGGCATGGGGCCGTGTGATCCACCTCCATCTGCAGCTCTCTCTTGCTGTTGTGATCCAGTTCCTGTTTGTTCCTCGGCTGGATCCCTGGGAGTTGCTCTGGCTCTGGGGTCGCTGCCGATGCACCCCACCGCTCCCCACTGGCAGCTGCCCACACAGTGGAGAGGCAGGAGGCCACAGCCTCGGGGCAGGCATAGAGCTGGGTGTGGTGGGATGTGTACTGGCTGCTCTGGCTCCACCTTGCCTCCAGGTGCTGATTAGGAAGGTTGCTGCAGGATGGGGACTCCGCTTCAGTGGCTGTTGCAACCTCTCATCCTCACACTGGATTTGACAACAGCTCCCAACTGCCATTGCCTTTTTTCCTGGCTGTGCCCTCTCCTCTCCAGCCCTGGATCAGCTCTCGGAACTCTGCTCTCCCCTGGCCGAGTTGGGAGGGTTCCGTGAGCGTGGGTCGCTGAAGCTGAAGCTGCGAGTGCTGGAACGAGGGCTTGGGCCAAGGGTGTGTTTGAAGCAGTGGCTTCCTCTTTCTCCGTCTCTTCTCCCTCCGACTGTGCCACGGTGGCCTCCGATCCTTTCCTCCAGGACAGGTTTTGCTTGGTCTTTCCGAGGGCTTCATTTCCCATTTCAGATCCTTCCTGGGTTCAGGGTACACACCTTTCACCTTTCTGTCTTCATATTGCTATATTCCATTGTCTGGGTGGCAATCCTCTGGGAGGTTCCCTCTCTGCTGCCTACCCGGTCGCCATCTTCCTGGAAGTCCTAAAATTTTTATTTTAAAGATAAAAGAGTATAAACTTGAATAACACAAAAACAATGAGGAAATACACAAATTATGGGGAAGACAGTAGGAGATTGACAGTGAATGCTGTTTTACATAATATCATCTTCATATTTTTTACTCAGTTATCTCAAAAACAATGAAGGAAATACGCAATTATACAGAAGATAGTAGGGGATTAACAATGGCTGTTGTATTGCATAATGTTATCTTCGCATTTCTTAGTTATAAATCAGTATATCACATAAATGATAAAGAAAACAATTATAGAACAGATATTGGGAAATTACACATGGATGCTATATTACAAAATGACATCTTCATTATTGTTACTCAGTTACATATATGATGGCACATTCAATTAATCAAACAGTTTTCTCCACCCTAATCTCCATTGTTCTCCCACCCAATCAGTCATCTTCCCTCTGACAGTACCTGTACTTTTTGGTTTATTTACTCCCTTGGGCTCTCACATTGGGAAGGCACATGGTTGCTTCAAATTATGCTGCAACAAACATGGGTGCACTCAAATTACTATGGTACTAGGTGGAAAAGCACTCATCCTCAAAGATGGTACATAGGTAGGGAACCAAATACACTATGGTCATACCTGATTGATAAGCCCTCAAGACCCTCGGGGGTCCAGTCCAGTCCATGGGTTCATGCTGTGGACTGCTGGGCCCCACCTCAATGAGGTGCTCCTGGGGACCTGGACCAGTGCACGGGGTTGACCCCGCAGACTGCTTGGTTCTGCCCAAATGAGGTGCTCCTGGGGGCCCAGCTTAGTTCTCAGGGTCACCCCTGAGCACTGCTGGGCTCTGACCCAGCGAGGCGCTCCCAGGGACCCAATCCAGTCCATGTGGGGCTGCCCCTGCAGACTGCTGGGTTCTGCCCCAATGAGGTGCTCCCAGAGGCCTGGTGGAATTCTCAGGGTCTCCCTGAGCACTCCTAGGCTCCACCCCAGCAAGGCGCTCCTGGGGATCCAATCCAGTCTGTAGGGTTGCCCCCACAGACCGCTGGGTTCCACCCCAATGAGGTGCTCCCAGGGGCCCAGTCAAGTCCTTGGGGTTGTCCCTGAGGACTGCCGGTCTCCATCCCACCCCTATGAGGCACTCCATCAGGCCCAGTCAAGACCATGGGATCGCCCCCACAGACCTCTGGGCTCTGACCCAATGAGGCACTCCTGGGGGCCTGGTCTAATTGATCTCCAGTGCTGCCGCTCCCCAACCCTTACAGCTGGGCATTGGGAGTACTTAAGATGCTGGGTACAAGTGGTGTGAGGTTTCCCCCACCTGTGCTCCCTGAGGTAGTCCAGGGTATGTGCTAAGTTTAGTTATTAGTTTTCAGAGAGAATTGGAGGATTTTCTCAGGTCTGCTGTGTAGAGTATGTTGTTGTCTCTTGGACCCCAGAACTGCTGCTTTTCATGTAATTTGTTGCTGTGGGTTCATACAAGGTTCGTATATGCAAGCAGTAAGAAGTCCCTCTTGGTGCTCATATTAGTAGTTTAGGTTGAGTCCAGAAGCCCATGGACTCATCCCATTTCTGTTGGGAACACAGAGGGAATTCTGGGTGGGATCTGAAGCCCGGTAACTCAGCTCATGCTTCCTGCTTGGAGTTGGAATGAGAAGGGCGTGGGGACCATGTGATCCACCTCCATCTGCAGCTCTCTCTTACTGTTGTGCTTCATTTCTCATTTGTTTTTTGCTGGATCCCTGGGAATTGCTGCAGCCCTGGGGTCGCTGCCGCTGCTCTCTGCTGCTATCTGCTTGTAGTTGCTCACACAGTGGAGAGGCAGGAGGCCACAGCCTCAGGGCAGGTGTAGAGCTGGGTGTGGTGGGCTGTATACTGTTTGGTTTGACTCCACCTTACCTCAGGGCACTGATTATAAAGGTCACTGCAGAGTGGTCATGCTGCTTTGATGGCAGTTGTAACTTTTCATCGTCACACTGGGTTCGACAACACCTCCCACCTGCTGCTGCCTCTTTTCCGGGCTGTGCCTTCTCCACTCCAGCTTCGGCCCAGCTCTCGGAACTGTGCTCTCCCCCTGGCCAAGTTGGAAGGCATCCGAAGCTGAAGCTGTGAGTGTAGGAATGAGGGAGTGGGCCGAGGGTGTGTATGGAGTGGTGGCTCCCTCCTCTGCCTTCTCTTCCTCTAATTGTGTCATGGTGGCCCTCTGAGCTTTTCCTCCAGGAGAGATCTTGTTTGCTCTTTCTGAGGGCTTAATTCTCATTTCAGATCCTTCCTGGGTCCAGGGGGCCCACTTCTCTCTCTCTTGCCTCTCTCATGTTGCTATATTCCAGTGTCTGGGTGGCGATCCCCGGGAGGATCTTTCTCTGCTGCTTACCCAGTTACCATCTTCCCGGAAGTCTGTGACCCTCCTTTTGCACACTGTACGCCTGTCGGTTCTTGTCATCTGGGGTACACAAATCACCCTGTGCAGGAGGTTGAATGACTCACCAAAGTTGTAGAATCTTATAGAAAAGGTTCGCTCATGTCCTGGGTCCTCGCTGATCTTGGAGGGCCAGGATAAAAATATCGGCTGTCTTCTTAGCCCTGTTACATTTCTAGTTCCACTCTCTAAATTTTAGTTGTTGAACACCCAGAAGAGAAGATTAGTGACATTAGTATTGTAATGGAAGCAGTGAGTTCAACTGTTATAATTTCATCTGTATATCAAGCACTTTGAAATATAAAATATAGCCAGTGGACTATTACTTCCTATCAACCATGATTGCTTTAGTAGTTGTAGCCCTGAAGAATGTTAACAGACAACAGTTATATAGTTTACAGAGAAAAGTTGAGATTAAGAGCCATGCATAGTATTTTAGCATCATAGTCATGATGGCATCATTTTTGTAACACACTTAAATGTCCATCTTAGTATAGAACAGAGTGACACATATAACATATACATCACATAATTTTTTAAAGCTATTATTTGACTAATAATTTTTTTTTGGTACTTGGAAGCAAACTCTGGACCTTGTACTTGCCAGGCAGGTGTTTATGCCACTGAGCTATATCCCCAGCCCTTGATTAGTAATCTTATGCTGGTTTGACATGTATATCTTATCACAAGTAGCTGGAGCACAAGAGAAATGCAGATGTCAGGGTCTTAAAAAGGTTATTACCAGAAGAATCTTGGTTTTATATCATAGAAGACCTGTATACCTGGAAGACATGAATACATTTAGTACACTATGAAATTAGCAATAAGTTTTGTCACAGTTATGTGAACCCCTTTGTCCCTTGATTTAATTCTCTACCCAAAGCATCTTTTAATGGAACATTATTGTTTTTCCCATAGAAAACCTTTTGATGATGGCCAATGTGAATATATCCCAATAATATGTTCAGCAACATTTGTTGGGGTGTCTCCCAAAAGCTACAGAAATTATTGGGGTCCCATTAGTGAACAGAGACTGGAAGAAAATATTTCCAGGCAACTGCACCTTTATTCACCAAGGAGAGTCCTGTCCAGGAGTTCCCTAAGCCTAAGAGGTTCCATTTAAATTATCTTAACAAATTTTTTGATGAGTTTTGGGAACCAGATTATAACAACACATTATTCTTTTTTTTTTTTTTTTTGTGGTACCAGGGATCGAACTCAGGACCTTGCACTTGCCAGGCAAGCGCTTATTCAACTGAGCTATATCCCCAGCGCCACAACACATTATTCTTGACCAATGAAAGACTCTCAAAATATTGTTTACAGACAAAAATATGTATTTGTGGGGAGCCAGTTCAAAGGTGTATGAGGACATGACCCCGCTATTTGGTGCAGGCACACAGTGGGTCACACTTACATAAACATGATGTAGCATAGACAGCCACGTGTGCACCAGTTATGACGGTACACCAGAATGTAAACTTTGATACCGGCTAATATATGAGCCAGGCAATAGAGACACTGCTTGCTGTTGCTGATGTCTGTTCCATGTGCTTTCTTTGGGGGGCCTCACCCAGGAAAATACTCCTCAGTCCATTGTCCTGTGATGGGGACCTCTGAAGAGGACCTAAAATAATGACTGGCTGCCCCAGAAGCCATATTGTGAGGTAGAGGAAGTAAATACCACCTCCTCTCAAAGCACACCCAGGAGTATAAGTCCCCATTTCCAGGAAAGTCCCTTGGTTTTGCATGCAAGGACTGCTGTTTGCCAGAACATGGAGGTACCACCCAAGGACACAGACTTTGATACCGAGGCTGGGCTTCAGTGCAGCCCAGAGGGGGCCATGAGGTGCTGGTCAAGCTGTGCACCACCATGTTGGAGTGGAAAGGACCTGTAGTGAAGCTGAACAGGCCACAGCATCTGCTGGTGAGACAAAAACAAGAGCTGACATTGCTCTTGGTATTGCCAGAGATGAGCCAGACCCTGGGGCTCAGGCAGTCGGAGCTCCAGGTTGTTTGAGCATCTGAGAAGGAGATTTCTGGGCTTGTGCCCCTTTCCAGCTGTCCCCAGACCGTGAGCTGCCTTCATCCACTTGAGGAGAGCTCAGATGATACTGGGCATCAGACACTTGGCTTTGTGCCCTTATGATGTCTCTGTTTCCCTGGTTGCTGAATGCATACTAGAGGTGGACATACTGACTGGCACTGGGCTTAACACCATGTAGGGAGAATTCCACTTGCAAATTCACAAGGTAAAGCCCATAGTCTGAGGACATCCAGAGCACACACCACTGACTCTCCCACAGGCTATGCAGGTTGCCTGTGTGAAGCAGTATCACCTACTTGGAGGCCATGAGGAGACAGGACAGACTGTCTTGAAATTGGAAGAAACAGGGGTGATACACCCTGCAAGGAGCCCCTTCAAGTCCTTGATATGGCCTGTGCGGAAGCCAGATGGGACATGGAGAATGACTGTGGGTTGCCGGAATCGGATAAAGTGACTCCTTCCTTGCACACAGCAGTGCTTGACATTACAGAGTTGATGGATTATCTCACCCTGACAATGGGAAACACCATTATGTTGTGGCTTTGCCCAGTGCATTCTTCTCCACTGCTATCATGCCTGACAATCACAACCCGTTTACCATCGCATGGAGGGGTAGGCAATGGACCTTCCAGGTGTTGCCACAAGGCTATTTGCATAGTTCGCTTTGGGTCATGGCCTGGTGGCCCAAGACTTGGCCACCTGGACTAAGCCACACTCTCTGTCACTGTTCCATTATATTGATGATATTATGTTAACCTCTGGTTGCCTTGCAGATTTGGAAGCCACAATGCATAGTCTGGCTGGGGCTGGGCCATCAAGAAGGACAAGGCCCAGGGACCTGGCTGGTCTATCAAATTCTTGGGTGTTATCTGGTCAGGTAAGACAAAAGTAATTCCCAGTGCCGTAATTGATAAAATCCAGGCATACTCCAGACTTAAGACACTATGCCAACTGCAGACACACATAGGTGGGTGTTTATACCACACCTTGCTGACCTGGAAGAGAAAATCATGGGACAGGACAGACGCAGCTGAAGCTGCTTTTCAGACTCAAAGAGGGTAGTTGCTCAGGTGCAAGTGCTCTGAATCATTGACTCTACCCCACCTTTACCTTTACAGTCAGTGTAAGTGATGTTGGGTTCGGCTGAGGCCTAGGGCAAAAATATGGGAAACAGAAACACCCTGTTGGTTTTTGGTCAGTTGTGGATAGGAGCTGAAAGTTGGTATTCTCTGACGGAGAAACAGCAGCAGTATATGCTGCTTTGCACGCCTGTGAAAGTACCATGAGGCAGAAGACAGTAGAAGTACAGACCAGATACCTGATAGAGAGCTACATATGTACATGGATGTCCTGTCCCGGGGTGGAGTGGCCCAGGCCCCACCCTCATGCACTAGGGAATATACTTGCAGTCTATTGGCTGATGAACTGGCAACCGTATTGGGACCAGTGATATACACAGCACAGGAAACCATATAGGATGATGGATTATAGGTTATGACACCTTGCTCTTATGAAGAAAGCAAAGAGGGACCTCTGGCTGATGCTGGGTATTCTGATGGGTCTAGCGGTGACATAAGCCTACAATGGACAGCAGTCTCTGTCCAGCCCAGCATGGAAATTCTCTGGTGTGAAACCAGAACAGGCAGGTCAAGCTGAGTTGTGGGCAATGTAGCTACTTGTGATGCATGAAGAAGGCCCCTCCGTGTTTACACAGACAGTTGGGCCATATTTAGAGGGCTGATGCTCTAGCTGCTGGCTTGGGAAGCCCAGGATTGGCAGATAGGGTACCAACCCTTGTGGGGTGCTAACCTATGGTGAGACTTATGAGAGCATGGCCAAACAATTGACCATGTAGTGTATCATGTTTCAGCACCCGAGGCCCTCCTCTTGCCAAGGAATGACCTAGCAGATGCCTTGACAAGGCAATGCAGTGGTTGACTGCTGTGTATGAGATGCCATTAGGACTAGCATTTGACCAGGAAACCCATTTCACAGGGCCCAGGTATGACAAATGGGCTACTCATAGGAAGCAACATTCCCCCAACTTTTGAGCAGGTGGGGTATGCGGAGCTGCTTCAGAGGCCATGGCACTGAGGATGTATAAGGACATAGCCCACTTTTTGGTGCAGGTGCACAGTGGGGTACACTTATATAAGCACGACTCAGCACAGACAGCTATACATACACTAGATGGCTATGACACTACACAAGAATGTAAACTTTCAACTGGGCATGGTGGCACACACCTGTAACCCCAGCACTTGGGAGGCAGAGGCAGGAGGATCACTGTAAGTTCGAGGCCAGCCTGGGCTACAAAGTGAGTTCAAGGCTAGTCTGAACTGCATAGTGAAACCCTGTCTCAAAAAGACAAAAAAAAATGTAAACCTTGTTAATGGCTAATACATACAAGCTGGACAATAAAGATGCTGCTTGCTGCTGTTGCTGATGTCTGCTCTGCATGCTTTCTTTTGCGGTACACCGCTCAAGAAAACACTCCTTCCATCCCCTGGTCCCAACATAAGTATATTTGTAAAACCAGTCTTGACATCATTTTGATCAACTGGCAACCTGAATGGAAGTATGTCCTTAACTCTAATGACATCTATAAGTCAATTTAAGTTATAGACAAATGTTTTAAAAACCCCAAAAGGGTTCACACCTGTTGACATGTGGTGACCGCTGGCAACACCAGAGGCCTCCACAGAGAGACATGGTAATGAAAGGGAACAGTGGATGTGAAGGACCGCACTAGCTGGGGGCTGTGTTTGATGCTACTGTTATTGCTGATGGTACCACTTTAGCCAAAGTGAAATAATTGTTCTAACCAGCTGTTCTTCCTGGTATTCCAAGACTGAGATTGACTAAGGTGTTATGGTTTATACATTGTATCAACTTGGGGAGTCTAGAGGTTTGGCTGAGTGATTCAGCAGGAAGCCAGGGTGCTTACTTTGTATACATCCTGAGCCTGTAGAAGAGGAAGGCATGGAGATTGTGTGAGAGCTACACGCTCCCTGGGTGGGAGTACCCGTTTACAATGTAAGGGAAGGAAAGAGGCTGCTTGCAGCCATTCCTCCCTTCTGCTCTGGTTGTTTATGCTGTGCTCTGCTGCCATGAAGGTTGCCCACTGCCATGAAGTTTGCCCTCTGCCATGTGCCACTCTGCCTCTGAAGCAGCCAAGTATGGACTGAAACCTCCACAAACTGTAAGCTAAATAAACCTTTCCTTTCTTCATTTTGGGTGTTGGGTATTTTGTCTCAGCAACAAGAGTAAAGTAACCAAGACATAAGGGTCATAGAAAATACTGTGGGTCAGTGCCAAAGAACCAGGGGCTGGGCCAAGCAGGCTGCAACTTCTCATCTTCAAGAAATTAAAGAGGCAGGATCTCTCAATAGACTCAAAACCTAAAAACCAGCTATACCTGGAAGATACGTCTGAGAAGTAGTCAGATCCTAAGGGTTCTAAATACTAGCAATAAAGCACCATAGGCAATTTATAAGCATCAACCTAGGAATTAAACTAAAAAAAAAAAAAGAAAAAATATGAGAAGACACTTAAACAAAATGCAACCACAGACATCCAGTTCATGAAAGGCAAACCCAGGAGGCAATCAGGTGGGACCATTCAAAAAGTTACCCACCTGGCCTCTCTGAGTGGTAACAACAAAGCAAATGAATGAGGCTCTAGAAAAAAAAATCAAATCAGAAATAACTTCTCACATAACAACAAGATAATGACCACAATGAAAACCATGCTTAGTGATTTAAAAATTCCAAAAGGCAAAAAAAAAGAAAAAATTAAGCTCAAACAAAAACAGCTGTAAGTATTGTAACCAGTCACAAATTGAAGAGTCAGGCAGGCACACATAAGAGAAGTGTTAATAGACCAGAATGTACTCAGATGTATTTGGTCAAGCTGAATTATAATAACTCTTTCTGGGCTGGGGATATAGCTCTGCAGCACAAGCACCTGCCTGGCAAGCCCAAAGTCCTGAGTTCAATTCCTAGTACCTCCCCCCCCAAATATATATATATAATAACTCAGTTTTTAGGTTTGTAACTATAAATAGACTAGCCAGAACTTTTGGTAGGTCAATGAACAGAGATCTCTTGTAATAAGAATCATAAGGAAGCTGGGGATGGTGGCACATGCCTATAATCCCAGCACTTAGGAGGCTGAGGCAGGAGGATCGTTGTGAGTTCGAGACCAGCCTGGGCTACAAAGTGAGCTCGAGGCCAGCCTGAACTGTATAGTGAGACCCTGTCTCAAAAAGGCAAAAGACCAAAAAGAAAAAAAAAAACAACAAAAAAAACCCCCAAACAAAAAGCCACACAAAACCCCAAAAAGAATCACAAGGAATAAAAACCTTTATACCTGTGAAGGCTAGGGCAGTTTTTAATATCAGCCCTAGGCTGATGGCTTATCTGATTGGAATATCCCACTATATAGGCTTCTTTTGTTGCTTTGATAGCCATAGTTGTTGGATAGTCACAGCTGATAGTCAAAACTGCTGTTTTGATAATTACACATAACTGTCTCCTATAGAGGGGCAGTCTGTTAAAGATAATTTTAACTGTTTCCAGGGGTGGGTACACTGACCAGGTCTAGGTATAGAAGGAGACTAGGCAGCACTCTTTGGAGCTAAGAATGATTTCTAAACTGGGGGGGAAGAAGGCCTACCAAGGCTCTAACCTGTCCTGCTGCAGATGTCTACCTATGAGTTTTCTCCATTTGCCTGTGGCCCTTGGACCATTCTTAGCTGTAGGCCTTCCTTCTCAGAGCCTCAGCATATCTCTAAGAATAGTGGCTGGTCTTGTAGCATGTTTGGAAGAGAAATCATGATGAGAGAGGCAGTCCTCTGAGGACTGGAGCTGTGCCTATTTTTAATAGCTGCTCTCATTTAAAACTGTTATTAAACTCATAAAGTTCCCTAGGACTGTTTTGTTCTACCAGTGAACTTACCTGTTACAAGAATCAGTCAGTCTGCCCTATGTTGTAAAAACCAGTCAGTATCATTCTTGAGTAGAGAGGGAAGAGGAGGTAATCTCCATTTTCTTAGGTTTCTGGTGCAGAAAACAACCAAAGAAAAGAAAGTCTTTACTCTAGACATGGACAGGAGAGTGCAGCATGTTATACAGGACTCCTCTGGGGCTGGACAAGGGAAACCCGTGTGCGTGTGTGTGGGTGGGAGGTGGGGGGGGTGATGGGGGGGTGGGTTGGGTTATCAAGACTCTGGCTAGGGGCGGAGCTTAAGGGGTGGGCTTAGTGATGTATCAGGAGCTGATTGGGAGGTTTCTCCATTCGAGTGTGAAGGGCAAGAGGAAGTTGTCCTGAGAGCTGAGGGAAAGAGAAACCCGGAGGTGATCATTGGGAATATGAGATGTTGTTTTGGGCTTCAGCCATGTTAGACCACCACCACCATAATAATTCAGCAATTCATACCCAGGCAGGAACATACCACACTTCCGCCTAAGTTTTGTGTATGTTGAAGGAGGATAATAGGTGAAATTACAGATCAGCAATGGATAAAAGGATGGACTTGGACTAAACCTTGTACTTGGACTAAACCTTATACATTTATTCTTTGAGAACTTCAGGATTAAATCTAGACCAGTTTTTTGAATATGATCCAAAGATCAGTGAAGGCCAGTTTCACTCTGGAAAAGTCCCCAGGAGGGGAAACTCACCATTCTGGAAACTTGGTCCTGAAATTCACAGCCACAGAGGAGAGAACTGTGTGGACCAAACACTGTTGCAAACGGCATTATTTCTCAGGGTCAGCGCAATGGAGAAGGGACAGAGGAGTGACTCCCAGTATGGGGCAAGAACTAAATCCTAACCATCTCAGGTACAGAAAGATGATCAAGATGAAGAGCTTTCCCAGGGTGGATTGTTAATCCTTAGCAAAACATGTCTCCAGAGATAAAAGCTATGATTGACGCCAACTGTATGCTAAACAGAAAAATCAAACTGATAAAGAACCCGAATGAGTGCTTGTCTTGGTTACTTTTCTCTCCTTGCTGAGACAAAATACCCAATGCCCAAAATGAAGGAAGGAAAGGTTTATTTAGCTTATAGTTTGTGGAGCTTTCAGTCCATACTTGGCTGGCTCAGAGGCAGAGTGGCACATGGCAGAGGTTGAACGTTCATGGGAAAGGGAGGAATGACAGGCAAGCAGCCTCTTTCCTGTCCTTACATTATAAACAGGCTACTCCCACCTAGGGGGCGTGTGCTCTCACATAATTTCCATGCCCTCCTCTTCCACAGGCTCAGGATATATACAAAGTAAGCACCCTGGCTTCCTGCTGAGTCACTCAGCCAAATCTCTATAGACTCCCCAAGTTGACACCATGTATCAACCATAACATTCCACCCCTTGTCAACTTGGCAAGCAGACACAGTTCTTTAAACCAGTTTCCCAATGCAAAGACATTATATTACATTAGAAACATAACATTTCACCCCCTAACGACTCAAGTACATCCCTTTATGCAAAAAGCATTTAGTCATCTGCAAGAGTTGCCAAAGTTCTAACTTTTCAGCACTGCTGAAAAGTCCGAGTCCCAAGTCTCTTCCAAGATGTAAGGCAAACTCTTTAGTTACAAGCTCTCCCACCTACAAATGAAAAGTTAACACTTCCAACATTCCATGGCACAAAATAAACATTACCATTCCAAAAAGCAACAACAGGGGAATATAGAGCACTGGGACTAAAAAAGTCCAAAATCCAGCAGGGCTAACATTGTGTTCTGTAATTCCACATCCAGCATCTGAAGCAACTTGTGGCACACTGTGAGCTCCAAAGGACTTGTGTGAGTCCACCCTTATGGCACTTCTAGTGGTGACAGCCTCCATGCCTTCTCTCTTAGGCCCACTCTGCTCCCTCCTTGCAACTTTCCTCAGATGATCCATAGTCCTGTCTTTTCTAAACTTCTGAGGTCTCCAGTACACCTTTTGCTTCACACTCACAGCTTCACACATTGCCTTCTCAGGGGCACTCTGCCTGGCCTCCCAGGCCTTCTGAAATCTGGGTGGAAGCCTCTTTAACCTCAGAACTCTTGTATTCTCCATGTACCTAAAGCCAGGGCCACATGGATGATGCCAAGGTCTGCTGTCACCTGGAGCAGTAGCCAAACTTTCTTCTCTCTTGGCCATAGGGGTAGAATGCCTGGATTGCTGGGCACTCTGGATCCAACTCTGAGGAACAAATTCTGTATGCCACCTCCACTCTGGGACCTGGTGCAGCCGCTGCCGCCATTCTGTAACATGGCGCTCTTTGGCTTCCTTCTCAAGGCAAGGTCTCTCACCTTTGCAGTTTTGAGGCTGTAAAGGGTGGAGACTTGCTTCTTGTGATGCCCTTAGGCCATCTTTTCCATTCTCAGTAGTGGAGATCTCCTCAGCCTTATCTTTGCAGTCCAGAGCTTTACTGGAGCTTCCTTTCTGACTAAACTCACAACATTTTAAATCATCCTGCTGGACTCTTTGCTCTTGTTTCTCAATATAAATCTGGCAAAAAGCCCCCAACAATAGCCATGCCACTTGCCCAACATTCAACTGCCTTGAAATTTCCTTTGCCAGATTAATCAGTTCATTGCCACCCTTAATCTCAGTCTTAGGCAAAATCTCTGGACACAAGCAAAATGCAGACAAACTTTCTGCCAAGCCATAACACACATCATTTGGAGTCCAACACCCAATGCAGTCCTTCTTCCCAACAGAAACCTCCCAAACCTGGTCGTTGCTGCCAGGATTTCTGTCAGACTTCTGGTCTTCTGAGCTCAGACCAGAATCTCCCAGACAGAACAGATGAAAGCGTTCCAGCTCTACTCTTTCAGGCGACATTTCCAAACCTTTCCAAACACTTCCCACAAGCCATTTCCAAAGGCTCTTGAACCACATGGTCAGGTATAGTCACAACAATGACCCTACTCCTCTGGTACCAAATTCTGTCTTGGTTACTTTTCTCTTGTTGCTGAGACAAAATACCCAACACCCAAAATTAAGGAAGGAAAGGTTTATGTAGCTTACAGTTTGTGAAGGTTTCAGTCTATACTTGGCTGGCTCAGAGGCAGAGTGGCACATGGCAGAGGGCAAACGTTTATGGCAACAGAACACAGCAAACACCACCAGGGAAAGGGAAGAATGGCAGCAGCCTCTTTCCTTCCCTTAACTTGTAAACAGACTACTCCCACCCAGGGCATGTGTAGCACTCACATAAGCTCCATGCCCTCTTCTTCCACAAGCTCAGGATATATACACAGTAAGCACCCTGGCTTCTTGCTGAGTCACTCAGCCAAACCTCTAGACTCCCCAAGTTGATACAATGTATCAACCATAACAGTGCTTTTTAACCTTTTGAAAGAGAGAGAAAATGAAAATGTTCTAACTATATTGTTTAGTGTTTTCTTTTTAATAAATAACTCCAAATCAAAAGTTTCTAAAATCTCAGCCCGTAAAAGAGATTTATCACCTCTGGGGGCAGACAGAGATAGGTAATGGTCCAGAAGAAATCTCAGCCCTAGAAGAGGTCCTGGCCCTAGGACAATTGGGCAAAGAGAGACTTTTAAAAATCTAGTTACCTAGGTAGTTCCCCTATATAGCAATGCTGGCTAGGCTGTATTTAAACCCACTCTGAAAATATGTATCCCTGGGTATCTGTAATATGGTTAAGAAACTCACAGATTAAAATCTGTACCCACTGTCTTTCATTAAAGTCAATGTTTTAGTTAAGTGTAACATTGCATCTTTCCAGTCCTGTCCATAGGTCTGAGTAAATCCTGTAAAGACCTCAATGTACATACCAGGGTCATCTGTTCCTAAATCTTGCCTGATCTGTTTTAGGTCACTGAGAGAAAAGGCCACATGAATGTGGGTGGTTTGAAATTCCCCATTAACTTCCTATAAAGGATATTGCCCTTGAGGAATTTGAACGAAACCAGCTAAGGATGGATTCAGCCTCATGGAGGCTTTAATTATGGCTGGCCTAGAAGCTCCACCGCCAGGACCCAAAGGGCAAGTAGGGGAAGGCTCAGAGTCAGGAATAGTGGGTGAATCTTTGATTAAAATTGTCTTGGAAACCTCAGCCTCAGGTTCTAAAGGGCAGGAAGAGCAGTAGTCTCAGACTCAGTGATAGTGGATATCTTAAGGGCTAGGGGTGTCTGGCTTTCCCGTGGGCTCATATTTACATTTTGAGCACAAGGGAGTGTTATTTCTTAATGCCAAGAAAGTCTGAATATAAGGTAATTCTAACCATTTTTTTCTCTTTTTTCCAGTACAATTCTAGTTGTGAAATAGCGCAGTGAGATCACATTTTAAATAAAAGGTAAGAAGTGAGGAGAAAAGGGAAAAGTAAAGCAGAAGAAATACAAGTTTGAGCCCAGCATGGGCATCCTAGTGACTTAGCAATAAAAAGTAAAAGTGCTGGGGATGTAGCTCAGTGCAGACTCTGCCTTTAGTTCCCAATTTCCAGTACAGAAAGGGAAAAAAAGAGGAAAGAAGACAAGGAGAAAGGGAAGAAGGAAGGAAATGAAAGTGACTATAGACAGGAGCCTCATAGGGCAGATAACTGATGGGGACTGTGGGTCGAGAGTGTGCTTGGGGGACGCAGCAGTGAAGACTGAGGCTTCTAGAGCTCATGGGATGAGACCTGTTGCTGGTGTGGAGGAGTCAGTCCTACCCAATTAACCCTGGAAAAAATACAAAAACAAACAGCTCTTAACTGAGGGCTCTGGAGACCTCACAGGTAGGTAGATCTGGGGGCAGGGAGGAGCAGCGATGGCAGGAAGTGTTGCTGTCAAGCCAAGAAAGGAACATCAGCAAGTTTAGTCCAAAGGCAACACACAAAACAGGAATAAAATGTCCCATTAAAGAAGCATCAAAACCTTCCCATGTTTTCAATGTAAATGTATCATCATTTCAACAGAACACTAAGCAGTTGACAACGACATAATATAAAATTTTAAAGCATAAACATTTTGTTGGTTACCTAAGCAAGTCACAATCCAGAATGTATGACACAAAAGCAAACTCTTACCTCCATCCAATTATCTTGGTAGGACACCTTCGGATGATATAGATGAAATATTGTAACTCCCAACCTACTAGGTGTCTGAAACACTGAGTTCATGTCTCTAAAATTGTGGAATGAATTCTAGGAACAACAGAGGTTAAGAGTGGGAAGAATTTATTGAAAGATAGCTTCTGTCTAAGAGAGGTGGAAGGGGGCCTGGGAAATGGGTTGCCCCCATAATAAATTATTTAATTTAACCATTTGTGATATTTTTTACTAACTCTTATTGATCAAACACTTATGGAAAATCTGTCAAATAAAAACACAATGGTGTGTCCTCACCCACTCATTCCCTGGATGTGGCACTGTGAAATTTCTGATTCTTTCCCAAAGTGAAACTGACTGTGAAAGGGAAACATTCTGAATTGATTTAGGACATTGGGTAGCCAGGACAGTGCAACTAAAGGCACTCACGAAAGGGGACTTCAGAGCTGCTTCCAAAATAGGCAAGAGTGATGAGATAAGTATATTCAAAGCATGGGGGAGTATTTTGAGAGGGCTTAATGGCAATGTGTCTTTTATTACAATAATTTAAAAATTCTAAACTTTCACTGTATATTTTGATCACAGTATATTTTTATAATCCCATTTTAAAAGTTATTTTATTTTGAGACAAGTCTCATTAAGTTGCCCAGGCTATACTCGAAGCGTAATCCTCCTGACTCGGCCTCCCAGAGTGCTGGGATTAGAAGCATTCACCACCATGTCTTGTCTCTAATAATAATGTTAACAAACTTTTCTATGTTGTAAATAGATGATTAGCTGCTTAGATTCCTGGCCAGGGCTACACGTGTCCATTTTCACTTTTGTAGTCTTTGTATACCTTATCAATCATTATCCTCCGGTCATTTTTTGAGTTATTCCATTTCACTTAACCCAACATGACTGAACCCACTAGGCTCTGACCACAGTCTCAGAGCACTAGCTTCGGCTTTCTGCTGTCTTCAGGAGCCAGGTCTGCCTTGTCTGGTGTCTGCATTTTGTACTGGAGGTCAGGATGACATTTCCTTCTCCCTGTTGTCTTTGGGATTCTTCTCCAACTGTCCCTTCACAAGGCCAGACATTTGGAAGAAATATAAGCAACATGTATCTAACAGAGTTAACCTATTTAACACACTTTTGTGTTTGTGTTTTTGTTTTTTGAGATCAGGTCTCGCTATGTAGTTTAGGCTGGCCTCAAACTCATGGGAACCTTCCTCTACCAGCCTCCCACCGACACACACTTTTAGAGGAAGCAGATCTCTTTTGCATAGCGTGTATAAGGAGGAAAAGCAGAGAGGTGAGTTTCCATCATTTTATGGCCCAAGTCTAAGCTCTTGTCCTTGTCACCCACTCTGGTTTTTTTTTTTTTTTTGGTACCAGGAATTGAACCCAGGACCTCGCACTTGCCAGGTGGGTACTGTGCCACTGAGCTGCATCCCAGCCCGTCACTCTATTCTTGAGGTGTCTGCTCTTCTTGGCCTCCCTTGGCTCCCGCCCCCGTTCACCATGCTGCCTCCTGGCTCATCCCCGCACGTCCTCTGTCCTTCCTGGGAGTGCATACCCCAAGAGCCCTCTGAGATCTCAAGCTCCCAGGGCCTCTGCCTCTGCCTGTGTCCTCCGCTGCAGTATGTGCTTGTGCAGGTGCCGCTGGCACTGGCTGCTGCTACTTATTCTGAACAGGAAGTCTCACTAAGTTGCCAGCAAGCGGTTAGCTTGGCTCACCTGCCAAGGGCGGGGGCTCAAGTCTCAGTTCAGTCTTTTACCTTCAGCTGGGTTGCCTGTACTTTCTCCTGCTCACATGCGAGTCAGGGATGAGCCAGACACTTGGGCAAAGCTTACACACAGCACTTTGGGTTCCTCCTCTAGCTTTTTGCTTTCCTGGATTCACCACTCACTCACCCTTCAGCAACCATGGCTGCTCTGGGCTCCAGCCTCTGGTTCCTGCAGCCAGGAAAACCGTGGAATTCTGGCCGTTCTTTGCTGCAGCATGACTCTGGCCAACAAAGGGTGATCGATACAGATGTGAACTCCCTTCCTGCCATCGCTGCTCCTCCCTCCCCCCAGATCTACCTACCTGCGAGGTCTCCAGAGCCCTCAGGAGTCTTGTTTAGTTTTGTATTTTTTCCAGAGTGTGCTTATAACCTGTGCAGGGTTTATCGGATAGGACTGACTCCTCCACACCAGCAACAGGTCTCATCCCATGAGCTCTAGCAGCCTCAGTCTTCACTGCCACGTCCCCCAAGCGCGCTCTCGTCCCACAGTCCCCGTCAGTTATCCGCCCTAGGAGGCTCCTGTCTGCAGTCAGTTTCACTTCCTTCCTTCTTCCC
This sequence comes from Dinomys branickii, assembly GCA_004027595.1. Lineage (NCBI taxonomy): Eukaryota > Metazoa > Chordata > Mammalia > Rodentia > Dinomyidae > Dinomys > Dinomys branickii. Next base: position 171,667 of record PVLD010001214.1, on the reverse strand, counting down.
TTTCTCCTTGTCTGCTTTCCTCTTCTTTCCCTTTCTGTACTGGAAATTGGGAATTAAATGCAGAGTCTTTGCACTGAGCTACATCCCCAGCCCTTTTACTTTTTATTGCTAAGTCACTAGGATGCCCATGCTGGGCTCAAACTTGTATTTCTTCTGCTTTACTTTTCCCTTTTCACTTTACTTCTTTGCTTTTATTTGAAGTGTGATCTCAGCTGTGCTGCGTAGGCTGGCCTTGAACTCCTGGGCTTGAACAGTTCTTCTGCCTCATCCTCCTGAGGAGCTGGGACTACCGGTGTGTAGCGCCAAACTTGCTTAGCCAGTTTCATTGAGAAATGTTCCACCGCGCCCCTTTCCACCTGCCTCCTCACTGTCTGCTACCACTTCTGCCCCATCATATCAGACAAATGTCTTTTGTCAGGATCGCCACAGATTCTAGAACATATAAAGAATTTTAAAATGTGAATCTTCTCAGATTCAAAGACCCAACCCTAAAATGGGCACCTGAGATGAATACACACTTCTCAGATAAAGAAATATAAATGGCAAATAAATATACAAGAAAATGTTCAACATCATTAGTCATTTGAGAAATGCAAATTAAAACAACACTGAGATTTCACCTCACCCCAGTAAGAATGGCTAGCATCAAGAAATCAACTAATAACAAATGCTGGCGAGGCTGTGGGGAGAAACAGGAACTTTTCTCCACTGCTGGTGGGAATGCAGACTGGTGAAACCACTGTGGAGATCAGTTTGGAGATTCCTCAGCAAACTAGGCCTAGAGGTCCAATTCAACACAGCTATTCCCCTTCTGGATATTTTCCCAGAAGATCTGAGAACATCATATCACAGCAATATATGTGCACCCATGTTTATAGCAGCACAATTTGTAATAGCTAAATTGTGGAAGCAACCCAAATGTTCATCCACTGAGGACTGGAAAAAAAAAACTGCCATTTTTATATAATGGAATATTACTCAGCTATAAAGAAAGACAATCTTAAGGCTTTTATAGGTAAATGGTCATAACTAGAGACCATACTCATAAGTGAAATAAATCAGAGGTGCATGTGTGAGCAGCACATTGTGTCACTGGTGTAGGAACCTGAAAGTGTGAATATAGATTAGGAGGTAGATAAACAGTGTGAAATGAAAGCAAACTGCTCAAAAGTAGGGCGCAGCTGGGATGGGGGGGAGGGAGAAAAGGAAGCAGGAGATAATTATGTACGTATGTATGTATATATGTGCAGGATGGCTAACATAGCTATACTACTGACTTCTGTTGCTTTATTGTAAGGAACAGTTAATGATTAGTTGTTTGATCAGTCTTGCATGTCTATATTTGTTTTCCTGAGCATACACTTAGAAGTTATCCATATGTCACACAACAACCATTGTTAATTCCCTGTCACCTTGTCTGTAATCCAGTTTTGATTGTACTATTCTGGTGCTACTTTGTAAGTGACTATCTGTTTGTTAATATAGTTTTGTTCTTTTACTTATTAAAATTAAAAAAAATCTCCAGAGATATTCACTTTATTAATTTTTTTTTTTTTTTTTGAGACAGGGTCTCACCATGCAGTTCAGGCTGGCCTTGAGCTCACTTTGTAGCCCAGGCTGGCCTCAAACTCCGAACGATCCTCTTGCCTCAGCCTCCAGAGTGCTGGGATTATAGGTGTGCGCCACCACGCCTGGCTTCACTTTGTTAAATCAGAGGGGACACTTACTAACTTTCATCTTCCTTGAACACAGCACTGTCCCCTGGAAAGCTGTTTCCCAGCTCACCGAAGGCCACCACCAGCCATTCTCTTGGACGGGCCCGGAACTGGAGTCGTTCTTGCCACCTTGTTTTCCCTAGCCACCCCTATCCATGCTGGTCTGTAATTTCCCCTCTTCAATCTCAGGTCTGTCCAGCTGGCTCCTTCACTACTGTTGACCCAGCCCAAGCGAACCTTCATCTTTTGCCTAGCTCGCTGCTAGTCTCCTGTATCCAGGTTTCCCTTTCCTGCTCCCTCTCCCTCTCCCTCTTCCTTTTTATTTTTATTTTTTTCCCTCTTCTAATGTGTTCTCCGTAGCCACAGCCATGGCTTTACTCTGCCTGTGTCACTCTTTTATGGCAAACCCCTCACGGACGGCTCCGTGTTGCGGGACACGTAGACACGTCAAAGCCGCTAACCTGGCGCGGTGCACTGGGCTGCTGCGGGATGTCGTGCCCTTGTTCTGCACAGTGTCCCCTACACCTCCTCTGGTCCAGACACGCTGACGTTTCCTGCACTGTGCCGAGGTCACGTTTGGGTTTCATGCTTTCACTTGGCGAGCCCTTTCATACTTGTATCAGACTTCAGAGGATAATTCCAAATTTCACTTTAAACGCTAGATTTGCTCTGGATACGTCTATAGGGATAGTCTGGGATTAGCAAGAAAGTTGACGCAAATGTAGCTGATATGGCTGTTACTGTTACCATGCAGCTCACCCTCAGCACTCTGACACTCACAGTGATGGGTGTTGCTGTGTGTTCCCCATCAGGTGGATGAATGCCAGAAGCCTTCCTTCCACAGAGGCCTCCTGCCTTCTTTGGCCTGTGTATTTTCCATTTGATCTCATCTCTGTCTACATTTTCATCTTTGCAGAGTACACTGACCAGACACAGAACCTGCATTTCCTTAGACAGCTCTGATGAAGACCTTATAAGCCTATGTGGCTCCATGCCTACCCAACTCCACAAGTTCCTGCTTTGTTTGGTTTTTGTTTTTGAGGTAGAGTCTTGCTATGTAGTTCAGGCTGGCTTTAAACTCACTATTGAAGGGACAGTTTGGACCCTTAGGTAGGATTAGATTAGGGAACCGAGCCTCTTTAAGGAGTAGGAAGGTGGGAGGCTCTGCTTCTCAAACCGACAGCCTGTGATTTTGAGACCCGCTTCTGTGTAGTTACACTGAGCTGACAGTCTATGGTTTTGACATCTGCCTCTGTGCAGGCAACACCGTCCCTCCTAGTACAGGTTGCCATGCCTACGCAAATTCCCGTTAGCCCACAAGACTAAACCCCTAGCAACCCAGTATCCAGTCAACCAAATGTCGACCCTCAGGGGGACGGAGATGGGACCCCTAACCTGTAAGACAGCACTGCAGCACCAGATTCAGTGGTGTTTCAGCCTGGGTGCCCCTGCGCCTCTGGAATAGCTCTTCACCACTTTCTTTTGCATACAATTACTGCACTTTCCCATGCTCTTTCGTTATGGTTCTTCTTCCTCTTTCTACACTGGAGAGAGAGAGAGACCCAGCGGGGGTGAGTCTGGGGAACCCAGACCCCAGACTCAGTGGACATAACACAAACTGGGGGTTCATCTGGGGTGGAAGGAAACTATCAAGACCAGCAGATGTAATGCTATGTTGCCCAGGCTGGCCGGGAACTCACAATAACCCTCCTGCCTCAGCCTCCTGATTTCTAAGATTACAGACATGCACCAATATGCCTGGCTTCTGGAGGTTCATGCTTTCTGCAGGCAATGATTAATCTCAGGTCACACATATGTATACATATATACATGCATAACCAGCTCATAGAGTCAGTGGCACTCAGGATGCTCACTTTTGATCAGTTTCTCCGTTTTTTATGCTTGAGAACTTGGATCCAGCTTTCTTTTATCCCCATGATACATCTGAGGATAGCAAGAGTCTACATGTTCCAGTTTGAAAACACATTAGTCTTATATATGGACCCATGTCTATAGCAGCACAATTTGTCTCAGCTAAATCTTGGAAACAACCCAAATGCCCATCAACTGAAGAATGGATAAAAAAGTGGTATTTTTGTACAGTAGAGTATTACTCAGCTATAAAGAAAGATAAACTCAAAGCTTTTATATGTAAATGGCCACAACTAGAGACCATACCCATAAGTGAAATAAATCAGACTCGCATGTGTAAACATTGTATTGTCTCTCTAGTGTAAGAACCTGAAAAAGTAAATAAAATCTGAAAGGTACAATAGATATTGTGAAAGGGAAAGAAACTGCCCAAAAGGAAAGAACAACTAGGATGAGGGAAAGGAGAAAAGAAAGAAGGAAGGGAAAATATATATACATGTATATACAAGATAAATAAGATAATTGTACTACTACTTTCTATTGATTTATTGAAAGGAACAGTTAATGTTCATTTTCGACCAATTTTACATGATTATATCTGGTAATCTGAACAACTACTTAGAACACAACAATATTCAACATAACAACCATTGTTGAATTCCTGTGTCTAATTTTTAAAATTATTTTTTATTCTCTTTTTATTTGTCTATTTTTGAGACAGGGTCTCGCTATGCAGTTCAGGCTGGCCTTGCACTCACTTTGTAGCCCAGGCTGGCCTCAAACTCACAACAGTCCTCCTGCCTCAGCCTCCCGAGTGCTGGGACTACAAGCGTGCACCACCACACCTGGCTAGTCTCTTTAAAATAAAATAAATAAATAAAAGAAAACACACTAGTCTGGTACAGGGGTTGTTAGCAACCCACAGTCTGAGGCTTGTTTTTGTAAAGAAAATTCTATTGGAGCAGGTCTTGCTCATTCATTTTTGTATCATTAGAGCTGCTGTGGGCTCTAACGGCAAAGCAGTTGGAAGAGACAGCATATAACTACCAGCACCGACACATCTGCCGTCTGGCTTTTCACAGACAGCTTACCCACCTCTGACCCAGTCCACACTTCCCAATAGTCTTAGCAATAGCCAGCAGCATGAAAGAGTTGTCAGATTTAGCAGCTAAAGATAAATAACATGCATCTTCTTTTTTTTCCCTCTCTCTCCCTTTCTTTCTTTCTTTTTCTCTTTCTGACGTTGGGGATGAAATCCAGAGTTTTGGCACATGCTAGATGGCCAACAAATAAATAAATAAATAAATAAATATAAAATAAGTATGTTCCAAAGGTCACATGCAAACAAAGATTAGTACAAGACCCTTGTAACCCCTTGTCTGACCACAGTGACCTTACTGTGCACCTCGGAAGAGAAAGAAGCTGAAGGGGGGGGACTGTCTGGACAATGTGAGCACAGAATGGAAGCAGAAGGACAGGCTTTGGTCTCTTGTGCTTGCAGATGGAACTTGACAACTTGTGCAGCTTCTGGTCACTGGGTTACTAGGCAGTGACCAATAGCCACTCTATAAATTGTACAAGTAAATGCTGTTGAAGGCGGTGTGTCATTAGTCTGGGAAGCGCTTTTCTAAAATAGCAGATCAAGTCAGTTGTGGTGGTTACACCTGCAATGCCAGAGGCTGAGGCAGGAGAGTTGCAAGTTGGAGCCCAGCCTGGGAAATTTAGAGACTTAGCATGAGCTTGTCTCAAAATAAGAAGATAATAACAGGGATGGAGATATAGTTTAGTGTGAGGGCCCTTGGTTTAATCCCTAGTCTCACACACACACACACACACACACACACACACACACACACACGGGTAACTCTAGGGCTGGGATGTAGCATTGCGCCAGCCTAGCGAATGTGAAGCCCTGGGTTTGATTTCTAGCGCTACAAAAATAATAAGTAAATGCATAAAAATTACAAGCTTGGTGTGCTGGGGCATGCCTGTCATCCCACCAGCTTGCAAGGCTGATGCAGGAGGATTTGAAAGTTTGAGTTTTGTCTAGGCAATTTAGGGCTAACTTTTCTCAGCAAGGGGTGGGGGCTGAGAATATAGTTCAGTGGGAAGGCAGTGAAAACCAACCAACTAAGCAACCAACAAACCAAACAGCAGCTCCACTGAGCATTTCGCGGTTTGCAGAAGTCATTTTGGGTGGAGGGCTCATTTAAGGGGACCCACTGCCCATCGATTCAGGCCCTGCAGCCTGACAAGCAGCGTAGTCATGTATTACCTCAATGACCTTGGAGAAATTAGCTCTTCTTCTTGTTGTCTTTTTTTTTTTTTTTGACAAGGTCTTGATACGTATCTGGGCCAGTTTCAAGCTGGTAAATGCCAGGAATACAGATGTGTGCTGCCCTGCCTGTTTAGAAATAAGCCCTTCTGAGCCTCAGTTTCCTCCTCTGTTAGAATGCCTAAAGGAGTTATTGTGAGGATCCGTGAATTAAGGTGAGCCAGAACTGCTCCCCCAGCACGTGAGCACTTGTTAGATGTTCTTTGTTTTCTTTACCATCATCTGGAAAACCAGAAAGTGAAGACTTTCCGAACTCGGCCTCCTGCAGTGCCAACTCTCCACACTAGGGGTCACTGTTTAGCAGCTACTGTCCTTGACTTGGCCAGGCTGGCTAGAAATCTAGTTTTTGCTTATTATCATTTTTGATTTGATTTGGTGATTTCAAGGGGATAAACTGACACACTATCCTTTGAAATCCTTGGGGATCCAGAAATTTCAGCAGAATTTCTGGCATCCAGGGCTGGAAAAAGCTATTTGGAGTACTGCCTTTGGTCATAGTTAAGGTGGCATATAATTTATCGATTAAACCAGGGAAAAAAAAATTTTTTTTTTGGTAGTGCTAGGGATTGAGCCAGGGCATTCACAGTGAGTTATACACACAGCTCTTTTTAAATTTTGAGGCAGGGTTTTGCTAAATTGTTAAGTTACCCACGCTAGGCTTGAAACTACTATCCTTCCTGCCTCAGCCTCTCAGAGTGCTGGGATTACAGGGATATGCCACTGTACCTAGAAAGGGGACTATTTTTTTTTTTTTTGGACAGACTCACTTATTTTTAGACAAAGACTCACTTTGTAGTTGAGGCTGGCCTTCAATTCATGGCAATCTTCCTGCCTCAGCCACCCAAGTGATGGGATTCCAGGCGTGCACCACCATGCCCAGCTTGAAGAGAGAGATGATTAATAACCATACCAGGGCAAGGGGACTGGGTGGGCTGTGCCCCAAGAAGCTACATACAGTCACTTTACCTGTGTCTAACTAACCTCAGCATTCCTCATGCTCTGCAGGACAGGAACTGTAAATTCCTGCAACTGTGACCGCGTGCTTTTGGGAGTTCTTTCTCCCAGAATGTTAGGTTTGAGTTTTGTCCTCAGTGGACACAATCAGTGCATGCTGGTCTCAGAGACTGTAGTCACCCTGGCCTCTTGGTGCTAGTCCCTTGTCCTCCATAGCTTTCTCCACAGGTGTCTGCAGGCCTGCAGGCAGTCAGCCCTACCTCCGGATTACTGCTGTGGGTCGCTGTCTCAGGGCTCAACACTGAGACTCTGTAATCCCTTATTTCAGATTCATTTCTCTTCCTTTAAAGGGCAGAAACAAGTTGCATTTGCTGAGCACCCACTGGGCATCAAACGTGCTCTCACTTCTGTCGTCTTGGTCCCTCCACCAACCTCGGGCCGGCTACACTCATGCCCCATGTCACAGGGATGCAGACTCAGTCCCAGTGTGGGCGAAGATTCAGACAGCTGTTTAGCTTTGTTGCCGCGGAGTTGCTAACTCTTTCAGTAACTCCCTGCTGTTTTTATAGGGAGACACAGGGACCCTCTTCCTGCTCTTGCCTTGGTTTCCTCTTCCTGATGGTAGGCAGAACTGGAGCATGTGCTAAGGGGCTGCCAGACTGGAGCGACTATGCTGGGAATGGGCGCTGAGGCCGGTTTTGAAGGAAGGGAGGGGGTTATCTCCCTCACTGGGAAAGAGCAGGGAGGGAACGGCTGATGGGGTAAGTCAAACACACTGAGAATAGGGCCCAGAAGACCAGTGATAGCTGCCAGTGTAATCTGGGGAAAGCAAGGGGCACCCTGGAGACTGCAGTCGTTTTGAAGGTCTGTCTCAAGGCGACGTACCTGTGGGAGGCTAAAGCAGGTAGATCATTGGACCCAGGAGCTCAGAGCCATCCTGCGCAATGGTGCAAAATCCATCTTTTAAAGAAAGCTGTACTGAAACACTTGTCTTGAATCACAGATTCCACGGGAAACACAGAATTCACTTTCCCAGACATTAACGAAGAGGAGAGGAGACAAGGGTTCAGACCTCGCTTCAGCACCAAGTTTAGGCTTCAGCTTCAAGAATCCCGGCGTGGGGATCCCTACCCAGAACTGGGGCAGGGCCCGAGGCGGCGGGTTTGGTCTGCCCGCCTCAGCTCGGCCCTCGACCAGCCCTGAAGGCCTCTCGCACCCGGGGGCCGTGCACATGCGGGTCTGCAACTCCGGCACGCGCCAGGACACCAGGGAGGACTCCAGGGTGAGGGGCTGCACGCACGGGAGCCGAGCCAGAACGGCGGCCCGGACAGCCATCAGGGCCGAGCCGCCGGGCCCCTGCAGAGGGGGAGCAGGGCGGCGCGCGGAGGAAGGCTTGTGGTCCAGGTGGCCCAGAGAGGTTGGGGCCCCAGCCCCTGGGCCTCGGCTGGGCCACGCCCATCCCGCCTCGCGATCTCCCGCAGGCCCCGCCCCGTTTCGGTCCTCTCCCCAATAGGGGGCATGCCCCGCCCCCGATTCCGGACCGCCCCGCCACTCTTCCCCGCCCCGAGACCCTTCTGGTCCCGCCCCACCAGACCGGCCCCGCCCCCTCCGGCCCCGCCCCCCGTTTCCGCTGGCCGCGGCGGTGCGGGCGGGAGCGCGGGTCTTCGCACTCGGCGGGCGCGGTGAGTGCGGCGGGGCGGCGGCGGGGCGACGCGGCACTACGGGCGCGCACAGCTGCGGGCTCCCCCTGGGGCCGGGCCGGCGGGGCGACCCTGAGGCCGGGACCCGGGAGGAGCCCGGGGACGGTGCGGCGCTGGGGAGGAGGAGGCCTGTGGCGCCGCGGGTCCTGAGGAGACTCTGAGGAGGGTGCGGGCGGGCGCGCAGGCCGGGGCCGGGGCCGGGGCCGGGGCCGGGCAGGTCCAAGTCGGCCTGCAGCTGGACCCTGGCGCCCGCGTCCGGGATGCCGCCGTCTCTGCGCTCGCGCCCGTCCGAGACTTTAAAAACTTTCTGTGGAAAAAATTCCCAAGCAAGCCCTCGGCTCCGGGGCAGCGCTCGTGTCTGGGTCCGGCGACCGAGAGCTGCGGCGCGGCGCTCCGCCTCTGTGCCCGGCGCGCGGCGGGCTCTGTCGATCTCCCCCACCCCCAGAACGGGAGCGGGACGCTTGGTTTCCCTCTGAGTGTGGGGCAGACCCTCCGACGGTCGCCCGACCGGCCGCAGTTCTCTCCGGTGGCGCGGGCGTTTCCTCCTCCAGGAAGCTGGCCTGGACCAGTGGAGGAAACGGGGTGCTTGCCCTGACCCCTGCGTACCTGCCAGCTAGCGCAGCCGCGGGAAGGGTTTGCGCGTGCGGTCTGCTGTAGAGGCCAGCAGTCAGCTTGCCGTCCTAGAGAGGGGAGGGGAGGACGGGGATTATGGATAATTTCAAACAATGGCCTGCGCGAATCGTTTATATTTAGCTGAGGAATGCTGCCGGAGGGGCAGACAGTCACCCGGCTTCCCACCTCAGCTTGGCCCTGGGGCGGCTGATCGGCTGGGGTGTGAGTTGGGGGCAACGGAGGGAAGGGCGCTGGCAAGTAGGACATGACGTGTGATTCGGTTCTGCTCTGCTTGTTGAAGACCCACTGTGCACAAGATCCTGAGCAGCTGAGAGTGCCAGAAGCAAGTGGATTTTAAAATTTTTATTATTTTGGTTTCAGGGCTTTTAAAATCTATTAACAGATACTTAATCTTAATAACCATAACTAATTTTATAAAATAGTTTATAGTTGGCCAAGACTGTCTGCTGCACTAGCTGTATGTTTTGACTCATTCCTAGCCTTGTGAAATACATATTAGTTTGAATTACCTTCCTATATGTTAGGGAAATGAGGCTCAGTGAGAATAAATATCTTCTCTAAGGTCACAAAACTCATTAAGAAAGAAGCAGAGGTAGTGGGGCATGGTGGCACACACTTGTAATCCCAGCTTTCTAGGAGGCTGAGGTAGGAGGATCTCAACTTTGAACCCAGCCTGAGCAACTTAGGAATTTACCAGACTTTGGCTCAAAATAGAAAAAAGTTAAAAAGAGGGGTGGGTGGGGATGTGCAAAGGCCTTGGGTTCAATTTCCAGTACCCCACCTCCCGAAAAGCAAAACTTGAACCTATGACTTTTGACCTTCTGTGCGCTGTGCCTTTTCTGTCTCCTGTGTTGGGCCTTGTCTTGTCTCTAATGCGCCCTATTTGTTCAGCCTTGTGTCAGTTACCTCCTTTTGAAGGGTTATTGGATTAAAATATTTCTAGGGTCTCTTCAGCATCAGATAATTAATGGTGTTAAAGTGTGTTTTATTTATTTTAGTTTTTATTTTCAGTGCTGGAGGCTGAACACATTGATTTTGAGAGTGGTCTTGATAAGTTGCTCAGGCTGGCTCCGATTTGTAGTTCTCCTGCCTCAGCTTCAAGAGTAGCTATGACTATAGACCTGTGCCACTGTGTGTATTTTAGATTTTTAATTGTGTTAAGAAAACACGTAATGTGAAATTTACCATTTTAACTTCTAAGTGTGCCATCCTTCTACAGTTGTAAGTTAATTCTTTCTGTGCAACACATTTCTGGACCTTTATATCTTGTAAAACTGAAACTGTATGTATTAAACAACCCAGTTTTCCCCTCTTCCTAACCCCTGGCAACCACATTTTACTTTCTGTGTAGTGTGCATTATTAAGCTCCTACTATGTGCTTGATCTGTGTTATTCAGGAAGGGTTAATACAGAGTGGGGAGGAGGAGCTCCCTTTGGTGGAAGCCCTGGCCCTGGCAGGCTGGCAGGAATACTCTCCCTCATCCCTGACTCAGCCCCAGTGCCAGTGTTACTATGAGTTAATGGCTGAGTGAGGAAGACCCTAAGCAAGTGCCTTTACGTCCTTTGGCTTCAGCTTCCTCTTTTAAAGTAAGGATGGCAGGACTAAGTTCTCAGCTGTGGGAAGGAGCGATGAGATAATGTGTGTGGGGCGTGCAGCGCAGGGCCTTATGTACAGCAGGTGTGCAGCCAGTGAGGGCTGTTGTTCATAACCGAGCTGTGGAGCCAAGGCCAATATGCTTGGAACAAGAAAGGACAAGACTCCTTTTCTTCCACATGGGGCCCAGGCCTGGTGTGGATGTTGTCTCCACTGACTGAGAGAATGGATGTGGTCCTGCTGCCCTGGCTGACACCCTTTCCTGTTCAGCCCAGGCCTGCCTGGGTAGCCGCTCCCACTTGGGTCCTTCTAGAACCCTCGGGTGTGGATGGACACATCGCCCAAGCATGCCTTGCTCATTTCTCTTTTGCTCCTTGGTTTGGACTATTGCACCTTTCTAGAATGTTCTTCCTGTTCCCTTTCCCTGCCTTTAGGGTCCTGCTCCTGTGACACTCCTTTCGGGGACCCTTCCCTAGGTGCTCATTTCTGATGGACCTTTTATTTCTTGGAACTCCTGTGGCGTTGTCTGTCTTCACCTGTCCCTTACCTTTCAGATGCTACCTTATGTGATTCCATTTGAATTTCTGAAGTGCTTAATGTGTGTTGTATGTGTAGGAGTCTGTGGTGAGTTCTGATTCTGCAAAAATAAAACAGATAAAAGGCCATGTCTTCCGGGATCTAGAGTCTTGTAAGGGGCTGGGAAAGAGGTTCAAAGAATGAGAGTTAAAAGTATAAAATGAGTGGCTTTTGAGAGCAGTGTTGTGTGGGTTCAAAGGAGATGGAGTGCTCTGATGGAGGAGGGGATCTCGGGTGACTGGTGGTGGTGGACACCAGCCCTCATGGGGGCTTGCGTCCAGGCAAAGGGAGGTGGGTTCAGCCTGAGGAGAGAAATGGAGGGCACTTGCATGTGCGAATAGCCGAGTGGGCTGATGTGTGGAGGGAAGCCAGTGGGGAAGGGCTAGACAGGTACACAGTGGCCACACTATGGACAGCTTCCAGTGTCCAGCCTGGGAGCTACATCCATTTGTTCATTATTTCAAAAGAAAATGAATGCCACCCTGAGAGGCCCTGTCACCTGTGCAGTTTCCAGTGCGAGTCACAGAAGTAGGTACAGGGTTTAAGGAGGCCGAGACTGGCCTGTGATGAGGCAGATCATGGTGGGGAGACTGGCTGGGCAGCCATGAGGAACGATGAAGAGGGAATGACCCCAAGACACTTTGGAAATACGACTGAGGCCATTTGTGAGCTGATTGGATGGAACCCTACAGGAGGCATGCCGGGACCAAAACTAATTCTAATCTGGCTGTTGTGAAGGTGTGATGCTGTGAGCTATTTTATTTCATGGTATGTGTTCTACCTTCCCTTCATGTTCCCATTGTACTCACTGCTGAGAGGTACATACAAAGCACTGTGTGGATCCTGATGTCCTGAAAGAAGGAGCCTTATGCCTACAATCCCAATTTTGCGTGCATGGCAAACTTGTCCATAGGTAGGCCTGGCTTTCTCTGGAGTCATGTTTCCATGGAGAGTCCCGTGCTTCCTGTCTAGGTCCTTATGCGCAGGTTAACTGCCCTCCCGGCTTCTGCTGGTTTTCTCTCTCACTAGGTGGCTGTTAACCACTGAGCTTTTCCTGCTCCACAACAGTAACTTTGGGTGTGGTAGAGATGAAAGCAGTGATGGCCTGTTTCTTCCTGTCAGCCTCATAAGCATATGAGAATCAAACACAGGTCTCAGGGAAGTTAGCCACTTTCACAGGTCCTGAGACTTTGGTTCACTTGTGAGTGGCCAGAATTGTAAGAGTTAAATCCTGGATGCCAAAGGTCTACCAGTGATGGCAAAGGTCTACATGGCATGGGTACTGTTACTTCTGTAGCAGCCCACAGCAGACATCACTAGTGGGTTACAGCAGTCTTTTCTGCGAGCCAGGGCTCAGATTGTGTTTAGGCACCCATCACCACCTCAGGGAAGTGGGCACCACATTGGGAACCAGTTTACCATTTCTGGCCTTCTCCAGTTGTTGAGCTAGTGGGTTCTTGTTTGCTGACCCAAAGAGTGGCCCTTGCTGGACAAAATTCACCCTAAAGTGGCCTCATAGCAAAGCAATGACTTAATTTTTTATTTTCCTGCAGGAATATCCTGGGGCCAAGGTGTTTTCAGGAAATACAAAGAGCACAGGTCTGTAGCAGTCTGGCTCCATTCTGTGGTGGGGCTTCTGGAAGCCTGTGTGTGGTAAACTATCTGGAATCAGTCTTTGTTGCCCTCTGTGGGTTGGGAAGGATAGCGCAGGGTGCTGGCAAGCTGGGCATGGTGGCATCCTGTAAGCATAGTGCTTGAGGCTGAGGCAAGGCAAATTGAGAGGTGAAGGCCAGCCTGGATTACATAGTGAATTGAAGGCCTGAACTATACAGTGAGACTCTGCCTCAAAAAAAGCTGACATTTTCTACATGTCCCTCTGTCCTCCTTCTTGGCTTTGAATTTATAACGTTTTTAAATTGGGCTTTGGGGTCCAGGAAGGAATTGACCCCTTCCTGGACTGTTTTTCTGGAGGCCTAGGGAAGCAGGAGAGGCCTGGAACTTCCTGCTTCCTGTCTCCTCCCAGCACCAGGCTGGGGAGCTGGTTGCCCCCGGGTGGTTTCTGCTGGGCTCTAGGAAGCATGGTCACCCCTGTGTGTCTCATTTTTCTATGGAGGCTGCTGCAGGACCAGTCTACAGTGGCTTTCTCAGGTTCCTGCTTATGCCCTGTGTTATTCCCAGCATTTGGGCCTGGAGGGCCCCTCTGAGCTGCTAGGCTGGAGCTGCTGGCAGCCCACGTGGATGGTGCTAATTGAGGCTCCTGGGGGCAGCTGCTCACAGGCTGGGACCTTTTCATGTTTAATTTATGTGTGTTTTATACTGTGGCTTCTCCCTGCTGGGCGATTTGTAAATCTCTTGCTTTCCAGTGCACCCAGCAATGTGATTGGTGGAAGAAGAAGGGCCTGAGTGGTGCTGGCTCATGGCTTATTGCACCAAAAGTTTCCCTGTGTGAATTCTAGCAGGGATTGTTTGGTGGCCCAGGAGTGGCCATGAAGCTCTGACTATCCTGCCACACGTATACTTACACTATGGTCTCTCAAGGTAGCTGTCCTTTCCCTGCATTTTAGAGCAGAAGCTGTTAAGGCCCAGAGCCTTCTACCCTATGAAGAGGAGCAGGGGCTCTAGCCCAGGTTCTCTGCCTCAGGCTGTTTTTATCAGCCCTGGGAATCCTGTGCAGGGCCCTCCCCAAAAGAAGCAGAATGTAGGGGATATGGGAATATCTGAGCCCCCCCCCTTTCTTTTCTTCTTTTCTGAGACAGGGTCTTACTGTGTAGCCCAGGCTGGCCTCAAATTCACAGAGATCCTCCTGCCTCAGCCTCCTGAGTGCTGTGATTACAAGTGCGCACTACTACACCCACCTGAGCCCATTTTAAGTCTTCTTCCTTCCCAAGGCTGAATACTTTCATTCTTTTTTTTGGGGGGGCGGTATTAGGAATCAAACTCAGGACCTTGCGCTTGCCAGGCAGGTGCTTGTGTCGCTGAGCTATATCCCCAGCCCTTGAATGCTTTCATTCTTGAAGCTCTGCTGCAGTGCAGCCAGGCACAGGGGCCTGGGATACAGAGTAATGATAGTCAGGTGGCAGACAGGAAGGATGAACAGGGAGTGACCCTCCTGCCACATCCACTACTGTTGTCCTATCACGAATCCTGTGGGGCCTGTGTGAGAAACAGACAGCCCCTAATACCATGCTGTTTCTAGCTGGATGGTTATCTTCCTTTTGTTTATCTGTTGAAGTCCAAGTGAGAGAGATTTGGAACAAGTAGGATGTTTACCCTGTCTGATGGCCGTGGTCTGGAGGACTTTGGTTGTGCCATCCCTTGTCATGCTTGTGGGCCTTTGGAAGGATGACCATCCCTGGAGAGAGGCTGTCATTTGTCTGTTACTCCTGCCTCTACTGCAAGTGACTGTGGAAGTTAATTGTTTTCTTCAGGCCCTTTTCCTCACCTTGAGATGGGAGGTGTGGTGGCCAAATTTCCTTCTAGCTCTGCTGTGGCTGGTTTCCAAGAAGGGTTCCTAATTATTCTCTCTCTTGCTAATGGCTTTTCTCCCTCTGGTCTGGAGATGGATAGAGGAAGACAGAGAAGTTAACAAGTAAGCATGATGCCCTGACTGCTGATAAGAGGGTGTGGGCAGAGGTGGTTTACAGAGTTGCCCCCGCCTGGGGCGTGGTGTCTCATGCTGTCTTACCCCCTCCCCTGCTCTACTTTCATTTGAACTCTTCTGCCTCCTGCCCCTGCCTGATAAAGTTTGGTGTTGGAAGGCTTCTTGGCTTAGTTCCAGCCCTACAACTTAGTAACTCCAATTTTAGTGTTGGCCATGGCATAATGGCGTGAGAATATCTGTTGTACCTGCGTGTAGCTTACTTCCAAACACATTTACAACTGAGCTCTCAGCTAGAACTGGCTGGGGCTTCTGAGAGGGCCAAACGTTCAGTCTATACCTCAGGACAAAAGTAAAGGATTGTTTTTCCTGTGGTACTGATGATTGGATCCAGGACCTAGTGCACACTAGGCAAGTGCTCTGCTACTGAGCTGAATCCCTAGGCCCAAATGTAGGTTCGGTGAGGTAGACTGTCTCTTGTCCAGCATTGTCTGTGCTCTGAGCTTACTGTACTCCTTCCACTGCTCATTTTCCTCTCATCCCCCTGCAGTGGTAGGCTGGAAATGAATTATACTTTGAATACTCACTACTTCTGAGAGTTTGTGCCCGGCTCTACTCTGTATGGTTCACATTTGTTAAAACATCTGATGTCTGATGGGAACTGGAAAGGATGGGGTAGAGAACAGCCCCGGAGGCCCCAGTGGTCAGGAAGCTGAGTGGATGCCCCTGCATCTTCCAATGTTGGGAAACCTGTCTGTTACCGCAGGACTGGTGGAGGGTGCCATGGTCTTTGAGGCAGAATCTGAATGAGGCCTTGGCTTTGGCCTTAGTAATTTATAGCATCTTTGTGCAGACTTGAAAGATGAACCTTCCCCAGTTAAAAATGAAAATTAAAGCAAATTAAACAGGAACAATGTCCAAATTCCCTGGGATAGCCTTTTAGGGCCCTGGTGGGCAGTGGTCCTGGCTTTTGTACACTTGTGGTCATTGTCAGGGGGTATATATGTAGATAACAGCACAGAATCTGTTCTTTCCATTCCTGCCAAGGGAAGCGTATTGGGTTAATGAGGTCAACTGTGACACCAGCTGAACTGATTTGGCGTGGTACTGGATGTGGAGGGTCCACCTGAGGACTGTTGCCAACAATCTAAAAGGAGACCTGGAGGGGAAGACGGTGTGCTGTTGATTCTCCTGGAGAAGCTTGTCACATTGGTTTTCCTGATATGAACTCAGCTGTTCTCATCATTGGAGAAGCTCTGGTCCTCGTTGTCGCTGAGGATGGCTCTGGTTCTCTTCAGGGGAGCTCTAGTCCTTACCTTGAGCATCGCTTCCTTGCTCCAGTGCACATCACTCAGCCTGTTGGCACAGATTCTTCATCTCTCTGGTGCAGACTTTCTAGCTTTCACCACTGACATTTGGGCCTTCCCAGTGCAGGTCCTAGATACAGACTTGCATGAGACATTGTTATAGGCTCCAGGCCTCCAGTTGGACTGGTGAAAGACATTGCCATGGGCTCTAGGTCTTCAGCTGGTCTCATGCAGGACATGGTGTGGGATCCAGCCCCTCACCTGGAGTCTTTGGGTCTCTAGTGTGTGGCCAAATCTCTTGCAATCTTTTGCTTTTGACTCTTTGGGTGAATATTATAAACTAACCTATAAATCATGTGACCTGTATGAAATCTTTTCCCTTGTAAATGGTGATGACAACAGAAAATGTTTCAGGGAGACGGCGTTTGAGAATAGCAGACAGGAGGGAAATTGCACTCAGAGCAGGATTGGAACAGGGGGCGGCTGTGAACATGTGTGGAGAGGAGTGTGTATGTACCTGCCCTAGTGTGTGCATGCCTGGGGGCCCTCAGGAGTTGGTGTGGGCAGGAGTTAACTTGCATTGTTCTGGAACAGAGCTGAGAGGCCCCCTTTGCCCTCTCAGTAGGTAAATTGCGTGGCTGTGAGTGGGCACAGTGCCTGGAAGCCTTGCCTGCAGCCTCTCCTGCCACCTGCCACAGTGTGGAGACTGAGGCTTTGGGGTTCCAAGCTCTTCAGCAGGCTCTGTTGGGGCAGGTGCCAGAGGCAGAGGGGCCGACCCAACCTCAGCAAGCCCCAACTCCCATGTGGCCCAAACCCTGGAAGAGGGCTCTGAGGGGCAGGATGAGGGTTGGAGTGGATGTGTGTTTCTGGGTGTGTGACCATGCAGAGTGACATGTTTTGTCTTAGAGAAAATGAGGTAGAGGTTTGGGCCTGTAATTTTCCACATGTCTTAGTCCTAGGAGATTCTAAACAGCTTTGTTTAAAAACTGGATGTGTCGATTGCAGGAACTGGAGTGAGGAAGAGCTGTTGTTGGGTCCCCCAGGAAGGCAATTAGGTTTGAAGCCAAAGTGTGGATCTGTATGAATGTTGTGTATGTGTGGATAGGTGGATGGATGGCTGCAGCATGGGATCCCGAGGGGGGCAGAGTGCTTACGGCACCAGTGCGGCATGAGTCACCCTAAATAGCAGCTGTTCTCACTGGCTCCCACTGACCTGCTGCTGGGGATGGGAGGGAGTGGGCAGGGAGCTTCAGGGGGTGTTGGGAGCTCACCCCCGTCAAGGGTTGTGAAGCAGAGAGGGAGGTGGGGTGAGAACTACTTGCTCAGGTTCTGCTTTGCTCACAGGTGAAAGGATAGGGAGGGTGGTGGCCTGTTGCCTGCATCTAGGGGGAGTGGGCAGTGTCCAGGCTTGATGGACTGCTCTTTGGTCAACCGTAGAGGAACTCTGGGAGATGGAGTGGGGCTGGAGGTAGAGCAGGGTTTTGGGGAGGGAAGGAAAGGACCTTAGTGGTTGCAGGGATAGATAGATAGCTTGGTGAGCACAGCCTGGGTGGAAAGGGAGGGGTGTGGCTGGCAGAGAGAGGTCTTCACTTTGGGGCACCTGGGAGGGTACTCAGAATAGCTAAGGGTTAGAAACAGTGGGATGAGGATAAAACATGTTTTGGGATACACTGGCCTGTAGCAAAAATCTAGGTGAATTTTTTTGAAAGCATCTTTTTGTGTTATAAAACAAAATCATAATATTCAAACATTATATAAATTATAGGAAAAACCTCCCATTATCCTGTCTTTCAGAGATAATCACCATTAATACTTTGGTTTATAGTCTTTGTAGATATTTTTATGATAAACTAGCATCCAGTTGACCACCAGACAGAATTGTGTTAAACTTACTGTCTGGCCACTTCTTTAGCCATCTTTGGTGACCTCATGCTTTTCAATAGCCTCATAGACTGTTGGAATGAGTTTTGTGTCAGTGATCTATATAGCACAAGAGACCATCCCAAAATTCAGAGAATTAATACAACCACCACTTTGCTCACTATTCTGTGGATTGGCTGTTTAGGCGGGGCTAGGATGGTCATTAATGCAGGGACAGCCAGTTGGTGACTGCAGGGCCTGATAGTCCAAGAAAGCCTGGCTTATATATTGGGTGGTTGGTGCTGGGTCTTTCCCTTGGTATAGTTCTCATTGTCAAGGAAATTAACCTTTCAGGTGAAAATGTGATCTGCAAGACCTGAAGTCTGGGCTGTGAAGCTCGGAAGCCCCTTTCCCCCCAAAAAAAACCCCAGTATCCACTTGCTGTTGGTGAAACAAGTCCGAGGACCGGTGGAACTCCAGGAATGAGTCCCTCCTCACGTGTGTGCATCCTTCCCTGTGTCCAGAAGGAGGACTAGAATCTTCAGGAAAGACCACACAGATCTTGTGAAGACTGTAACCCCCTTCTCAGTTACTTGTTGTGTCAAAGAGGTCAACGAGGAATGCCAGCAAGGGCAGGACACTTGATTTTCATGTTGGGTTATGGTAGCGGTTTGAGGGAGAGTTGTGTGCTGTGGGAGAGACTAGTGATAGAGGTTTGGGCTTTGCAGTAGCCAGTTTCTTCTGCCCTAGGGCTCTGAGAGCCATGAGAGTCAAATCTGCCCCTTGAGAGCAGCCAAGGGCTTGGCTTGTCCATAGCCTTTGCTGATTTTCATGGCATCTCTCAAAAAGTAGTCAGAGAGTGATAGACTTTTAAAGAAGTCAGCTGGGCACTCCAGGTCCAAGCCCTGCTGGGATTTCCTTCATTCATTTGTCCACCAGCTACAGTGCCTATTTTGCTCCATCAACCTCAGGTGTGAAGTGAGAGGTCCTGGGTCTGTGTGAGTCACAGACTTCATGTTTCCTTCCAAGGCAACTTGCAATGAATTCGACATTGTGACTTTGCACAAGTTGTTTATTTTTATAGTTCTTTTATTACTGGGGGCTCTTCTCTTCTGGTGAAATGTCACCAGCGACCAGGAGGCAGCAGGAGGTGGAGGGTGAGTGAGCAGTGGGGCATTAATGATCCCGGAGCCCTCCCGCCTCTGACCAGTCATCAGGCTCTCCTCTCCCTGGAGCACCTGCTGGCTCTGTGGGAGACATTCCCAAGCACAGCAGTGTTGCCTTGCCAGTCACCCACCCACAGTGTGTGCATTCATCAAATAAGGACAGAGGCAGAGTGGATGTTTGCTGGAGAACCCCTTGCTATTTTATTTTCTGCCTGTTCTTGCGTGACATCTTTTGGAAAAGAAATGTTTTGTGGCTGAAAGGTTCACTGTGAAAAGTCCATACCCTGTGGCACAATCTTCCTACCACTCCCCTTTCCTGTTCCTTAATCCTGATGTGGGGCCCTTCATCCAGGGGACTTGGTAAAGACAAGGGAGCAGAGGGAGTGTCACCTGGCTCTTCAGTTGGGAACTCCTGTTACATTGGTGTGGCTCAGGGTTGCCAGCATTGTGTCCTTGTTGCAGATGATATCTGATCAGCTTACAGCCTTAATAGTTGCCAGTGCTCGGTGCTAGTAGAAACATGCAGGGCTGACTCTACAAACTTTTGAGCAATCTGACCTTCTAGGTAAGACCAGAAATCTCAGCAACTCCTTTTGGCCAAGCATTTGGAAAAACTGGATGGTGGTCTGTGGTGCACTCTGATGGAGAGTGTGCTTGTTAGAGGCAGATGGTAGGTCTGTGCCCTGTAAGCAGAGACCCATAAGGCCCTCTCTGATTCCTGTTCTTTCTTTCTTTTTTTTTTGCCCGTGTGTCTGCCTGTCCGTTGTTACTATTCTCTATGGCTGCAAGGGTAGATCAAACTTCAAGATGTCAATTAATCAATAAGCAATTATTGAACACTTGGATTCCGCAAGATGCCATTTGAACTAGGTGCTCTGTGCAATAAGAGAGCTTCAGCCAAGTGCAGGGTTAGATAGGTCTTCAGCCCTTTTTGTGTGTGGCTGTGGCCTGTCTGTTTTGAATAGGTGTCTAGTTGCCACTGTACTCTCCCCACCTTTCAGATCCAGCTCCACAGTTTCCTGTCACCTAGGAATGGGCTCCAAAGGCAATAAGCCAAGTAGGCAGGGATAAGATTGTTACAGATATAGCCAGAGCTCTCTTGTAGAACTGAAGGAGACACCTGCCTTGATCCAACGGGGAGGTCTCACTGCTTCATACCTTCTGTTTGGACATAAAAAGTGATAGGTCCCAGTTCCATGATCCACCTTGCCCACTGCTTATCAAAGTCCCTTGTGGTTGTTTGACAGATTTGAATGTCCCTGTGAGGGCAGTGAAATGGCACTGGCCCTTAGAGAGGCAGCCTGTTTCCAGTGGCAATGGTTGCTCTGCAAGGTTTTCATGGGTGAGGTCTACATGGGGGTTGAGGCAACCAGACTCCTGGCTTCTTTTTGTGCTTGCCCAGCATTGCACCCAAAGGAATAGTTCCCAACCTTTTCCTCTCCAGAATTCCAGCAGAGTGAAGACTCCAGGAAACCTTCCCATCTCTGCTACCATTTACACCAGGAAGTGTTCATGGCCTGCACAAGGCCACGGTGGTGTCAATTTATAGGAACAGCATGAGGAGGTGCTGTGTGCTGCTGCTGGTGGTTTTAAACCAAAGGTCTTTAATGTGGTCTTGATCCACATATGGCAGTAAAGCCTAGGTGCTGCCACACTGTAAACCTAGCAGGAAGAGCTGGTCTGTGGACCCTGTTTTTCTGAGACCTGTAGCCATCCCACAGCCCCCACTGTGCAGAATACCAAACAGAGCCAACTTCAGAGCCCAGGACTTTGCCACATTCACTGGCAGTCTCTGATGGGCAGGAATATTTCTTTCTCTTAAAGACCAAAACATAGGAGCCTTGCACATGCTAAGCAAACACCCTACCACTGAGCTATCCCCCCAACCCCTATAACTTTGTTTTGAATTAACACATACTAGTTATGCATATTTATGAGGACTGTTTGACATTGTAATACATGTATACAATGTGTAATGATCAGATCAAGGAAATGTACATTTATCATCTGTGTTTGGAATATTCAAAAGCTTTTCTTCTAGCTGTCTTGCAATATTTAGTTAGCCTGGTGGGGTGGCGCATTCCTGTAATCCCAGCACTCAGGAGACTGAGGCAGAAGGATTGCTGTGAGTGTGAGGTCAGCCTGGGGTACATAGTTCAAGGCCAGCCTGAATTACATAGCAAGACCCTGTCGGAAAACAAACCAAAACCAAGAACAAAAAAAAATCACAAAAAAACCCATTAAAAATTATTGTCTACCATAGTTACACTGCTGTGCTTTAGAACATTAGAAGTTATTCCTCCTTCCACCTGTCCCCCAGTCCCTGCTTATCCTCTCTAATCCCTTCTCAGGCTCTGATAATCAGTATTCTGTTCTCTACTCCTCAGTTCCCATGTAGAAGCAAGGGGGCAGGAGAATTTCTAGCATCTTACCCACATCTTTGTTGCATATGGTTTCTTTTTTTTTTTTTTGCGGTACTGGGGATCGAACTCAGGACCCTGCGCTTTCTAGGCAAGCTGTTGCATATGGTCTTGTTGAACATGGGCTTTGTTTCTTCTGAAGAGCAGAGGCCTTGGCTTTCCCTTCTTTAGTGTTTTTCTGTTTTCTAATTGCCTGGCACCTCCAGGCTTCTAGATCCTGAGCTGTATTCTGTCTCTTCACTCACACGCAGGCCTGCTTGCTGCCCACTTCCTCAGTTCCTATGGAGGCACCTCAGAGTGGTGGCTGCCTGTGCGCAGGGGACCTAATGGAGCCTGTGGAAAACATGTACCTTAAATGACCAAATCCTTGAGGACTTGAGAGAGGCACGTGTAGGTTTATTTTGAGTTTAGTGGGCCGGGCTCAGATCTCTGGCATTCTTGGCCTCTGGCCTCTCAGAATTGACCAGAATGGAAGGACGATAAAATTCAGGGCTCTAAGAATAGCCCAAGAATCTGCTCATTCTTAACCTCTGGAAGAGGTGCTGCTGAGCCCAGAGCCTCATGGAGCTGGGGCTGAGGGAGGGTGACTGGTGGGGGAGGAAGGGATGAAAAGTTGAAGACCATTTCCTCTTCCTTGCCTGTGCCTGCTGGGAGTAGGGGTAGCAAGCACAGGGCCAATCTGATAAGAGCAGGATTTGGAGTGCAGAGGAATGTGGCCTCTCCATCTTGCTTCTTGGGGAGCTGCCTGGTAATCATTCTTCATGGAGTTGGTGGGGCTGTCTCTGTATCTCCCCAAATGTCTTTCCTGTTTCTGTGTCCTCCTCAGATGAGGACTGGCTAAGGGCGGCGCTGGTCTCATCCTCAGGGAAGGCTTATCAATCTCTGTCACCCAGAGTCAGCTGGAGTATCACTGCTTGCTCTATGCACATAAGGGGGACAGTCCTGAGCACTTACACTCTCTGTGGCAGTTTAGAGTACAGTGGTGCTAGGCAGCTGTGTCTGCCCTTATGGGTGCATGGAGACGGTCATGTGTCGACATACTCAGATGCCCACCTGGCGCCATCGAGAGCAGCACAGTGTACTAGAGCACAGCAGCACTGTTAATGGCAGAGTAGGTCAGTGGAAGAGGAGCCCATTGTGCGTCAGGACCCCAGGGCATTGGGCACGTGCTGTTTCTTTGGGCTTTAGGTAGGTTCATCTGTTACAGGAGGGGTTTAATCTTTGGGGTCCTTTCTGGTTTGAGTTATGTCATTCTGGGAGCTGCAAAGAGACAGACCTCTGATAGAAGGGTGTTTCTGTGACCTTGTTTTTATTCCACACAGGGTCTGCCCCTGAACCCCCTTTCAGCTGAGTAGTCTTGTGCTTAGAGGTGACAGTCACTGCAGTCCTCATTGTTCCCCAGTTGGAGCCACCTTGTCCTTATTTTCATCATACCAGATTACTGTGGCTATCTCTCCGTGTCTTCTCCCTGCAGGCTTTCATTTCTCCTTGTCCTTTGTGTGATCTGTGTTGCTTGAAATGGCTTCCCTAGCTGCAGTGTGTGTGTGTGTGTGTGTGTGTGTGTGTGTGTGTGTGTGTCTATCCATGCACCCATGTGTGCATTTTGACAAGGTCTTGTTATATTACCTAGGCCGGCCTTGGATTCCTGGGCGTAAGTGACCTTCCTGCCTCGGTCTCTGAGGTAGTTGGGACTACCAGCACATGCTACCATGCCCAGCTCCATTGTTACATCTCTTGCCTGCATAGTTTTAGCACATTGAAATGCTAGTTGTTTAAAAATGTGTTCAGCTGGTGTTTCTTCTTTAAAAAATTATTTAAAAATTTTTCTTTTTCTTTTATTGTGTTTGTTTGAGACAGTCTTGCCATGTGGTTCAGGCTGGTCTTTAATTCACTATGTAGCTATATCATTTTTGGGTATATTCTGCTAATTGATTTTTCTTCTAGTTATAGGCCATTTTTCTGCTTCTTTGAATGCCTGCTGATTTTTAATTGGATGCTGGTCATTCTGAATTTAATGTTGATGGATGCTTGGTTTTGTATTATTTCTTTAAATAGTAATGGACTTTATTCTAGTATGCATTTAAATTACTTGGGATCAGTTTCATACATTTGAGGTTTGCTTTTTAAGGGTAGATCCAGAGCAGTCTTAGAGTCTAGGGCTAATTTAGCCTCACTGCTAAGGCAACACTCTTCTACGGGCTTACCCGAGTGCCCTGTGTATTATGAGCTCTCTCCATTCTTGTAGGGGGAATGTCAACTCTTTCCGGGCTATGTGCGCTCTGCAGATGGTTTGGCTTATTGCTTTACAGTGGTTCTTTTCTGTCTTACAGAGTTTTACCCCACAAGTGTGCAGATCAGCCAGACATTCCAGGGGACTCCTCTGTGAATCTTTGTGCATTCTTGCTATACAGGGCCCTTCTCTTTGATATTTTGCTTTAAAGGTCCTGTGTGCACTCTCATTGCTGTCTTCTCAACTCAGTGAGACTACTGGACTCTGTTTGGATTCCTCCATCTGAAAGCCACCCAGCTCTGTCCACTGGCATTCACAAAGCTTATCTCTGTTATTTTCTTCTCTCAGGGATCACAGTCCCATGCTGCCTGTGCTGTGTCTGAAGATGCTTCACACATTCTGTGCAGCTCCTTAGTTGTTTAGGGTGGGAGGGCATATCCAGACTCTGTGACTTCACTGTGGTGCAGCGGGAGCCCTGCATTGTCTTAGGGCTCACATCAGGTATCACTGGTCGCTGGAGTTGTTCCTCCACACTAGGGTGATGCTTCTGCTAAGAACCCTGCAAAACCCCAGTTGCAGCATGTTCTTTGCCTTGTAATTATGTTTGGCTTTGTTTTTGTCTCTCCAAGTTGACTATCTCTTTATCATAGTGGTATGACACTTCTGTCAGTATCTCTTATATCTGTAGAAGTTCCTGGCAGCTCATGTTTGATGGTTGAATAATTAAATGAGTGTAAATGGAAAGATGTATAAGCTAATCATGCTATGTGGTTGCTAAGTTTTTTTTTTCCCCTCTTTACTGGTGCTGAGGATGAAATCTAGGGCTCACAAAAGCTAGGGGAGTGTTCTACCACTGAGCCATGGCCCCAGCTTGCTAAGAACGTTGTCATCTTGGATGTGGATCTGGGCTCACAAGAGTTTGGACAATATCTGCAGCCTTGGCTTTTAAAAATTCCTCAGGGGACATGAGCAAATGTAAATGCATCTAGAGAAGGGTGCCTTGGAGAGGAGGAACTGCAGTGCATGGGGTGGGAGTGTTTTGTTTGGAAACTTTAAAATACAGGGCCAAACGGGTGACACATGGGTGAAGGACTGTAGGGATCCAACTTAGATCTGGTCCTGGGAGAGCTTTCTGCATTAGGAGTCTCCCAGGAGAAGAGTGGGTGGTGTAGTGGTGGGTGAGCCCCCTTCTGCTGATTTAAGCCTGAACCCTTGGCTGTTGTGAGGGTGCTGTGTTTGGGATCATAAGAGTGGGTGTGAAGCCATCTCTTAGGTACCTTTCTGCTCAACTGTTAAGTCTGTGCCTGCTTTTGGGCCACATGAGTGGTGGTCCTAGTAGGGGTCTCAGGAGACTTGAGGCCCCTGCCCTTTCCTGTTTTAGCAGTTGTAAGGAGCTGCAAACCAGCTCCCATCCCAGCAAGGATGGGTAGGCATGCAGCTCTGAGGTAGGGAAGCCAAGGAACCATTTTGGCAGGATGTCGTCTCATGTTTCCCAGAGCAGTTGCCCACCTTCTCTGTGGAAGGAGCCTTTGTTGGTTAACTTTTCTATCCAGGTTGTCTGCTGGGAGAATTGGTGGCACTTGCCTGGCTCTCTCATTATTTCTGCAGCATTTGGCTGGGCCGAGGGCTAGGATCATAGATGACTGGCCTCTGGGATGAAGGCTGTACAGAAATCACGCCTGAGGTGAGAGAGCTGCCAGGCAGCGAGTGCCTAGCAGCACCACATGGGGCCTGAGTGCCTGGCAACCTCTCCTCTTGGCCTCTGCTCCTCATTCCCTCTAAGTGGCCCAGCCAGCCAAGACTGTGGATGTGGAAGAGTTCTCTTGAGTCTGGGATTTAGGTCTCTCTGTTAACTTCGGCCGTAATACAAGTTCAATATAAGCAAAGCCTCAGATTTTTTCTTTGCAGAATGGGAAATAGCTCGGCAGGGAAGTGATAGGGAGGGCTCCTTGGCAGGACTCCTGTAGGGCTCAGAGCTGCTGGCTTCAGAGCAGCTGGAACTGTCTTTCAGAGCAGCTGAACTGTGGACTTGGTACCCTTTCTCAGCAAAGCCCTGAACCCTTTGTGGGTGAGAGTCCTCTCTCCACAGAAGGTGAATTATTTGAGACTGGTGTTTCTAAAGGACTGGCACCTGAATGTGTGTGGACCGCCAGAGTCTGCTCTGCTGGAAAAGGAGTGGTCAGGAGGAAGGGTGTTGCTGTCTGTGTCCACTGCTGCATGTCCAGTGTCTAGAAGAGCTTCAGGCGCAAAGCAGTCACATGAATGAATAAGTCCTAGAGAAGGCAGTCTCAGTACCTAGGTGGCTAGGAAGGTGCCCTACTTCACCTGTCTACCTTACTAGTGAGGAAGGAGAGTTTAGCCATGAAGGGTATATGAGGCCACAGAATAGGGAGGAGTCTTAGCATCTAAGTGTTCTGCCTCCTAGTTTCCAGGTTGTTCCATACAGTGGAGGTGGCAGTAATAAACATAATGATATTATTGCAGCCAATAATGATGGAACACTTTATGTCATAATCTGCAGTGTTTTGGCTACCACTTTTTTATTTTTGCAGTACTGGGGATTAAGCCCAAGCAAGGCCTTTGTATGTTAGGCTGTGCTCTACCACTGAGGACAGCCAGCCCTTAACCTACTTCCAAAAATGTGTGCACTGGTCAGAGCTCTCCTGAAGGTGTTCCTCATCCCCCTTGGCTGTCTTTACCAGTTCCTCATTGTCTGCCCCTGGGATTACTTACCTTTGATGCAACTATAGTGGAAATATAATTGTCTTCCAATATCCCTAGGGGATTGATTCCAAGGCTCCCCATTGCCCTTTTCCAAGATACCAAGATCTGCCACTGTTTAAGTCTCTTATGCCAAATGGCAAAACCTACACAATCTTCCTGCATGCTTTAAATAATTTCTAGGATTCTTACAATAACCACTGCAATGTAATGCTGCATAAACAGCTGCTATTGCTGCTTATGCATTGTTCAGGGGATAATGATGAGAAGAAAAGTTGGTACATAATAAGTACAGAGCAGTTTTTTTCCCATATACTCTTGATCATGGTTGGCTAAGACCTTGGATGTAAAACCACTGATCAAAGAGGGCTGACTGTAAAGTCAGTATTGTAGTCATTTTCATCCATGATTGCTGTTGTCTACATACAGTTTTAGGTCAATTAGTATTGAAGTCTTTTTATTCATTATCTTTCAGTTCTCTTCATGGCTATCTATATGGGATCTATTCACTTATGCCTTTGCCAAACATTTATTAGCACTTATAGTGCCTGAGGCTCCAGGACTTCAGTAGTAGATAGGACTTCTGCCTATTTAAGACCTCAGACAAGACTGTTGCTTCTTTGAGGCAAAAACTATCTCTGTGGAGCTCACTGTTTACCCTCTTAACATTCACTTAGCCTCAGTGTAGGACTGAAAGTTGGGGCCTGAGGGTTGCTGTTGGGAGACAGTTTCAAAGTCTGATGTTTCTGCAGGGTTCCCCACAACGTCAAGCACCAGAGCATTTTTTTAGGTGTTATCTTAGCCCTGCTGTCTCTTGACAGACCTTGAGAAGTGGCCAGGATGAAGGCTGTTTTTGTCATGAGAGGCTATTGAGTCTCAAAGGACTGACAAATCATGAGTGGGAGAGAGAGACTTAAGACTGTGTTTCCTGTCCCAGCCTGTGCTTGGTTTACTGCAAGTGTCGCAGGACTCATTTATTCCACACAGGTCTGAGTTTGAGGGCCTCCCCTAGGCCAGGCTCTGGAGGTGCAGGGATGCAGAAACCCCCAACCTTGGGCACTCATGTTTTGGTGGAGAGGACAGTAAGCAATTAAAATCTATAGTTATTGGACATGACAATAAACTACATAGAAAAGTAGAACAGGGATAAGGACTGAAAGATAGGGTGAGGCAAGGGTTGCTAAAGGTCTTACTGAAGAGGGGACAGTCATGGAGAGGTGGAAGGAGATGGAATGAGTCCTATATCTGGGGGAACGTGCATGAACAGGCCCTGAGGAGCTCATGAGGCTGTTCAAGGCCAGTCTAGTTGGTGTAAACTGAGCCAGGGAAAGGTTATGGATGCAGATCATGGAGGGCCTTGAAGACTGTCCCAAGGCTTGTAGGTTTATGGGAGGGGACGCTAGGGGAATACGAACAGAGGAATGACACAGCTGGCTCACATTCAGAAGGTCACTGTGCTGCCATGGAATAATAATCACTGTCATCTGCTGAGTCGCTCTGGTATGCTCAGCATGGGGCCATGTGTTGGGGTTTAGATCTAAGATTTCCCCCTAAAGGCTCATGTTTGGAAGAGATGGGATCAGAAGGCACTGTGCTAATCAGTGGACTCATCCTGTGATGACTTCATGGCTTGTTATGGATTGGGGCTTGATCAGAAGAGGTGTCACTGAGGGTGTGACCTGGAAAGGTGCGTTCTTGTCCCTGGCTCCTCCCTTCTCTCTTTGCTCCCTGGCTGCCACGGGGTGAGCAGCACTCTTCTGCCAGCGCTTCCACCATGCTCTTGGAGCCAGCCAGCCATGGACTGAATCCTCTGAAAACCCTGAGGCAAAATGAACCTCTCCTTCAAGTTGTGGGCATTGGATATTTTGACTTAGTGATAGAAAAGCTGACTAATGTGCTTTGTGTGTGCACATCTTATTTAATTCCACAACTTCATCTCCATTGTACTGAGGAGGAAGCAGAGGCCCAGAGAGGTGGAACATTTTTTCAGGAACACATAGTTAAATGTAGTGGGTCTGCCTGTCAGCATAAGTTGGTCTCAAGCTAAAGTTTGTGCTCTGGACTGTTGTCTGTATTTCCAAAGATAGAAGGATGGATTGTTGAGAATGACAGTAACAGCAGCTGGAGTGATGTCAGGCTGACCCCATTCCTATTCTTTGGCTACTCTTAGATGTTCAGTTGGTTACCAGGAGGGAGTGAGGGACAGACCCGTTCCTTTAGCCTGCTTGTTTGGTGAAAGGAGGAGCAGATTGCTTCCAGATGGGGAAGGCTGCTTGGGGAGTGGAATTTGTGCCCCATCTGCAGGCAGCAGTGTCTCTGGGCCCACGAGGACCCTATGTCCTTGTGTTTGGCTCATCAGACAAGTGCTGCTACTTGGAGCCCTGAGCTTCCTGCTACGGATTTGGGCTTGGTGCCTGAGGCAAGGGATGGATACCCAGGTAGATGAGCCTTGACCTCCCCAGAGAAGAGCACCTCCTTCTGTTCTGAGTGAAGCCTGAGTTGGGAGGCCTTGTATTTTATCTTTTCTTTTCTCTCAGGACATTCAGATCACTTTCAGAATGTCATTCCATAATCCTCATATTTACTGCTCCCTAAGGAAGTAAGGAGGGCTTTTCCTTGTCTTTAAAAAAAAGTGCTATGGGCTAGAAAAGTTGAGGTCAGAGTGAGGCTTGGGTAAAGTAAGGGAGGGAATCCAGGCCTGGGTTTATCTTGTCCTCCGAGGCTGGAGGAACAGATGAGCTGAGGAGGAAATGGGGGTTCTGGGTCTCGGGATTGTTATTTTATATTTACCATGTGCTGTGTTGTCCAAATTCAGAGAAAGTGTCTTCACCTGCTGTCCTTATCCAGCAGCTGTTTCAGGCTTGCGCACACAGACATACACATACACATTCTCTCATGCTTTCTCTTACCCACACATCACACTCACATGCACTGTCATGTTCTCACACATGCTTGTTCACACCTACATTCACTCATTTCTGCCCAAACATACTTGCTCACATGGTACAGTGTGCATATACTTGGTGTGCATACTTAGGTCTCTGGTCTCACAGTGCTCTCACTTGCCTCCACTCTTACTTCATGTACACATGCACACATGGTACATGCTCTTGCACAGGGCTTGCCACATGCCTGCATATGTGTGTCACATATGTACCCAGTTCACTAGGGCACACAGTGTAGGCGGTTAGCTGACTTGGCGTTAGAGTTTCTGACAGTGGTGGACTCAGACTCCATCCTGTGCCTCGGTTTATCCCTTTTATTAAAAAAGAGAGAGAACCTGGAAAGACAGGACCCAGAGCTGCACAGGTGGTCCAGTATTCTAAGCCGCCTACACTGGGAGGCGTTGTATATGTAAAATGCTAACAGTGCTCATAAAGTGAGTAGAGAAGGGACCTGGTAGAAGTTGGGCATTCTGAAAACAACAACAGGTAGTGTCTCCTGCGGGGCTCCCTGCTGTGCAGTGCCAGCCTGTCTTTGGCTGGAGCTGGAGCCCAGCATGTCTCGGTGACCTTGGATACAGATGGTTAGCAGAGTCTACTCCTTGGCTGCAGAGCCAAGGGGCCCTGTTGGGAACACATGCTGTACAGCAGGATGGAAGGCACTCCTTTTTGGGGAAGGGAAGGCTCCTCCTTGGCTGCTCAATTCCCCATGAATTACCAGCCACAGAAGCAAAGCAGACAGGCCCTTGACTGTTACTATTTCAGAAACCTCCCTGCTGCTGCCACCACTGTTGTTGCTGTCTTGGCATGCAGTCACACGGTCATCACGGGGCTATGGAAATCCAATTAGATGTGCACACAGGCGGCCCCTCTGGGGAAGTGGGGTGGAGGATTCTGTCTGCAAATCTGTCCCCATAAATCTGTGTAAGGGAGGTATAGGGACCAGACTGTTACTCATCCCTGACTGTTCCATGGCCTGGGAATCCAGCAAGTGAAAATCCGCGTACAGACCTGGGAGCGTCTTGGCGGAGTTGCCAGGGGCATTGGAACCATGGGTGCAGATTGTAGTATTCCTAGCTCCTTTGGCGTCCTCTCATCTTTCTGAGCCTTAGAGCTCTGGCTTTCTCATGTGGGGGTGGAGAGAGAGGGGTCAAGGACAAAGAACCCTTCATGCCAGCCTAGCCGTCACTCCAGGTGCCCCTCCCAGGGTCTCTGCATCCCTCTGTTAGTCTGGCTCTCCCGTGTTCAGGCGCTGCCAGGCAGCAATGGGACCTTTAGTCACATGAGAGTTTGCCTCTGTCCCCCTGCTTTATACACAGATTAGTTGGGTTTTACTTATTTGTATGTTACTTTGTTCCAGAAAAGGGCTAAAATGAACCCAAATATTAAGTCACTTCACTGGTGCTACTTGAGTGTGGCCTTGTTTCTGGCTTCGTTTCAAATGTCCACTAGGACTCTTACAAATTGTAAGAGTGCTCACAGTCTACAAAGGATTTGCAGATTCCCACTGCCTGCACTAGTACTATGGTGTGTTCTTTGCTTAGCTCAAAGTTCAGTCACATGCCAACCTCTTGCTCCTCCTTGCGTGCTGAGTGCCTTTCATAAGTAACGCTGCAATACCTTGCACCCACCTATCCCTGTGCTGTGCACTGCAGGTAAGTAGATAAAGAACATGGGGTCTCCTCCCCTAGAGTCCAGTAGGGTTGGTAGTAAGTCATGTGGCATTTACAACACGGGCTGAGTCAATGTACCATTTAGTATTAGTACTCCTAATATTTGTGGGCCTTGTAAATCTGAAAAAAGTATTCATGCTACATTCACCTTTTATTGATATTTTGGCTTGGTATGTGATCTAAACTGGAAATTTTGCTCTGTGCATGTGTATGTGTGTTTGCATGCTTAAAGCATCGCTTAATTTTCCTTTGAATTGCAGGGTTATTGTCAAGAAGTTTGAGATCATTCTGACTTTAATGCTTTGTAAGTAGCATGATTTCCTCCTGGAGTCCCTGGTGTCCTGTGTAAATGTCTCTACCTCTTGTTCTGAAGTGCCACACATGACTGACTTAGTATGGATTGACTTCAGCTGATGTCATGGGTGCCTGTGGATCCTTTCAGTCATGAAACACACATGATTTACTTCTGGGAAATTTTCTTGAATTACTTTATTGGTGATTTATCCTTCTCATTTCTTTTGGAAGGCCTAGAATTTGGATATTAATTTTCCTGGATTGGGTCTATAATTTTATTACCTTTTCTGTTCCTCTGTTTTCTTGGAGATTTTTTTCAGCTTTATTTTTTGCCTTCTTGAATTTTTCATTTTAGTTAGCATATTTTTAACCTCTAAGATATTTTATGTTTTCTGAATGTTCCTCTTTTGTAGCAGCTTGTTTTGGTTTCATGGATATAGTCTCATCTCTTATTTCTCTAAGGATATTAATGATAGTTTTATTTTGGAAAGGAAGGATTGATGCTCGTGGTTTCCTATAACACATGTGTATATTTTCTGTCCTCCCTTCTTTGGCAGTGTAATGATTCTTGGAAGTCTGCTAGTATTTGAGTAAAGGGTGACAGGTCTGGCCACAGTGGCACATCCCTGTAATCCCAGCTGCTTTGAAGGCTGAGGCATGAGGGCCACAAGTTTGAGGCCAGGCTGGTGATACTTTCTCTTAAAATAAAACCTAAAAAGATTGTGAATATAGCTCAAGTGGTAGAGTTCCCCTGGGTTCCATTCCCAGTACTGTGGGGGGAAAAAAAACCAAAACCGAAAATACATGAGTAACTGGGAGCTGTGCTCTTTGTGTGTGTGTGTGTGTGTGTGTGTGTGTGTATGAGAGAGAGCGAGAGCAAAAGCAAGAGAGAGAGAGAGGGAGAGAGAGAAAGAGAGGGGAAGAGGGAGAGAGAGATTGAGAGTGAGATTGAAACTGAGGACTGTGGGTCTCACATTATGACTTGGTGATTTTGTTTCACCTAGGAACCTGGTAAGTTATTATTGCAGATATGTTTCTTGAGCGGTTGAGATTCCTAGAGAAGAATCACACAGAAGGTCTAGAGATCCATGTGTTCAGGAGCTAAACAGGAAGAGGGCCAGGGGTTTAGCTTTTGTATCTCAACTTAAAACTGTGCCTGATGCCCCAATCCACAGACCTCTGCTTTACCCTGTCTAAAAAAACCAGACAACTCCTGTTATGATGCTGGGTGGAGGAGGGACCATTTTCCTGGCTGAGTGATGTGGGGTATAGGTGTGGGGTGGCCCAGCCCTGAAGCAGACCCTTAGATCAACTGATTCATCCTATTTGCAGCCCTGAGTAGGCTGCTGATCAAGCATTTTGGGGACTTGGGAAGCTTAAGTGTTAGGATTCTGCTTCCTCAGTCAGTCAACATCTATCTTTCTACCTTCCAGGACTAAAGTCATGTTGGGTTATCAGCTCTTCTGGGTTTATGCATTAAAAAGTCCCTTTGCTTTTGACTTGGTAAGGTGTTTGGAAGCAGCAGAAGTAAACAGGTGTGTTCTTGGGGGTGGTGTCAACCAAAATGTAACAAAATGTAACACTCTAGTGTTGCGCTGCCCTCCTTTGTTGTTTTACATAGACCACTGGGTGGTTTCTCAGGAGCTCTGTGGGGAGAAAGTGAACTTCATTTTGTGTGCATACTTGTTGCAGGATCTGGTACCTAGAGTGGTGCGTGTTACAGACAAGGCCCAATAATCCCTGGCAGAAGGAGGGAGCAAGCAACTGAGGGAATCACTAACAGACTTAGAAGCAAAACTATGTACAGTTTTGTTCCAGATTTCATTGTCCCTTGCCTGTTGGAGTTGTGATAACTTTGGTTTCTACTGGAAAAGGCCTGCAATCTTTTTCTGAATATTTTCAATTCATAATTGATTGAAGCATCAGGTGCAAAACGTGCAGGTAGGCAGGTCTCATTTTACTTAAATCATACTGCAGAATAACCCAGGTCATAAGAAGACCTCAATAACAGTAACAATTGTTTGTGTACATTACCTTATTTACCTTACAGAGTACCTAACAGGGTGAGTACTTTTTGTTTCTCAAGTGGAGGGACTGAGCTGTACAGAAGTGACTCACCCAAGGTTGCAAGTCAAAAACATGTAGTTCTTAACTCTTTAGGTGTTTTGTGTTTACATTTATTCCATGAATATTTCTTGACAGCTGACTGTGTCAGGTTCTTGTGCTGGGAGTACAGCAATGAAAAACAGCTCCTGTCTTCATGTAAACTCAAATTCCAGTATAAAAGCCAATCAAAGAGTAAGCAGATGCACATCTGTGAGGTGGAGGTCAATGGGTTAGAGAAGGGACAGCAGGGTAGGGCACAGGGAGTGCAGGGTCACAGCGGGGAGCATGTGGGGGAGAGGAGCTTCTCCCAGAAGGAGCAGTCCTGATGGGTATTGGTGTATCCGTCAGCTTCCATCACTGTGTGAAGATACCTGAGATGAATCACCTTATGAGGAGAAAAAGGTTTATTTTAGCTTGTGCTTTCAGAGGTTTGGGCCTGTGGTTGGTTTCCTGTGCTGCTTTTGAGCCTGTGATAAGGCAGCATGGGGCAGAGAGCATGTTGGGAAGCAAAGCTGCTCACCTCATGGTGGCTGGGAAGCAGCAAGGCGGAGTAGAAGGGTCCGATGTCCTGGAATACCCTCTACAAGAGCACCCTAAGGACCTAACTTCCTCCTACTCCCACCTCCTAAAGTTATTATGCTTCCAGTAGTGCTGTAGGCTGGGCTCCAAGCTTTCAACACATGGACTTCTGGGGGACAGGCAAGATCCAAATTCCAGTGTCTGGCAATAGCCTTGCAGTTACGTCTGAGTAGCAGGACCCAGTCCAGTCCAGTCAAGAGTCCATTGGGAGAACTCAGGCTTGTTTTTTTGACTTGTTGTTTCCCATGTGGAGTAAAAAGATTGCATCGTTTTCTTGTTTTGTGACTTGCACTATACTGGGTAAGGAAAGCAGTAGACACTTCATTGGTGATCAGTATGTCTATTTTGGTTGAATTGTCCTGCCTTCTGTCTTCCCAGGTCTCCTGGTGCAGGGTTTCTGCACAGTCCACTTTTAGGTGGCTCTCAGGCTCCTGCTCAGATTCTCCATGGCCTTGGACTGGCAGGTGCAAGCTCTGGGCTTCACCCTCTACTGTGGCCTCAGTGGCTTCTTATAGCCCTTTAGTGCGTCACGTGCTTCTGACCTCAGGGCTTTGGACATTACTACTTCCTACTCTACCAGGTGTGGAGTCAAGCCCTTCCCTGACCCTGATGTGGATGGATGGGTCCTCTTGCTCTGTGCACTCATGGGACTGAAAGTTTTTCCTGCATAGCAGCATGGATCCCCACATGGAGCTCATGTCTCCCTACTCCCCTTGCCTTTGTCATGGGCCATAAGCTCCGCAAGTGATAACAGAGGTTCTGGCTGTTCTTATGCTTGCCTTCCCCTCTCTATCATATGGCTTAGTGGATGGCAGATTGATCTGTGAAAGACCTGACTCTGAATGTCTCAGGCTTTGCAGACCACAGTGTCTACTGCAGTTACTTAGCTCTATCCTTGTGGCACAAAAGTATTCACAGACAATGCATAAATGAATGAGCAGGGCTGGGTTCTGTTGATACTGTATTTATTTATGGGTACTGAAATTTGAATTTCATACAATTCCACATGTCATAAAATATTATTTTGCTTTTGAATTTTTCAGTCTTTGGTAAAAACTGTTTTGGTGGCCAGCTGGTTCACTTTATTGAAGTATAACTCACTATCATAAAATTTGCCCATGTAAAGTGTACAATTGAGTGATATTTAACATATCATTTTGTGACCATCATGAATGTCTGTTTTAGAACATGAACCAAACATAACTGTTTTAGAACCTCATTACCCACAAAAGAAACCCCTTAGCATCCTCTCACCTCTGCTCACCATTTTGTCTGCCCAGTCTAGCCCTAGCCATCCCTTAATGTACTTTCTGTTTTTATAGATTTGCCTGTTTTGAACATTTCATATAAATAGAATTGTACAATATGTAGCTTGCTTTTTTCACTCAACAAGCATAATGCCTTCAGAATTCACTCATGTTAGGATATATCAGAATTTCATTCCTTTTTAAGGCTGAGTAATATTCTGTTGTGTGACTATACCACATTTGGTGTTATCCATTCATCAGTAGGTAGATACTTGAGTTGTGTCTACTTTCTGACTTATGAATGATGCTGCCATGAATGCACATGTATAATTTTGGGGGTAAATGAGTTGAGCCTGTGTTTTCATTTCTCTTGGGCACATACCTGGGAGTGGAATGGCTAGATACCTTAGATATTTTGGGCTAAGTATCATAGACTGTGTGGCCTGTAGACAATAGAGATTTGTTTCTTATAGTTCTGGAGGCTGGAAGTCCAAGATCAAGGTGCCAGCATGGCCAAGTCAGCTTCTGAGGGGGCCTCCTGTTGGGTTGCAAACTTCCTGTATCCTCTTGTGATTGAAGAAGGGTGAGTGCCCTCTGAGGCTCCTTTGAGAAATACACTCATTTTGCTCGTGATGGCAGCACTCATGCCCTAGTCACCCTCAGTGGCCCCACCTTGTAACACTCTTACCTTACGGTTCAGGATGTTACCCTGTGAGTTTTGAGGGAGCATGCACACTTGTTCCATAGCACTCAGTTACATGGCATCATGTGTTGAGCTTCTTAAGGGACTGTCAGACAGTCTTCCAAAGCAGCTATACACTAGGTTCCCATACGCAATGTCTGAGGGCTCCACTTTCTCCACGTTTTTGCAGACAATTTTGTGTTTTAATTTGTTAACAGCCATTTTTACTTTTTATCTTTCTGTTTTTGTTTTTTTGAGACAAGGTCTTGCAATGTATTTCAGGGTGGCCTCAAACTCAAGGTGATTCTCCCACTGTTGGGGCAACAGGCATGTATCACTGCGCCCAACCTTCCTATCTTCCATATCAACCAGCTAGTTTTTAAATAAACACACTTCTGGTTGCAAGATCATGGGCTGAACTTGAACATTTAGGTTAACGTTTTGCTATTTTCTTTCGCAAAGCTCTGCATGTTTATTAGCGCATATTTGGAAAACAAAACTTGTTACATGCTAGTGATGTCCTTGTTGCATTTGGCCATACCCAGTCAGTTCTTTTCATTTTTTATTATTTTGGTGAGACAAAGTCTCTATGTTACTCAGGCTGTCCTTGAACTCCTGGGCTTGAGTTATCCTACCATCTCTGCCTCCTGAGCACCTGGGATGATAGGCAGGTGCTACTGTACTTGGCTGTAAGCCTTTAACAGGCCTCTGAAGACCCAGGCAGTTGTCTAGTGAGAGTTTGGTGGATCAGGATGCAGACTTTGGTGGCTCAGACTGGTGTCTATATGCCAGCTCTGCAGCTTGACCTTGGCAAGTGACTTACCTGCTCTAAAACTCAGAATTCTTATTGGTAAGGGTATCCATCCATTCATTTATCTAGTCACTAATCATTTCAGCAGACATTTTTGGGTACCTGCTCTGTACCTACTCAGTCATAGTACCGGTCTTACTGACTTATGCTGAAGGTTAAACAGGACAACAGATATGAAGACTGAGCACAGTGTGAGCACTTAATAAATTATAATACTAAATCTGGTGGAATGCTGTCCCTTCTGCGGTTACCTAGATCCTCAGGGATTGTCACTTTTGGACACTTGGAGGAGAAGGTCTCCTAGCTCACTCTCTGTCTGTGAGGCTCTTGGTTTCTCCTGAGGGGCCAACCTCTGGGTGAAACTTCCCACTGATGGGGCTTTCTCTGCTGCTGGACAGCTCTGTTTTCTAATTTTTTCCCTTCTGGACCCATTCTTCAGCCATGCCTTTGCTACCAGAGGGTAGGGAAGACTGTCAGCTCCCTGTCCATGTGACAACCTGGTGGTATTTGACAACAGCTCTCTGCTGCCTCCTCTCCGGTCCCATCAGCTGTCTGTCAGATAACTTCATTTCTAGATACTTCTACCTCTGTTGCCGCCTTTGGACACACTCCAGTTTGTTGCTTCCTGGCCTCAGCATCAGCCAAGAGGAGGATTTGAGGGGTGGGATGACATCCCTGCTGGTGTTACATGCACGCCAAGTGGTGGAATAAGTGTAAGCCTTTGGGATGACAGATCCCCACCTTTACCAGCAGGACAGGTTTATGGAAGAAAGTGCTCAAGCAGGAAAGATAACTTCACTCTGAATTATTGAAAACATAAAATACCAGCTAAGCCTGTCTGGTACCCCTGCTCCTTCCATAATCCAGCTTGTTCTGGGGTCCTGCACAGAGCACCTTCTCCCCTAAGCTTCCTGATGGGTATTGCCTCGGCAGCTCATCCTGCTGTCAAGGCTTTGGGTTTTCTCCATTGTCACTTCCCTTTCCAATAAGACAGAACCTTTGATAGGTGTTTTTATAAGCTGCTGGAGGGAGATTGTGTTGTTGTTGTTTTTTTTTTTTGGCACTGGGAATCAAACCTAGGACCTTGCACTTGCCAGCAGGATGAGTACTGTGCCACTGAGCTATATCCCTGGCCCTGGAGGGAGATTGTGACAAGCATCCCGTTCAAAATTTCTTCAGCAAAAACAGAACAAGAGGAACCAAGAGTTTGATTATGTATCTATCTGGTTTTTGTTTCTTGGGGCCTCTCTCTTCTGTTGGTGGGAGAACTCAAGTGTGCTTAGTAGTCCTAGCAGCCCATGGAGTAAACACTTTGTAGTTTTGTAATCAGGAGGAGCCCAAATCTGCACACCAGGCCCAGCCCTGCCCCAAAGCCAGCACAGTGAAGGACCACACATTTGGGTCATTTCCCACTTCTGCAGGCCAAGTTTTTGAAAACCCTTGTTTAATTTCTCTCTGTGTTCAGGCTAATTTACATAACTGTAGTCTTCTGTGGTTATTCATTCAGAAATCCCCTTGTCCATCTGTTCTTCTGGGACTCTGAGTTACTGGGAATAAATACCCTGGTTGAATTTGGGCCTTGTTGCTTCCTGCTATATCTCATTGCTACCTGGAGGCTGAAGGCAGAAGAAGGCAGAAGATTGAGCCTGGGAGCATTTGTGGAGTCTCCCTCCAGTAGACCTGAGATGAATCCTACCTTTGAAGGACATGACCCAGTCTCTCAGGGCCTGAGTGTTTGCTGGTGGGGGAGGCTCCATGATGAGAGGCAATGTGGGCTGCTGTTTAACACCACACCTGTGGTTCAGATTCTGGCTCTGCTGCTCCCTACTCACATGACTGGGGCACACTGTTGAAAGCCCCCTTTCTCACTTGTAAAGTAGGGATCATAAAGGACCTATTTCACAAGAGCATTTCAATACTAATGCACTAATATGGGGAGCATCTAGAGCTCTTCTTGGTATCTAGAGAGCACCACAAAGTTATGAGTTAGTGATGGTGATGAGAGAGACAAGAAGGAGGAAGGTGGGGCTTGGTGGCACATACCTGTAATCCAAGCACTTGGAGGCTGAGGCAGGAAGATCGTTGGGAGTTTGAGGCCAGCCTGGGCTACAACGTGAGTTCAAGACCAGTCGGAATGGCATAGTGAGACCTTGTCTTCAAAAAAGAGGAGGAAGGGGAAGTTGGGGAGAAGGAAGAGGAGGAGCAGCAGCAACTATCTTTCCTATTTTTTAATGGAACAAGGACACCTATTCTGTATTTATTGGCAAACATGGGAAGACTCTCACCTGGGCCCCACTGCACTTCAAGGCAGCCCTTGGATTCCTTAACATTCGCCCATGACTGCCTCTGGCGAGCAAATTACTA
This sequence comes from Dinomys branickii, assembly GCA_004027595.1. Taxonomy (NCBI): domain Eukaryota; kingdom Metazoa; phylum Chordata; class Mammalia; order Rodentia; family Dinomyidae; genus Dinomys; species Dinomys branickii. Next base: position 132,288 of record PVLD010001214.1, on the reverse strand, counting down.
GCCACTGTGGGAGAACCAGCCTGGGGCTGATTGCTAGGTGGCAGCATACAGTAACAGTTGTCTGCCTCAGTCTCCTCATTTACAGCCCATGGGGAACATTTATTCCTCCCTTCCTGGTCCCTTGAGAGACATCAGTTCAGGTAACATCCACTAAACCCAGCAGGGACAGGCAGAACTTTGGATCAGCATGAGGGACCAGTGGGCTCCCAGGTGAAGGCCCTGGACACTGGTCATCCTGTACATAGGAGCTGGAGTGGGATGAAAACAGCTCAGCACTGCCCTCAGGACATGGTGAGTAAATGTAGCCCCACTTTGAAGGGTATTCGCTGTTGTTCAGAAAGTCAGTCCACAAATGAATATCCCCCAGCCTCATTCTCTGACCCTAGCTGGAGAAGGTACTATGCTTTTTTGGCTTCAGAATGCTTATAAAATGGTACAGAGTGGTTTAAATGTCAGGAAGAAATCTCAGTGGTACAAATACCAGCAATTAATACTCTACATTGTATAGGTCAGATAAAGCAATAGGCATCTCTTTTGTAGATGAGGGTCACTGGGTCAAGAGGCTTTTACAGTTAGGTGTGCCAGACTGGTGTGAACTCAAGTCTGGGGACTCCGGTGTCTTTCTTCTCTCCTGGTGGGGATTGATTCTAAGCCCAGGGGACCTGTGAGAGCTCCTGGTTGTTCCCTGTCTTTCTGGGGCCTTGTGAAATCCACTCTAGATCATGTGATGTTTATGAGTTTCTTCTGTCTTTTGCCCCTCTGCCTCTGTCTGTCTGGCTGTATGTATAAGCTGCAGATGTCCTCCTGGGAACCCTCCAGCCCCCAACCCACTTTGCCTCTCCCAAGTGCTGTGGAACTCCTATGCCTCTCCTCCCTTCTTAAGTTTACTTTTGTGATTAGAGCCATCAACTGCTGAGAGAAACCCTGGCCAAAAGGTATGATGAGGATTAGGGCATTTTTTTGTGAGTTTGTAGTGAGATATGTGTGACGTATTCTTTGCTGTGGCTCTGGAAATGTCCCTGGTGAAAAGATGGAATGGGGAAAGCATGGCCCCTGCTAAGGAAGGGCACAGGCTTGGTGCCCAGTGGCCCAGAAGTCTGGAGTCTGGCCCATTGATTGGCTGTGTGATCTTGGGCATGTCACTCGCCCTTTCGGGGTCTCAAAGCCTTAGTAACCTGATGGCCCCTAAGGTCCTTTTAGCCCTGAAAGTTCTAACCTTGTATTGCCTACCTTCGAAAATACCTTACCCAGAAGCACTTGCTCTTCTTTCCCTTGTTGCTCTTGTATAGCTTAGGTTTGCTTTTCAGCTCATGTTAATTAGAAAGCTTTTAATGTATGCTCTGCTCTAGATGGAGTAGGAGAAATTCCAAGCCATAACTGTGATCTCCCAGGAGTGGGAATTCTTTGAGTAAGAACAAGTTCAAACAGGATCCCTGGGGTTGGATAGGGGGCTGAACACAACCCTGGGGCATTCATTTGCCTCTGGTGCTTTGGAACCCCCATGCTGGCTAATTAAGGCCCTAGTGTGGCAGAAATCCAGTGACCAGGAGGGCCAGGCCTCCCCTGCTCAGGCCACAGCTTGCCTTCCCAGCCCATTCACTCAGCTCCTCTGCTTCTAGCTGGTCACTCTCCTCCAGCTCCTCAGCCCCACCAGCCCCAGCTGCACTGTGTGCCTCTTCTGCCAGTCTCTTTTTGCTGAACCCTTCCCTGTTTCCGCTTTATCTTCTGCACTTGCTGATGTCACCTCATCTTCTGTGCCCAGCTTTCCCTTCCCACGCAGCCTGCACTGGTGCTAAGCAGGAGCCTGAGCACATTCAGCATAAACCAGAATGTGGGATCAAGTGAGGTGCTTCCAGGGGGTCGGATCACACTGACTGAGGCCTAGCACTTGATGTGAGGCTGGTACTGTTTGTGGGACAGAGATGTGCGCACAACACTTCCCTTCCATGACAGCTGTAAGAGCAGCCCTGGTGAGGGACACCTGCCTAGTGATAGGAGAGAAGCCCAGTATAGCTAGGAGAGGCTGCCTGGGCTCAAGGAGTTTGGGTTGAGGTTGCCAGACCTTGGCAGATACTGACTCAGCCCCAGGGCTCCTCTTAGTGAGATTTCCTCTCTGGAGAATAGAAAGTTGGACTGGATCTCCTGAAAGTCTCTATCAGCTCTACTGAGTTACTGTCACCACTTAAGTGACTTCTGAGTGTCAGGCAAAGTGAAGTATTTGACAGACCTGGCCACATTTAATCTTCCAACACTGGGCTCCTGTTACTTTGCAACATTGTACAGATGTGGAACCTAAAGTTTTGGACTTAGGTTGCAATTTATGGCCCCTGAGTCCCATCTGGGCTCTGGCAGTATTCTGTTCTGGCCTGACTGATGCTGTTTTTGTTAAAATCCGTACTTAAACACTGAAGAGCTTTTCATAACAGTAGGGATTTGGGTCAGTTGAAGTTGGAAGGTCCAGTTATGCTGAGCATGCACTACATGCCCACAGCTGGTTGGATCCTTGGCCTCCACCACTGCATGGGGCCTGGACTTTGACTGTCCCTCAGTCTCTACAGCATGGGGACTTGTACCTAGCTGGCCTCACAGATTTGTTTGTGGCTCCTCTAGGCACTTGTGTTCACAAACCTGGGCTGAAGGATGTGATGTAACTTACAGCTCCTGGGTAACACAGCCGCAAAGTGTTAGAAGTAGGGCTTAGATTTGGGGCTGTGTGACTGAACCACCCTGCTGCTTTTCTCAGTTGTCTGAATCCTAGCAGGGAGTTTTGGGTCCTCTGAGCATTGGAGACCCAGGTCCAGTGTGTGAATGAAGAAGTCTGCAAGTCCCTCTTTCCAGAGACATGGAGGTCTCCAGCTCTGTCCGAGTGCACTGTGGCAGTGAGATGGCATCTCGTGCTCAGGGCTTAATTTAGGGAGAAACCATTTCTTTGGTACACAGCCTGCCTTTTCTAAATTGAGTGCAATTGCTTTTCGTCTTCCGTTTTCCTGCACTTTGGTTTTTGTTAATGGGCAGGTTGACTCCAGGAGCTGCTACCTCCTTGCTCTGAGGTGAGTTGCCAGAACCCCAAAGCTTGAGTTTTGCTCAGTCCAAATGGAGGCAGGAAATGGTTTTGCCTGTTCAGACTGTGGATGTAGGGGGTGGTTGGGTCCCTGGGGGCCAGGCAGGCAGGATGTTGGGCCTCCTGAAGACAGCGGGAACCCTGCAAGAGGGTGAGGCTTCCTACATTTGGTGTTGGTCTGTTCAGCTGTTTCCTGCTGATATAGAGGGTGAACAATGCCATGATGACTTCTCTCCAGCACTGTCTGTGAATGGTAGCAGATGGTCCAGGGTCAGCCAGGCGTGATGTCTGTACCAATCACCTGCTTGTTGCCCATTGGGAGGAGCCAGTAGCACCTTGAGCCACTTCCCTGCTTGCTTTTGTGCCCAGATCCTTTTGTGGCTGGTGTCTTTTTGGTTTTCCTGTGGCTGTCCACACCCCTGCTTGGGTATAGCCAACCAGAGCCTCCGTGACTGCATGCTGCCCAGCTGTCTGCCTGCTGTCCAGGTCTGGCTCTGCCAGCCCTGCCTTGCCCTGGGGCCGAGGTTCAGGGCATTGGCACTCTCAGAGGTTCTGAGTCTCTCTTCAGGCATCCAGGGCTGGATGAGCACCAATGAGAGCAGCAGCTGTGCAATTCTTTAATCTCCTTCTGTGCTGGAGGATTAAACAGTTTTTTGGTGGGTTTGTTATTATGTATTAGGATTTTTTTTTTTTTTAAAGCTCGCATTTACTGTGTGTTTTCCAGGTTCTCATCATGGATACTAAGCACTTCACTGCATTGTGTAACCTAATCCTTTCAAGTAGCTCCCTGAGGGAGGAAGCATTACCCCGTTTTACAGATGAGGAACTGAAGTCAAGAGGGTGAGGGTGTCTCAGATCCTTCTCACTTCAAAGTCCTGTGGCATGTGACTTCTTTGGCAAGGATATGGTAGGGAGGTGGAAAGAGTTTAAAAACAGTTTGAGGCTGGGTGTCATGGCTCATACTTGTGATCTCAACTACTCAGAAAGCTGAGGTAGAAGGATCCCTTGAGGCAAGAGTTCAAGACCAGTTGGGGAAACATAGTGAGACCTGTCTGCAGCCCGTACCTTCCCTGCTTTCTGTCATGAACATCACTACCAAAAGCTGTATAAAAGACCAATGGATTTAAACATTACTGTATCTGTCTTAACAGAATCCCTCTCCAACTAGTGGAGATCTTTCCATTTTATTCTAATAAACACGCCTTTGGCCATTCCTTATCACTTACTGTTTGTTGTTTTATTGGCTTTAGTCTTTGTTGCCCCAAAACAAGGACCCAAGAGCTAGAGAGAGCTTGTTCCAGTAAGGTACTAAATATTTAAGAAAGCTACAAGAATAATCTATTTTCATTATAAAGGAGTGATACATTTTTAAGGTGAGGTCTTTGTCTGGATATAAATGTTTTATAATACATAGGTAGACTGTAACATCACATGGATCACATTGTACCCCAAAATTTGTACAGTTTTTGTTCTTGTGTGTTGGTTAAAAATAGATTTAAATAAAGTAAATTTTCGATACATTTGTTTGATGGCCTGTTACACAACCTTTTAAAAAATCATACCCTCAAAAATTATATACAATGACTCATGGTAATGCTCCTGAAAAATATTAAGCTCATACTATGAGATATAAAGCTATACATATTATAAATCCTGATTTTTTAAAAAACAAAGTAAATCCAGATGAAATGCACCCAAAATGCTAATGGTGATTAGTGGTTATTAGTGATTTTTCGTTTTCTTTTTTTGTTTTATAAATGGCGTACAGTTTTTTCAGTGACTAATAAGACTAGAAAAGTTGGAAGTGGCTGGGGCTTCAGGGCCCTTGGGTGCTGCTGGGGTCTGTGCCTCCTGTCTTATGAAGCGGGTAGGCTTGAGAGTTCAAGGGGTGGAGAGTTTGGGGAGGGACTCCTGTTTGGGGTCCCTTACCTTCTGTTAGGTTCTTCCCTTCAAGTTTTCTCCCTTAACTGGATATAAATTTATAACTGAAGGACAGTTTTAAAATGTATGTATTTTTTCTGTTGGCTGTGTTTCCCGAATGCTGTGATGAAAGACATTTTAGATTTCTCAGTCTCAGAGAAAACCCTAATTCAAACTCCTTTTTACTGTGTGATCCCAGCTGATTTTTTTCTCTCTGGTTCAGATGGTCCTTGTCACAAGGAATTTTCCTTTCCTGCCTTAAAAGGCCTCCACAAACCCAGTGTAAAGTGGAGCCTCTTTGCAGTGGCAGTACAAGGGCGAGGTGAGCCTGTTCAGCAGTTTGGTGGAAACTTTGTAATTGATCTTGGTGAGCCAGAGGGTTTTTGCCATCCTAACTCAAGAAGAGCCTTTTTGTTTGTGTTTTGTAAACTCTTGATCAGGGATTAGCACGTCGCCTGACATTTCAAGGCCTAATACTTGCTGTTGGGATAACACTGGCCTTTGCGGCAATATTAACTTCTTACAACAGACACTTCCTTCAGCTTGCTATGTTCAGGTGTGCAAGAAAATGTAATTGGTGAAGGAGGCTGAGGCAGGAGGATCACTTAAGCCTTGGAATTTAAGGCCAGCTTGGACAAATAGTAAAATTCTGTTTTTAAAAAAGTAATTTATGGTGGCTAAGAAAATGGGTTTGGAATCTGAGCTTCAGATCAGAGTAGACCTTTCTCTTAACTTCTTGGAGTCTTGCTTCTCTTCTCTGTAAAATGGGTAGAAAACATAAAATAGGTAGAATAAGACCACATGGATGTTGTAAAGATTAAGTGAGCTAGTGCTTGCTTGCTCACTGAGGAATCAATAAATATCCCACTGGAGTTAAAATATTAATATTATTTACATAGGAAAATATCCTCCTTTTGCTCTGTGCCAGGAAGTGGTTCTGTGGCTGTTACTTCTCGGATCTGGGCCTGACTACTACTTCTCCCTGCAGATCCCTCTCTCCTCATTTGGGACCTGTAAACACAGACAGCCGACTCCCCGAGTTTCTTAGATGTTTGAGTTCACTGGGCAATAAGCTTTTGGAACCCGGAGGGCCATTTTCTGATTGTCTTTAAGCCTAAATGCCTACGCTGTCTCAGGAAATCCCTTTCTGGCTTATGATGATGGAATCACCACTTTGCTCCTTACTGGATGCCGCAGGGACAGAAGTCCTTGAAGCTCAGCAGGTCATAACCATCACCACCAGTGTATTTCTCTTTAATTTTATTTATTGTGACAAAATACACGCAACATGAGTTTACCATTTTCAGTGTACTGGTTAGTGGCATTCTATATTTACATTCTCATGCAGCTGTCACTGGCATCTATCTCTAGAACTTTTTCATCTTCCCAAATCGAAGCTCTCCCCCTGTTGAACAGCAACTTCCATTTCATCTCCCCTTTCTACCTTCTGTCGCTATGGTTTGATTGTTGAAGATGCTTTTATATATATAAGCAGAGTGATATAATATCTGTCCTGCGGTGACTGGCTCATTTCATTCAGCATCATGTCTTCGTGGCCCCTCCATGCCCTAGCATGTGTCAGGCTTTCCCTCTGATGGCTGAGTAAGTAGTCCATCGTGTGTAGCATGGTTTGCTTATCCACTGATCTGTTCGTGGTCATTGGGGTTGTGTCTAGCTTTTGGGTACTGTGCACCCTTTCATCTTAAACTTAAGGTCCCACTTAAGGTCCTCTAGAGTGGCTCTCCAGTGCGCATGTGCACACATTCATGTAATTAAGCTGTGGATGTACACCTTGAGTAATAGCATGTGTGTTCACAGCTAGATTCCTGTATACTGTAGCCTTTTATCTATTTGTTTATCAGACTGAAAATGCTCTGAGGCTGGGAATTATCGTTAACTAATTCTTCACTCAGCTCCTGAGGGTCTGTTTTAGGAAGTGAGAAAGGATCTTGGTTAGGAGCATGGAGTTCTGAGGTCAGACCACAAGGTTGGGCATCCTTCCACCACATATTAATTTGTCATTGCATGAGTCACATAACTTTCCAATACTTGGTTTGTCTACTTTTGAAATGGTGATAAGGTTAATTACCTCATAGGACTGTTATGAAATCACAAAAGGCATGAGATGATCTATGTATTGGGTTTAGCATAGTGTCTGATACACTATGATCTCTTAAAGTTTAACTTATGAAAAAATTAAGATCTCTATATCCTTTTATACTTTGTGTCTTTCATCTTCTTAATTCCCTTGGAAGGTAACTGAAATGTAGGGTGAATGGGTCCCATTGTGTGGATTGGACTCCAGGAGTCCAAGGTAGTGGCACAAACCCTGCCTGTTGCTGGCCCAGGGCTCCTCCTTTACCCCAGGAGGAGTGGACCTCAAGCCTGCCCAGCCCCTTCTTGGTTGCCTTTCCTGCTGCCTTTTTCAGGGACCGATCATCAGGGGGGTGAGCTTGAAAACTGTAGAAGGCCTTTGGCAGCAGTGCGCCTTTGTGGTTCCTTCAGAGTTGCACCTTGGCTGTGGCTAGTGAGTCAGTTCTGTGAGGCTTCTGGGGTTCCCTAGGTCACTCAGGAGCACCATCAGCCACGTGCTTGGTAGCTCATCCTCCCCAGCCAGCTTGGGAAACTTGAGCCCCTAGTGCCCATGCAGGCAGCACACTGGCAGGATCTGGCCGAGCATTTGGCAGTGGCAGGAGGCAGAGTGTGATTTCTCCCTAAAGCTGGTGAAAACAGAAATTATCCTATGGGACTTTTTTTCTCTAACAAAAACTTCCCAAATTTTTACCAAGTCCTCTTACATTTTCTTCTTAGTGTTTGCTTCTTGGCCACAGTGAGGCAGGGATAAGGGCTCTGCTACTTGGATAGGAAAGAGAAGGCAAGAGCCAGGCAAATGGAGTCAAAGGTGCCCCCTAAAGTCAGGTGGCTGGATCCTGGTGGGTGAAGGCCCTTATCAAGACTGGTATCAGTGCTGGCCTGTGGCGCGGTGGCAGAGTGGGCCCTTTCCAGCCATGTGACCTTGAGCAGGTGTCCTCACTTTTCAGCCCTGGGATCCCTGTGGGCACAACACAGTAGTGAGATGATCTGTATGAAGTACTTAGCACAGCATCCCCAAATCTAGTTCCTTCTATTTTTATTGGCGAACATTTCTGCTGCTTTTAGCCTTCTATTTCTTCACACTGTTTCTTCCTATGTACCCTGTGCTGTTAGGATCTCAGCACCCTTGTCTTGGGCCCTGCTTTCGTCTGTGAAGCCTACTTGGGGAAGTCTCTCAGTTCAGCCACACTGATTTCAAGGTCATCTGGGCCAGTCCCTGCCTAATGTCCTTTTCTCCTGAGCAGCTCACTTGATTTATCTCCCCTTTTCCTCCTCTGGTGGGGTGCTCTCTGCCTCCTGAGACTGTCTTCTCGAGTTTTTTAATTTTCTTCATGTTGTTAGAAAAAATAAACAACTGAATATTTATGCAGCCCTTTATGGTCCACGATCTGGTAGGCACGTTCATTGCTTTACTTCTGGCCCCAACAGGCCTGCTGATAGATGATTTTGTTCCAGTTTTCATGGAGGAGGAGACCAGTTCCCTGCAAGACCAAGTAAAGTCACTTGCAAGCATGTGACAGAGTGAATCTTGTCTATTGACCACTGTTGGGTAGGTCTGTGAGTATTGGATATAGGCATCATGCCCTTCCTGAAGTCCTCGTCATGTTTTAAAACTTTTTAAAAAATTGCAGTAAATATATATAAAATATATTATTATAGCCATTTTTTTAAAGTGTTCAATTCTGTGGCATTAAGTACATGTCCTATGTTGTAAAAACAATCACCACAACCTGGTTCCACAGCTCATCACTCCAGACAGAAGCCCTACACCCTGCACCTGTCACCTCAGTCTCCCCAACCCCCAGCAGCCATTGATGGGATCTTCCCTGGTGGGCTTGCCTGTTCCAGACACTTTGTGTGAGTAGAATCATAGAATATGTGGCCTTTTGTATCTGGCTTATTTCATTTAGCATAATGAAGTCTTTTAGGTTTATCCCTGTTGTAGTTCATTCTTTTATGGCTGAGTAATATTCCATCATACTTATATGTTGTTTATCCATTCTTCTGTTGATGGACATTTGGAGTGTTTCCACCCTTTGACTGTTGTGAATAGAGCTGCTGTGAACATTCATGTATAAATTTTTGTTTGGACACCTATTTTCAATTCTGTTGAGTATATACCTAGGAGTGGAATTGCTGGATCATATGGTAATTCTGTTTCACATGTTGAGAAACAGCCAAATTGTTTTTCACAGCAGCTGCACCATTTTTCATTTCTACCGGCAATGTGTGAGTGTTCCAGTTTCTTCACATTCTTGCCAACAATTGTTGTTTCCCATAGTTTGAAAAAGTTACGGCTATCCTATGTGAGGAGCGGCATCTCCTTGTGGTTTGGATGCACTTTTCTCTGATGAGTAAAGATGTGAAGGCTTCTTCTTCAGTTTTAACATTCCTGCTTTTCCTTGACCCAGTTCATAGCTGATCCCCTGGTACTATTCATGCTTCTTGAAAGGGGGCCTCATTCATCTAGATACTGTTTAAAAGGCCGGTTCCTTGGGCAGGATTCCAGCATGGCAGGGCCTGGTCAGAGCCTGGCCAGAGCAGGGTAGTCCACTTCCCTGCTTATGGAAATGGTACTTGTCCATGTTCTGTCTCTGCTGGCTATGTGCAGAGCTCTCAAGATTGGAATTCTTTGTCCTGTGTGGCTGTGGGCTTTTCTTTACCCACCCCTGTAGGTGCCTGCTCCTTCCACACAGCTCAGGGTGAGGCCAGATGTGTCCTGCAGGCTGGCATGGAGCCCTTCCTCCTCACCTTTCAGGTCCTTACTAATCCACTAGCTTGCTGTTGGCTCCAGCCAGAACTCCCCTGCCCCAACAGGGTGACTCTAGAGAGACCTGGAAAGAACCCCATTTCCTCCGAACTGTGTTCCTCCCAAGTGTGACTGAGAGCCACTGTTCTGTGTCTCTTGGGTGGGTCTATGGTTTCAGACCTATTTCTGACTGTGGAATCAAAGCCTGTCCCTCAGTGAAGGAATGTCAGGCATGAGTGAACAGATGGAGGAGGTACTGGGGGGAGTTCACTGGGGGGTTGTCCCTGTGTTCAGAAACCACTCCAACATCTGCCGCTGTAGCCTCATCCTCTTGGGGGCCTGTCCTCAAGACCTAGCCCAGTGGCATGGGCACCTCCTACAAGTATAGGCTGGGCTCTTGCATGATATACTTTGTTGACTGGAAATAGTATCTCACTGTTATGTGAAAATTTGTTCACTGTAAAAAAATATAAAAATACTAGAGTTGCATGTGAGTCCCTATCCTACACTCTCATCCTGGGAAAGCACAGGTAAACTGGTTGGATTCTGGATTCTTCTGGAGCTTTTATTCCAGTACATTCTTTGTTTTATATGCTTAACTCCAAAATGAAGAATACCATGAGGGTGAGTGTGTCAAGCAAAATGGGTTCAGATGGGCCTTAAAATGGTGCTGCCTAAACAATAAGCTTTGGGATTTTCTCCTCAGGTGGCTCTGACTGACTGGTGAGCAGATGTGATGGGGGATACTGTGAAGAGAACCTGGAGGGAGAGGGGAGGTTTCCCAGGATCAGGAGTTACAAAAAAGTGTTTACAAAGCGAGGCAGAGAGAGTGGCATTGACTGACACTTACTGATTACAGAACTCAGAGTGGGGGTGAGAGCCAGAGCTGCCAGGGTCACTCCCTAATTTGGCCCGCCTTTCCTGAATGCCCGCCAGCTATGGAAGCTCCCTGGTTCTCTGTTATAAGCCATGTCAACCCCAGGGCGGTGGTGAGGGTTTGCTCCTTCTGGACAGCTCCTAGAGGTGCACTGTGATGGTGAGCTGGTGTCAGGCTCCAGGCAAGTGGCTGCCTTCCTTTGTCACATCAGCTGGGCCTGTGGCCCAGGCCTTCCTCGTCAGTCTAGCCATTTAGGAGCCATCCAGGGCTGGCCAAGTCTCTTCATCCTGTCTGTCCTACTGATTTGACAGAGGCCTATTTGCACTGTAGCGGATGGGCCAGCACGTGGTTGGGCCTCCCAGAAGGTGAGAGCTGGGAAGTGGTTGGGACTCTCAGGTACACTGTGGTCTGACCCGGGGGGGCCAGTGCTCAGCTCATGGATGGGAGCCCTAGCTGAGAGCCAGTCTGGTGGAAAAGATGAACTGTAATCAAGGTCCCCTGGCCCAGAGGGGAAATCTGAGAGAGGTGGGTATAGTGTGCACTGCACACTGTCCCTGTATGTAGTGGAGGGAGTGGAGCAGCGTGCATGGCCAACCCAGGCAGGGCGGAGGGGGGCAAGCTCAGCGATGGCGTCTGACCTACCTGCAGCTCCTCAGCCAGCAGCTGTGGAGCGTCTATGCTGCAGGAGAGCCGCTGCAGATCATACAAGGCTGAGCAAACAGTGCTCTTCCTCCTGGAGCCCCTGGGGGATAGCTTGACCCTGGGGAATAGCCAGCAGCCTTTGAGTATTTTGGTGGAGGTTTTGTACATTTTGGTCCTTTCTGCACCTGCTGGTTCCTTCTCAGTTCTGCCAGTCCAGACTGGCTGGAATGAAGCTGTGATTGGAGACATGCCAGTGGCCTTCCCCCTGTTCCCCGCTTTTACTTGCGTTAGCCACTAGATGGCAGCAGGACACCTGTCAGTTTCTTGTGCATGCTGACTATTCATTCACAGGGAGCCCTGCTTATCAGTAGATGACTAGTCACTTGGATGGCCTGGGGTCTCAGATTCCACATTCCCCTGCCTCAAGTGTGGGTATAAGGGAAGATCACGACGAAGGCAGGGTAGCCCACAATGCCCTGGAGAAATGGTTGGTCAGCTCCAGCTGTTCCAGGGTTGCAAGTTGGCCTTTCAGGACCCTGTAATGTTACCTGGACTCTTAAGAGAGCTCTAGCAGGGTTTCGGGGGAGTGTGTAACATCTCCCTGGCTGAGTTTTCAGCGGTGCAAAGGGACTAGAAGCTGAAATCTAGTGTTTCTGAGGAGTTACTAGTTGGCAGAAGACACAGGTGTTGATGGGTGTGATGGTAGAGGGACATGGTGGCCCCTGGTCTGGGAGGGACAGTGGCATAAGACTGAGCACATGGGCCACATTGGCAGTGACACATAGTAGCAGCAAGCATGTGTGAAGGCCTGTGTGAGCTGGGAGGCACAACCCTTTGGTCCTATCCATCCGTTTGTCCACCCCTCAGAGCCCCTGCTCCTGTTGCCATGCTGAGCAGGGTGTTGAGCCAGGCAGGTCAGGGCCAGGGCCTATGAGAAGCCACACCCACTCCCAGGGTTGCCCTAAGCACCGTTGCTCCTGCACGCACTGCCTCACTGGGCCTTAGCCTCATCAAGGACGAAGTGGGCTCTTCAGCTCCGTGAGAACTCCAGCAGCTGAGGGACAGGAATCCAGAGGAGGCTGAGCCCTGGCCCCGCCCACCTTTCCTTGAGCCATGCTCTTCCGGTCCCATTCCCCTCCTCCTTGGAAGACCACAAGAGTCTGCCTCTGGAGTCCAAGCTGTGTCCTGACTTCCTGAGGGTCCCCCAACCCTGCCCCTTGCCTCCTGCCCCCCTCTTGGCTTCATAGGCAGCAGGTTCTGCCAGTGGACACGGCCGGAGTGGTGCCTCTCACGCGCTGTGCCACGCCTGCCCTGAGGTCGAGGGCGTGCCGCCCCGTGTTGCCATCTCACGGCTTTCTGCTTTCTGTCCCAGGCTCCAGTCCCGCTGGCTCAGCCCTACCCCCAGCCCCAGCTGCAGTCCGCCTGTTGTGCTCCTGGCAATAGGCTTGCTGGGGTGGGGTGGGGGCTTTTCCCCCTTGGCCTCTCCTGTCTCGATTACATCAGCTTATAGCCAAATGCCCTGGGGGTCTGGTAAGGGAGGGCTTTTTATTAATTTTTTTCCAAGGGAAATAATTCCACCTCTTGTCACATGAATCTCTGTGTTCAGCTCTTCAGGGGGTTTGACTTCCTTCCCTCATCCTTTCCCAGCCCCCTGGGTGCTCTGGAGAGGGGCAGCTTCGTTTTTTCCGCTGAGGACTGCTGTGGGCACTGGGCTGCCGAGGAGGTGCTATGGGCTGGGTTTGGGTCCTGGCTGTCCTGACCCTGGGTTGCGACCTCAGGGCAGCCCTTCCCCTCGCTGGGCCTCACTGCCTTCTCTGGGCTGGCCTCTGTCCTCTGTGGATGGTGGGGCAGTATACAATGGCTCCTGTCCTGAAATGGAGGCCTGGGACCCTGTCTGTCCCTCTCCCCGGAGTCAGCCCCAGGTCTGGAGCTGGGAGGGGCAGGAGGCTGGCACAGCATTTTCAGAGGAGGACAGATCCCACTTGGAAGGCCAGGAAGGAGGATGAGCTGTTTCTTCCTGGTTTTTTTTTCCTCTGAGAGTCATAGATGTGACTCAGGTGAATGGGTTAGATGGGTGGAGACACCAATACCCTGTCTTCCTCTGGATGCCTCTGTTACAGCCAGGGGGCTCCTTCGTGGCTCCCCTTCCCATCCCCCCTTTCCTTTGTGCCACCTTCTCTCCATCCCTCTCCCACACCCTTTCCTGGTAGCTGATGCCAGAGTCCCAGCCTGCAGGCAGGGTAGGTACTGGACCTGCTCTTTGAGAGTGTGATGATGAGGGTCCAGGCCCCTCTTCTGCCTGTCTTCCCCTCTGCCCACCTCTGGGTATCTCCCAGCCCAGAGCCCTGAACCCTATCCCTTCCACACATGGCCCCATGCTGAGCCTTGAGGCAGCCCCTGCCCAGGGCCCACATCTGGCTGAGGGCTCAGTTTTCCTGGCTGTAAATTGCCTCCTTCTGCCCCCTGGCATCCTCTCAGGTTTCCATCTCACTCACCCTTTGTGTGTGTGGTGGTGGTGGTGTGTGTGTGTGTGTGTGTGTGTGTGTGAGAGAGAGAGAGAGAGAGAGAGAGAGAGAGAGAGAGAGAGTCCATAGGGAAGATCAGCTTGTTCCCAAAATGTTTAGCAGCATCATCAGTAATGTCCCAGGCCCTGTCTTGGTGAGCTGTGGCTTTTAACAGAAGACAAACCAGAGACTAGTTTGAAGTAGATTCCCACTCTTCTGTTCATACTGCCATCCTCTCCTTCTCAGCCCACCAGAGGCCAGCCTGGCAGGGCCTGTGTTGCTTAGCTCTGTGGAGGGGCAGCTTTCTCCTTGGAACCTAGCTCATGATATGGGATAACTAGGAAATGATAGGGTTCTCACCAACCTGCCTTGCTTCCTGCCCCTCCTTGATACAGGCCTTGACCTGGTGTTCAGTCTCACTGGTTTCCTGAGCCAGTACCCCCTCAGATGGGTTTTTCTGTCCCTTCTGCCTCTCAGGCACTTATCAGGTGCTCAGGCCATGGCACTCACATTGACCCACCCATGTCCCCATAATTGTACATGCCAACTGGTGTCCTGGGATGGTTCCTTGCTGCAGAATTGACCTCTTAGTACCAGAGCTCTCGGAATCCTGTTTATTGGATGGGTAGGGAGGTGAAAGTGTCAAGTCCTCCTCATGTCTGTGGACCTGGGCTCATCTGTAGCAAGGGGGTCCAGAAATGGAAAGTAAGCAGTTAGGAGCGCTCCTAGTGCTAGACATAGCTGTGACACTTGAGGTTTTTGGGCATTCGAGGGGTAGCTCCAGGGGACTCTTGGAATTTGGTGGCTGGAATCAAGGAAACTCTTCAAGGACTTTCTGTTGAAGCTGAAGGGCTTCTCTCATTGAACAGGGTAGAGGCTGGTGTGGGTGTTAGCTCTGCCTTGGTCTGGAATGGATAGGAAGTAAAAAGTACATCTGCTGTGGATCAGCTGAAAAGTACTGCTCTTGGCATTCCAAACGTGCAAGAAAGTCCCAGAAAAAAAAAAAAAAACTGAGGTTTTTCTCAGAAGATGCTGATGGGATTTTAGATTTGATGAGAGCCCAAGGAAAATTCAGGGTTTCCTGGGAGAATTTGAATGAGGAAAGTGTGTAGGTTGGTGTGGGAAATTCAGGGCTACTTTGTACTTTCTGGTAGAGGACATGGGGTATCCTGAACTCTCAGGCGTGGGAGGCCCAGGGTGAGGCTTTATGAAGGCAGAGGACAAAGCTTAAGGCTCTGTGAGTGAGGACACAGGACACTCTGCCTTCTTGGTGAAGGACGCAGGGAGGAGTGGGCTCAGGTTGCGGGCCAGTGAGGGCTTTGTTTGGAAGATTCGGAGGAAGCTTGGAGGTGTATGGAGTAGAGACCATGCCATTTCAGGGAATGGCCAAAGGGAAGCAGTAGGCGTGGGCCACAAGGAGGGGTGGGGTTCCCAATAGAAGCCAAAGGGAAAAATGAGTTTTTGTCCTGGGAGCCAGAGGGGACCCTTGAGAATCCACTGATGAGGACCAAGGCCTTGGGGGAGGTTTTGTGTTATCAAGGTGTTTTCTTTAGAAAAGGAAGTTAAAGAAGGTATCTTCTCCCATCCACTTAAAGCGCAGACCCTTCTATTTTCTCCTTCCCCAGCCCTCTAGATGCAAGGACAGTCGTGCCCGAGCTGTGGGCACACACAAGGGTGTGGATGCAGACTTGGAAGGCCCATCCTTCTCAGTGTGATTCCTGGTAGCTTTTCTAGCTTGTTCCCTTGGCTATCTGGGTGGCGGTGATGGATGTCCTTGTCTGTCTCTGTGGCATGCTTTGTTGCTCCTCATCTTGGTGCCTGTGCCCTTTCTCCTGCCCTGTCCTTGCCCTGCCAAGACCCACACATCATTCAGGAGCTGGTGGGAGCCCTGCCTCTCTGAAGAAGCCCAGTGTGACCTATGTACCCTTCTCGCCCTCCTCTGCAGCCTGTGGTATTTGCTCTGGTCCTCATTTGCTCTTGGCTTGTATGAGAGTGGTGCCAGCTCTCATGTTTTGACCCAGAAGGGGAGTCTGTGGGGTTCGGCACTGATGCTTGCACAAGATGAAGCCAATGCCTGGAACAGTGGTGGCAAACCTATGGCATATGTGCTGCAGTGGGCTGTTTGTATTGTAGAAAACTCTAAAAAGTTTGCCATCACTGGCCTAGAGGCCCAGAGGGTGTGCTGAGCTGCTCACTCTGCTGTGGCAGCTCCCCTTACCTTCCCCTTTGCAGAATAGCACATCAGCAGAAACTACCTGCCCTGAGTGGGCAGTCTTCTACTGCTTGGACATAAGGACCTGTCCCACACTGTTCAGCAAGGGACCTGTGATGTCAGTAACTTGGGAGAACTCAAGGCTTCTCTCCTGGAATCAGCAGGGTCTCCATATTTCCCATCATGCTGACCTTGTTTTCTGTCTGGGCCTTTCCCATCTGGCCAGCACAGAGGATGTGGGGACAGGTGGGATGCTAGGTCCTTTCCCATGGCTGGATACTTCCAGGACTCCTGTGTACAGGCATGTGTCACAGGTAAGGAAACACAGGCCCCATGCACAACTGCATGTTTACTTCAGGCCAGATGCTGGTCCCCATGCTGCTTGCTGTTGAGTGAGTAGGTGTTGCTGAGCTCAGGACCTGCTTCTCTCCTTTGCCCCAGGCTTAAGCTCATTTCAGAGAATACCCACTTCAGGGCTCCCTTCTTGGTGACCAAGTTTCCCTTTTCTCCAGCTAGGCCCCAGCCCCGCCCCCGCTTCTTGGAACCCAAACTGGGCCCAAGCTGGTTTCCTCTTGCAGGCTGTCCCTCCCCTGCTTCTCCTTTCTTCCTTTCCTGTGTGGAGCTGATGCCATTCCCAGGCTGGTCTGAGATGTAGGAAAAGGGCTGTGGGATGAAAGGTGATATATAAATGTAAGGCGATGATTATTTATTTGACAGGGACAGCTGCCTGTGGTAAAGAATGTAATCTAGTAATCCTTTTGTGAAAATTGGATCCGAGGCTCAGCACGCAGCCTGAAACAGCAAAAGGCCATTTCCCTTCCCTCCTCTCCCTGCTCCCACCCCCATCCACTGTGCTCTTACAAATTTATGAGTCTTCCCACACACCTGCACATGTGGCCCTAGAAGCATGTGCATGTAGTGTACACAGGTTCTGTGTCCTGTAGCATGTCTGTGTGTGTGTGCAGCACACATACACACTCGTATACACTGTCTTATTTTTGCTTTTTTGGTTGTTGTTAACATCTTACGTAACTGTAGTAGAAGTGTCACAACAAAGAAATTAAAATCGGTACAATGTTATTAATTAAGCCACAGACTTTATTTAGATTTCACCTCTTTACTCACTAAGGTCATTTTTACTCCAGGGTCCTTTGTATTTAGTTGTCCTATTTCCTTAGGCCCCTCCAGCCTGGCAGTTTCTTTGTTTTTGTCTTTTGTGACCTTGACTGTAACTGAAGGGGACTGGTCTGTTCCTTTGTGGATGGTGTCTCTCTTTGGGGATGTCCATTGTATTCTCAAGATTGAGTTGAGGCTATGTGTCCTGGACAGGACACCATGGTAGTGGCACTGCATCCTTCTCAGTGCATGACGTCAAGGGGCACATGCCAGTGTATGGAACTCCTGGTGATATTACCTTTGATTCCTTGGAGGAAGAGATGTTGACCAAAGCTCTCCACTTTTAAAGCTACAGTTTTTTTTTCTTTGAAATTAATAAATGTTTAGGAGCAGGTGTTTTGACACTATACAAATACTGGTCCCTAAAATGTCTTAGCATGGCTACAGTGTGGTGTTTGACCAATGTTAATTTTCTGTTTCCTTCATTTCTTCTGCATTTATTAATTAGAATTCTCCTGGAAGACCTGCTCTCTCTCATTTCTTTATTTATTCAATTAATAAAGTTATTTTTTATCCTACAGACTCAACATATATAGCATAATAAATGTGTAGATATGATATGTAATAAATATATTTATTTCATTCCAGGGATTCCAGTTATAATTCATTGCTATATTCTGTTGCTCAAATTGCTCCACCGATAGCCTTTGGGACTTGCTTCAGTTAGATAGACACACCACTATCTCTTTTGAACATTCCTTCTTTGTGGCAGCATAAAGGCTCCAGATTCACATTGTTGTTCTTGCCACAGCTCTAGTTACTTACCTAAGTGCCTGGTTCCTTCTGCTGGAGAATGGTGTTTAGATGCTGAGATCCAGGCACTAGATGTGCTCATTCCTGCTGGGGTGCCAATGCTTCTAGGCACTCTCAGAACAGAGCTAGGAAGTGTGTCTGCCAACTCATGCATGCACACATATCTATATTTCTGCTTGTATTGTTAAAGTCATGAATTTGTGCTGGTTTTTATTTGCTTTCACCATGGCAGTTTTAGAATTGAGATGAACCTGGGAAATCAAGGTTCCTCCCTGAGAGCAGAGACAGTGAGAAGGTTGGAGATCTGACTGAGGTGACCTGGCCAGTCATAGTACAGTTGAGGCTAGGACTCAGGTCACTAGGTACTCAGTATAATGTCTCTCTACTGTGATGGGCATAGATTCCAGGGCTGATGTCTAGTTGAGTTGAATAGTGGCCCCCAAAAGCATGTCATACCTTTGCAGATGTAATCACATTAAGATGAATCATGTTGAGATAGAGCAGAGCCCAGGCTGATGGACATCTGGACACAGAGATGGAGGAAGACGTCTGTGGAGAAGGAAGTAGAGATGGGAGCAGTGCATTCCCAGGGATTGCCAACCACCTCCAGAAGTAATGAGGTGAAAAAGAAGTTTCCCTGGTTGAGAGAGCATGGCCCTATGTGCACTTGATCTTGCCTTTCAGCCCCTAGAACTGAGATGCGGATTTCTGTGGTTAGAGGCACCTGATTTGTGGTAGTTAGGAGCATTGAGCGGTGGAATTGTTAGTGTGTGTTGCTTCCTGTCCTCTGTGCACATGGGGACAGCTTCTCCCAGTCTCAGCCTCTGCACCCCTGGTACCCTGGCTGTGTCCTAGAGTGATAGAGATTTGTGAGCATAGGACCTTCAGCCAGGGCTGCCCTTCAGTGACATCTGCATTTGGGTCAAATTCAGACCCTGAGATCTCAGATTCTGAACAATAACTGCAATGAAACTTACCTTTCTTATTATCCCAAAACATTTACGTTATGAGGATAACCTGACTTGCACACTGCATTTCTTTGCCATTCTCTTGGCTTTAAGTCTTTCATGTTGCTTTATTGCCTTGCGTAGCTCACTGGCACCTCCTAGAAAATGGTCTTCCTTGTTTTCATACACCGAGTTCATTACTCAGGTTCTTCTCACACTCTGTCATGAGCACCCCATGTGAGCAGCCACTCTGGGCATCCTTTGGTGGAAGGCATGTGGTTCACTCCTTGGGCAGGGGTGTCCTCCGTAGGGCTGTGCTCACCCTGGGTTCAGAGCTGGCGTGGCCACACTGCTAAGTGTGGCTCAAGGCTTCCACAACTGGGTCAGCTCGTGGTGCTGTTACTCTGCGTCCTTCCCTTAGCAGCATCTTATCCAGCAAATGGACTTTTTGTGTCAGCAGGTGTTGAATGCTTGCTTGCCTGAGGCTCTCCCAGGGCAGGGGCCTTACCCTCCGCTTGTTTCTTATGGATTTGCCCTTTATACTGGGGGCACAAGAACACTTTCTCAACACATCTTGTCATCTTAGGGTAGAAGATTCCCAATTACATATGGAGATGTCGAGTCCCAGAAAAAGAGAAAATTTCTTGCTCTTCACTTTGCCTCCCAATAGCACATGTACATGAAGGCAGGCAAGAGTGGAGACCATGTGTCTGAAGCATCCTAGCATTCCTTTCTGCCAGAATCACTGTGTCCTGTCCTTTTCTTATCTCTGTCCAGATGGCTGGGGGGAAGGCATGGCTGGCATCAGCCAAGGTGATGTATGCCCACCTGGGGCTCAAAGCAGAAAGGGCCTACACCATTAGGAGTGTCAGGCTGGGAAGTCGGAAATGAAAAGGCTGTATGATGGCCAGCAGAACCTCCTACTGGTGCACTGTTCTGAGTTCACCTACAATGGGCTTTATTAACACAGCACAGGGGAGGGGGGCCTTTTGGCATGCTGGAGAGACAGATGGGCTGCAGACTCCTGCTGGCCCTGCAAGCAAACCACAGGACACTCAGACTTGGCAGTGACCTTCCAGTTCCAAGCTCCTGTAGGCACAAATACAGGAACTTTTCCCCCACTTAAGCTGTGCATGCTAGGCAAGTCCCTCTCCTCTTGGGACACAGACTTATCCTCTGTAAAATGGGGAGACTGGACAAGAGCATCCTGCATGTCTCTCTCACCCTTACGTAGCCTAGGTTTATGACCTGTGGTTGTTAGGAGTTGTGGTAGATAAGACTGGGCTCCTGTGAGAGGGGGTGGAGGCCCCTGGAAGAAGAAGTTTTCCTTCTGTGTCTCCCCTAGAGGGCCTTGGGCAGCTGAGGTCAGGAACGACCTCATGGAGATGTTGGTTCCTCAACGGGCAGAAAAGAAGAATTTTCTTTCTGCCCAGTCCTTTGATGTTTTGTTGGTTTTTCTCCCCACTGTCTCACTTCCCTCTTCCATCATTCCTACAGGTGCTTACTGAACACTTACCTACGGTGTTAGGAACACAATGTGGACAGGACAGACAAGGTAATGGCTTTCGTGGTACCTGAGGTCTCATGGAGGAAGACAGGCATTTGACCAACAACTGCACAAGTAATTAACTGAATTAAATAAGTTCAGTTGCCTTTATGCACTCTGCCCTTCTTTGGTCTCCTTTTTTGGTTCCCTCTACTCTGTTTCTCTTTCTTCCCTCTGTGTTCTTCTCCCCCTGATTTGTCTTTGTGGCCTTTCTTCACCTCCACAAGTCTGAGACCTTCCTGGGATTGGAGACTTTCTCAGGCCAGAAATGCACAACTGCAAAATGACCTCCATCTTGACCCTCATTTTTGAGAGGTACTTGGGGAGGAGAGTGTCAGTGCTCAGTCCTATTTCATCTCTTATCAGAAAACTCTGTGGATTGTAAGCTTTGGAACCAGACCTTCTGGGTATGCAGCACATATGGACATCAGGTGGGAAAATATAAGTGTAAGCACTTTGATAGAACCTTGAATATAGTAGATGCTTCATTAAACTTGGCTTTCTCTCCTTTTATGGTCTGGTATTTTGTAGCCTGGGCTGGAAATGAGAGGCCTGGCCTCCACAGGTCTTGCTGTGGTCTGAAACACCTGGTGGGTTGTGAGGAGTTGTTGGATAGTGGGTGATCATATACTCCCTGCCCTAGGACAAGGTACAGATTTTGAGGTAGAAGAGGCCAGGAGTACACCGCTGGTTGGAGAGAATGTCAGATGCCCTTTATGTCCCCCAAATGAAGTGGTATGACAGTTGCTGCTGTGACCTGCTAGGTATTGGGGTAGAGAGCCTCTGATTAAGGGGTGAGGTGGGCAGGCCTGCAGGAAGCTGGATCCTTACACTGTCATGAGCACACTGTGCAAGCAGCTCTCTGGACATCGTTTGATGGAAGGCATGTGGTTCACTGCTTGGGCAGTGGGGTCCTCCAGTAGGGCTGTGCTTTCTCCCTCAGGGCTGTGCTTTCTCCCTCAGGGCTGTCATCATCCTTGACCTTCTCAAGCCCCACCTGCAAGTTCAGGCTGAGCCCCTATGGCCTGGTTCTACCTCACAGAGAGCTTCTGCTGGCACAGAGCCTGATGACCACCATGTGCTGTGTGCACTGCCTGGTGCTGTGGGCTATATATGATTGTAAGCATTTAAAGGTGGCTCATGTATCCAAGGACATGAAGTTTTAGTTTTATTTACTTTCCGTCAATAAGCATTTAAGTACAAGTGGCCACTCACACTGCTGGAGGCTGCCATGCTGTTCTGGACAGATAGTTTTCCCTTGGTGTTGTGCACACTGGTGAGCACCTTTGGTGTGAGGTGTATTGGCAGTGATTTGCTCCTAGGGGGATGATACTAAGCTACACTCATGTGGGGAGGCATGTCTTGGTTGACAGAACTTGCCCTTGGGAGTCAGATCCAAGTACTTCTGGAGGCTGAGTGTGAGTCTGCATGGGATATAGGAGGGAGGAGCACAAGGGCCCTTTAGATAGAGCTGCAAAGGGCACACTTCCCAGGGGCACTGGCCAAGAGGCAGGATAGATTTTATAGGTTTGAAGGAAACCTGTGGGATAATCTAGTTTAGCCTGCTCATTTTATAGACGTGGAAACTGAGGCTCCCATGGATAAGAGTATGGGCCTTCTACTTCTAAGACCTACTCTGTAAGGCAAATATGACCAGCCTCATTTTCAGACAAGGAAACTGGAAGTAGAATCCGTGGAGGTCTTTAGTGGAACCAGGCGTTGGTACCCTGTCTGTCAAGAGTCACAAGCTTGATTTGTAACAGAGCCATGTCCACTGACCCTTGGGCCAACACCCACACCAGTGGAGGGTTACACTGCTTTCTCCTTTCTTAGACTGGCATCAGAATCCTGGATGTTTTTCCTTAGGGCCTGGATGCTAGTGGGGCGGGGGCAGGGAAGAGCACAGGTTGGGTGCTGCGATCCAGGCTGTGGCTGCATTGGGCTGTTGCTCTGGGACCTACAACATGTGGCCATGTTCCTGAGTAGCCCTGCTGTTTGTAGAATCCAGAGGTACCTCCCTGCCTGTGAAGAGCCAGGAGGGGAGGGGAGCAAGGTTGAGGTAGTAGTGGTGCTCACATTCTAGCCTTAAAGAGCAATGTTCAAAGACCCATGTCTCCCTCCTTCCTCTCAAGCCCCAGCTGGGACTCTGCCCAGACCCTCCCTCTGTCCAGCTGTTGTTCCCCCTCGCCCCCCCCCTGCTCCCTACTGCTGCAGCTGTCCTGGCTCCATCAGTCTTGTCCAGGGCTGAGTGGAAGGAGGGGGATGAGAAAGAAGTGAGGCCTCTCTGCCCCTGCCTCTATGGAGGTGTCTCCAGTTGCTGAAGGAGAGGGCTCAGTGTGTTATCTACCCTTGGTTACTGGGTAAATTGTGGAGCATGGTCAGCTCAACTTTCAGACTCTTGGAAGGGCTTTTACTGAAAAGAATAGGAGTAGTCATTCCTTTATCTTCTTCGAAGTTGACTTCTGGGCTTGGCACTTCTTATTGTTACTGTAATTTCCATGAATGAATAAATGGTTGGTCTCTTGCCTGCCCAGGAGACAGGGGCTAAGGTCTCTATTCCTTCTGGTCTCCTGCGTTGACATTGGTGAGGCTCTGTATGTGGTAGGGTCAGATTTCAGTGTTTGAGCTGCAAAAGGACCAATGTGTTTTGCCCAGCCTGGGAAGGGGCTGAGTGTTGTCATTCCTGGCATCAGCATGCTCTGTAGCCAAATAAATGTGTGCCTGGCCTTGTTATTCCTTTTTTTGAAATTTGGTGGCATCGTTGAAGCCTCTAAAGAGCTTGAGTTTTTTGGGAGCTCTAGGGTGAGATGAAAAGAGGGAAGAAGTCTTGGCCAGACCCCAGTTTGCCCGCCCACAGGAGGCAGAAGCATTGCCACCTGTCTCAATCCAACAGGTACCAGCATCAGGGCATAAAAGGTTGATTTGAGCCCTTCGGAGAAAAGACTTTAAGAAAGAGTCATTTACTTTGTTTTTCTTTAGCTTCCTTTAGTCTCAGTGCAGGACTGCATGGGTGTTAGCCAAGTAATAGAAATCAGTGATTCCAGACCTGTCTCTGAATTAGAGACATGTGGTAAGCTTTTTAATAATTCAGATTCCTGGGCCACCATCCCAGAACCTCTGAGCCTGAAACTCTGGGAAGAGAGGCAGAAACCTGCATTTTGAAAAACAATGCAGGCAGTTTCAATGCACAGTGATTTGGGAAGGTGTAGCTCTTGCACTTGGAGTGGAAATCTCCAGGGGAACAGATCTTCATAAGGGCTTGCTTTGCAGAACACTTTTCCTTCAAGGAGCACTTGTTTACTCCTTCATTGATTGACCGATGATTCTTTCAGCCAGCCAGTGACATCTACTGACTACTATGATGTGCTGGACATAGCTCTAGGCAGAGGCAGCAAGCAGAGTGATTCGTAGGCTGTGGTCCTGTTGGGAGTCAGATAAGAACAGCTCTGGTTAGCATTTAGCACAGAGGTTAGTGTTAGAGAGCCTCAATGAGGGTATGAGCCTCTCTGAGCCCATTTCAGTCCTGCTGGAGTTAGGGTTCTACTTCAAAAAGGACCTTAGAAAACCTTTGGCTATCCCTTGATATGTAAGTACTGCTGATGCCTAGGGAGTTGAAGGGACCTGACTAAAGCCACCTGGTGAACTAGTATTTTGCTTTATTTTTTGAGGGAGGCTGGACAGAAGAGATTTACTTTGAAAAAACTGGTCATGAAGCTGGGTGTGGTGGCACATGCCTATAATACCAGCACTTGAGAAGCTGATGCAGGAGGATTGCTGAGTTCAAGGGTCTCCAGAACTACATGGCGAGACCTTGTGTCAAAATAACAAAAAAGAAAACAGAACAAACCCATAGAGAGACAGGTCATGAAACCCCAAATGGAGAGTGTTGTATCTGGACTATAGAATTGACACATGTGGTATCAGTTTTAGCCATGTCACCAAAGGCCAATCTCTTTGATACCTAGGTTTCTTGCATATAATACGAGGCCAATATATTCATATTGTTTTTACTTCTTAGAATTGCAGATCTCCTATACTTGGTCTGCATTAGGTGCTCAGTGAGTACTAGTTTTTCTTCTTTACCATCTTATTTGGTCTCTTTAGAGCAAACAGTATGTTTCAGGATTTTAGTTTCTGAGCCTCCCTTCTAGCTAGGGGTTGCCTTAGTTAATTCCCACTTAGGGGCTGATTGCAGCGTGCCAAGTTCTAGGCACTGCAGGAGAGAGAGACATGCTGCCCCTTTGTACCCCAGGCCTGTCCTGGCCTTGGGGAGCCAGCCCCCTTCTGTGCCTTTTAACTCAATACTCCCTACACAGCTCCATGCAAATTGCCAGAACACTCAGAACGCCTGCTTTCTCAGTCAGGCTCTTCATCCAAGCCTTTGTCCTTCCGCTTGACATTAAACTCTGTCAACATTTTTTCCCAATGAAGTTCTTCCTCCCCCTGCAAGGTCTCCAGTCTCCAGCGGGCTGCGCTAGCCAGGGACACAGTTGGATTGCAATTGTTAGCACTTCCTGGAGATCAGGTCCCTGAAGAGCTATAAAAGTCCAGGAGTGTTTCTGGCTACCTTTCCATGTGGCTTGTAATGTGCTGTCACATGCCTGCAGAATGTGTGTGCATGTTGTGTGTGTTTATACATGTATGTGCATGTGTATATGAGTATGTGAGTTGTGTGTGTGTGCATGTTTATGTTCAGTTTAAAGGGAGCCCTCTTACTGCATTACCTGTGTTGCTAGTTTCTGGCTGCCAGTCTGAATTTTTTAAAGTGGATTTTCTGATTCTAGGCTCTGGAAGGCTCCCCACTCTGTACATAATCGGGCACAGAGCCCATGTAGGGTGGATTTGGGTAATGGCTGGGCTGCATTCTTACCATTCTTTTCTCACAGGAAAAAGTGCATGGAAACAACCCTGGGGTGGGGCCTGCTTATAGGAGAGAGGCTGTCATTGCCTGCCACTGACTTCACATTTGGTCCTTCATGGCCCTCTCCAGCCACCCCCTCCCTATGGCAGATGCCACCAGCTGGGTGGCCTCAGGGCTGCACATGTCTCTCTGTGGTTTAATGTCCTGAATGGCTGGGCTGTCCTCTTCCCATCCTTGTTTGTTGGGATTCTGGCTCCCCTAAGTGGGACTTCTTCTGCAGACCTAGATATTGAACAGAATAAGGCAGCAATGAGGAACATTTCTGTCTTCCATTCTGTCTTCTCTCCTTTTATTCTTCTTACAAGTAAGGTAAGCATTGGAATTGAAATGTAGAAGCCCAACCATTAGGTATAAGTAAATTCCCTGCAATTGGGAGGCCTGCTGGATTTGGAGTTTGATTTGGCCTCTTGGCTCAGACAGCTCCCTGAGGAGGTTTATTCCTCCTCCAGCTCTCATCCCCTGGAGAATTCACAGGAGGAAATCTCTCCCTAAGGAGTCTGATCAGATTGGAAAATAGAGGGAAGGAAGTTGCTTTCAGTTTTCCAAGGTCCCAGCTCTCTGTCACTTCACAGTAAGGCAGCTGCCGCTTCATGGCTCACACTGCCAGGCTATAGGGTGGCCCCTGTGGGGTCTGGTCTTCTGGTTGTCTACCCCCAACACTTGCCTTCTCCCTTGCTGTCCTGGGTTTGCTGAGGAGTTGACTTGATGCCACGGTGGGCTGGGATTAGGCAGCCTGCCAGCCCTACTGTCAGAAGGATCTACAGTGGTCTTTGTGTCCTTCGGATGCTCCTGCCTCCCTGTGCAAGCAGCTCCCACTCTGTTCCCGAGGGCCCCCAGGAAGTGTGTGCTGGGGACCCCTAGAGCTGTCTTGTGGAGCTCAAGGTGGAAGGAGGCAGGGTGTGGATTGTGATATCAATTCAGGTCCACAGGCAAGGCCACTCTGCTTCTCTGAGCTGTTTCTGCCTGGAAACTGGTCAGAGCCACTTTCTTTCCTCACACAGTGCCAGAAGACAGGGACTCTGCAGCTACCATGTAAATGACAGGATTGTAGAGGGTCCTGTACACAATGCGTCCCCCGGATGACATGATGCCCTGTTCAGTGAGGAAAGCTGAGCTTCCTTTGAGTGTTTGTGTGTGTGTGTGCGCACGCACACCAACCCCCACATCTGAAGACTGGTGACACTTTTACTTTGTGCCTGACCCTGTAGCACTCCCACAAGGCCCCAAGTGAAGCAGATATTTCCCACCTAGCCCTCATCACCATCTGTTTTTGGATCATGCTAGTTTATTTCAGGGTCAGGAGTGGCTGGGCATTTTTTAAGAAGTGCTATTATATAAATAATGCTGTATAATCAGAATACAAATCAAACGAATGAGGGGAAAGAAAGGCCTCACAAACTGTCATCACGACAAATCAACTTTCCATTTTCCACAGTGCCTTCAGTGTGTATTTACTTGCAGATGTAATTTTTATGTTGTTGCTGTCATAATGTAAATAGGATTTTGCATTTTGTTTGCTTTAATATTCTACTACAAACTACATAATCATCACAATTAGATTTTAAAATCACTGCATAGGAATCATTGAGTATTTATCAGTTTACCTACTTGTTTATTCACAGTTTTACCTAAATAATGCCAGAAACTACATTAATGTTCACTGATAATTATACTGATATTAGATACATGTGTGGTGTCCATGTGCTTTCCCCCCCTTGTACTGTTTCCTTAGGACAATTCAAGAGGCCAGGCTGTCTTTCATTCTTTCCTAGAGTTACAGGAGATCTCCTTATGGGTTGTTAAATACCAGGCGGAAGTCAGCTGCCTGAGAGCAGCCCTGGTTTTAGCTCAGATTATGGTCCATGTCTGTGCTTACTAACTGCCCTTGGACAGTCAGTCTGGTGGCAGAGGCCCCATTTTAAAGTATTGTAGCTCTGCATTTTGCTGTAGCTCTGGCTTTGAAGCCTGCTGGCTTGGGTGCATAGATACAGAGTATGTTTTTTCACTGCTTAAGTAATTCCTAACTTGCCCATCCCCACTCAAAGCAAAAAAATTGGTCTAGCTGTAACCTTCAGGGAGCTTGTAGTCTGAAATAGCCACAGGCTTTCCCATTCAGTGTTAGTCAATTTGCTTAAAGGCTGCAAACTTAGACAAGGGAAATGGGACAGGGGATAGGGCCTGTAACAAATTGGAGAGCATGTGTTGCCTCTTAACACACTCCTGCTATTCAGTTCCAGCTGTGTTGCCACACCAAAATGTAAGCGTGATATTGCCAGAACTTCATTTCTCTTTCTTCCCTCACCCCATGTCCTGTTCTTACTGTTTTGTGCAGAATGCCCAGCATAGAGCATAATTGCAAATATTGGACTAGGTAAAAGAAGACCTATTGCTTAAGTACAAATGGGGGACATGCTGCTTTTGTTTTATATAAATGTTTAAATGCAGCTCAGGTCCTAAAAGCATCTGGACTCCAGGTCTGAGTAGTGGAAGCTGCCCCTACTCTGGACCCTCAGTGATGTCATGCTTTCCCCTGATCCCCACTCAGTAATCAGTACATGAAATTGGGGTGCAAGTGGTATGATTGCAGTGAGCCTCTTTTCTAGAGCCTTCCTCAACCCTCAACAGATACAATGGCTAGAGAAAGACATTGGCATTTCTTGAAGGTCATTGGTCTGATACAGTAGCATGTTGTGTATGGTTCCCTTGGTTTGCAAAGTCTTTCATTTTTAAGGGAAATTTGAACTCTGGATTTTCAAGTAAAATCTTCTCATTTCTATCTATTGCAACTGCTTAAAAATTTAAAACATGATATAGACCAAATAAAACATATTTGTGGGGTGGACTTGGTCTGAAGATACCAGATTGTGGCACTTGCTTTGTGTAATAAGGGCACAGGGTTATCCTTTGAGGGTTATAGGACAGGCAAGTTGCTGTGGAAGTGTCCGGACAAAGACAGTTGATGTGCTCTGAACTTAGGAAATCGTTATAAGGAGGCTGTGAGAGCTAACTGAGATGTTAGGAACTGGTTATTGCCTGTACACCATTCTAGTCTGTGTCTCTGTCTCAGATATGGGGCCACACTTGCCTCTCCTAGGCCCTTTGAGCAAAGGCAGGCTTTGACTGAGAGGCAATATGAGGCTTGGAGTCAGAGCTGGGAAGATTGGATCAGGTGGGTGCCAAGATTTCCTATTCTCCATTTTCCCATCTGTGTGGTGAGGGAATTTCCCCCTTTGGGCAGTTAGCAAGTATTTATTGCAGGCATTCTGGAGGCACAGTTGCCAGACCATTCCCCCAACTGTGAGGGAGATCAAGAGGAGCCTGTCTGATGTGCTTTGAACACCTCAGGAAAGAGAAGGGACTTGAAGATGCTGCATTGCTCCATGGGCTCCCCAGGTGGCAGCCATGACATACGAGCCTTAAGAAATATGGCTCGAGAGGGAAATAAACACCTAGTGTTATTTATTATTTATTAAAAAAACAAAGCTGTTCTCAGTTGGGAGGTTTCAGATCACTGACAGTGTCAGGTCCAATTCTCCCCCGTTAATAACAGATTGGCATGCTGCTGTGTGTGTTGGCAGCCCTGCTTCCGTGTCTGGTGTGCCTCTGCTGTTCGCTGGCCCCTGGAGAAGAGGGGAAGGGCTCAGTGCGACCCCTGTGCCAGAGCCGTGCCTCCTCCTGCTTATGCCCCCCACACCAGGATGGGGAGGGGAGGGTAGCAGGTGGGAGCTCCATGGTTGGGAGTGAGATGACCATGTCTTCTGGTGGGAGTGGAATCAAGGCAAGACTTGGCTTCTAAGAGTCGAGTGGAATCCAGGGATCAAGAGCAGCCCTCACAGTGGATAGGGGAAGTGACGGAAACTGGACTGGAGATAGATGGAGGAGAAGGGGATGGGGTGAAGGCCTTGGCTGAAATGAGGTCTAGCTGACTTGGGGGCTACTACCTTTTGATCTGAATAACTACAGTACTGGTAAAGACAGTGGAGTGCCATGCAGGGTTGAGTATGAGTCTCCCCACTGAGTCTGCTAGCAAGTAGGTGGGGAAGGGCAGAGCAGGTTTTATTTCCACTGAAATTAGGTAAGTTCAAGAATGTGTGTTTTGAAGCCAGACAGATCTGA
This sequence comes from Dinomys branickii, assembly GCA_004027595.1. Lineage (NCBI taxonomy): Eukaryota > Metazoa > Chordata > Mammalia > Rodentia > Dinomyidae > Dinomys > Dinomys branickii. The sequence continues at coordinate 102,770 of PVLD010001214.1, read as the reverse complement.
GCTTATGCACAGCCTTGGAACCTTGACTTACTTATTTTAATCTCTGAACCCTACTTTCTCTATGTACAGTGAAGGGTCTGGGGATATAGCTTGGCGGAATAAGTACTTGCCTGACAAGCACAAGGTCCCAAGTTTGATCCCTGGTACCACCAAAAAACAAGAAAACAAAACCCATATCCATCTGTACAATGGGAAGACCAACACTTACCTCTTCAGGTATTTTGTAAAGCATAAAAACCTGAAATGTTTTTGGCACATTGTAGACACTGACTAATGAAGAGCAACTTTCTGTTTGTCAGTACAGACTAAGGAACTGAGATGTAGAGAGGCCATGTGTCTCACCTGAACTCACCTGGCAACTAGCCTGGGCCTGAGCTGAGCTTGCCGACTTCTTAGGCCCTGTCGTCCCGTTCTCCGAGCATCCCTGGGCCCTTCCCGCCCTCTCACTGGTCATCAGGATGCTCAGTAGATGTTGGCAGGCAGGCAGCACTGCCGTCTAGGATGCATTGGTGCCTGAGCTGTACATACAGGCTGTGTCCCATATGATTATAGGGTGCTGAAGGAGCAGCATATCCTGATAAAAGTGGAAAGTGAAAATGAACCTTTGCTTTTGTTCACCTGAGCAACTCCATTGTGTCTTTCTCCCCTTCTCCACCCCTCCCTCTATCTACTTAAAAAAAAAGAAGAAAGAAAGAAATGGGAAGGGATAAAGGGCTGTCAGCACTTGATCACAACATGGGCTCCAGGAGTTGGCGGCTTTTCAGTGCCTGTAGAGTTCCTTCTTACTTTCCTCAACTAAGTCTGATTAAGATAAATCTGAGCACACTTAGACTGCAGATTCCTATGCCCCTGTCTCCCATTGGAGCAGGTCCCTTGGTTAACACCCTGTCTGTGAATGCCTCATGCAAGGACTGTTGAAATGGTGCCCTCTTGTCCACTACTGTGGCTATGACAACCTTTCCCTGGCACCTCTTGGGTCATGTCACATTCCTGCTCTGGAGCCTTCAGTGGCTCCTCTCAAGGCATGCTTCTCAGTGTAGCACATGTACCTCTCCAGCGTTGACCTCCGGCTGCCTTTGCGTTGTTATCCCCCACTGTGCCTTGTATAAAGCATATGCTTCCACTGTACCGGCCAACTTGCTATTTCCTGAGCAGATCTGGAATTACCTGCATTTGTGCCTTTGGTCACGTGGCCCCTTTTGCTTGGAAAACCTTCATCCTGGTGGAATTAGGCCCACTTTTCAAGGATTAGCTGAAGTGCCAACTCTTCTGAAAACTGCATCTTGCTCAGGAACATGCTCCCACTTTCCCTGGCACATGACAGAGGTGGAGTTTGTGCTGCATTTGCTTATGGACCCTCTGCTTGTCACTGTGCTGGTCTCTTCCAGGGCCTCCTCAGAGCCTCACTGTCTGCGCCCCCCACCCAAGCACGGAGTGTATTTGCACTTTAATTGCACATGATCTAAGTTCTTAGGCATTTTTCTTTTTAAGTTTAAAGCTTTCTTACTTTTCCCATCTTTGTCTGTCCTGTTTCTGAGCCTCAGAGCCTGGGGTGGCAGGAGTGTGTAGCAGAGAGCACCAGGCTTGACTAGGGGCTCTGCCTTCTGCTCTCAGATCTGCCTCTGGCCAGTTGTGATCTTTGGTGAATAGCATGCCCTTCTGGAGTTCAGTTCCCTACCTCTCAAGCAAGGGGTTTGATGAGCTGATCTTCAGGATTTATGAATGGAACATTTTTTTTTTTGTACTGGGAATCGAACTCAGGACACTGTTCTTGGCAGGCAGGTGCTGTGCAGCTGAGCTATATCTCCAGCTATGAATGGAATTTTTAAGATCAGAGTTACTGACATATAATTCACATAACATAAACTTTCCTGTTGCTATGGACTGAATTGTGTCCCCTCAAATTCATATGTTGAAGTTCCAATTCCTTGTGCCTCAGAGTGGGTATATTTGGAGACCTGGTCTTTAAAGAGGTCATTAAGGTGAAATGAGGTCATGTGAATGGATTGTGACCCATTCGATATGACTGGTGTCCTCCATTCCACAAAGGGTTTAGGATTGGGACATAAACAGAAGTATCATGTGAAGACAAAGGAAGAAGACGGCTATCTACAAGCCAACCAGAGGGAGGAAGTAGACAAAGTCAGTCCTGCGGACACCTTGACCCTGAATTCCTTGCTTGGAGAACCATGAGAAAGTAGTTTCTGTTGTTTAAGCAGCCAGATCTGTGCTACTTTATGGTAGCCCTAACAAAATGATGCAAATATTTAGTGTATAACTCAGTGGCTTAATGTGTTTAACGTTCTATAACTGTCACCATAGTCTATTTTTGAACATGTTTATCACCCCCAAAAGAAACCCTATACTCACTAGCAGTTATTTCACATTTCCTCCCAATCCTGACACCACCCCTACCTCTGAACAGTCATCAGTCTACATTCTGTCTCTGTAGAGTCACCTATTCTGGGGATTTCTTACAAATGAAATCCTACAGTATGAGGTGTTTTGTGTCTGGCTTTTTAGCCGATATGTTTTCAAGGCTCATCCAGTGGTAGCATATACCAATTCTTCATTTCTCTTTATTACTGAATAATATTTCATGACATAGTTTTATGCCACATTTTGTTTATCTATTCATAACTTTTGGAGGGACATTTGGATAGGTTTCATATTTTGGCTTTTATGAATAGGGTTGCAAATATTGAGTGTACTGGGTTTTGTGTAGGCGTGTTATCCCTTGGCATATACCTAGGAGTGGAATTGCTTTGTCACATGGTACAGTACTGCCTGTTTATCTTATTGAGGAACTATCACGCTGTCTTCCAAAATGGCTGCACTATTTGCACTCCTACCAGCAGTATCTAGAGGATTCTATTCCAGGTTTTCTACACTCTTATCCATACTTACAGTTACCTTTTTTTTTTTTTTTTTTAAACCATCTTTGTGGATGTGAACTGGTATCTCATTGTAGTTCTGATTTGCTTTTCCTTTTGGGGGAATAGTGTTGAACATCTGTTCATGCACTTACTTTCCACGTGTATACAAAAGTAAATCTGTCTGAAAGTAAAGAAATGTCTACTCATATACTTTGGCCATTTTGTTTTTTTTTTTGAGACAGAGTCTCATTATGTAGTTCAGGCTGGGTCTTAAACTCACTATGTTGCTCAGGCTGGCCTCAAACTCACAGCAATCCTCTTGCCTCAGCCTCCTGAGTGCTGGGATTACAGGTATGTACCCCCACGCTCAGTGTACTTTGGCCATTTTAAACTGGTATTTATTGAAAGCTTCATTATCGAGTTGTAAGAACTGTATATATTCTGGTTGAAAACCTTTTAGTACATGTATGACTTTTAAATATTTTCTTGTATTTTGTGAGTTTCACTTTCTTGATGGTCTTCACTTGCAGTATTAGGAGTTTTTAATTTTGATGAAGTCTAACTTACTGAGTTCCTTTTAATTGTACTTTTGATGTTATATCTAAGACACCATTGCCTAACACAAGGTCACAAAGAATTAACCTTGTATTTTTTTTCTGAAAGTGTTACAGTTTGTGCTCCTACATTTAGGTCCATGGTCCATTTTCAGTTAATTCTTGGTTGTGGTGTGAGGTAGGTGTCCAGCTTTACTTTTTGCAAGTGCATATGCAGCAGTTCCAGCACTGTTAAAATGGATGGGACCCTAAAGGATACCTGGAGCCCTTTAAACCCATCAGGTGAAGGGAAGGAGGAAGGAAGAGTGCCTACTTTGGGGCTGGCCTGGGGAAATGCTCTTGTCTGCCTCGCCCGTTCCCCTGCCGGATGAGCAGCTCCCCAACCCCTGTTGGCCATTTTATATTGAGATTTTATAATTATATGTTTGTTGAACTTGCTCTTCAACTCTCATAATGGTGCTATGTGCAGCTGAATAATTGATCTGGGTGATAGTGAAAGTCATTACAAGGGGACATGGGGCTTTCATCACAGTGAAGACACTTGCTGGAACCAGCAACAGAGGGCTATCAATCCTTCTCCCACCTGGGGTAGTGTTTGAGGGCCCTAGGGCCCAGGGGATGGGGCCTTTGCAGACGTTTGATCGGGTTGGAGAGGAGAAGATGGTGACAGTTGAGACCAGCGGTGATGAATGTTTGGGGAAAAAAGAAAGAGGAAATTTTCAGGTTTCTGGCTCCTTTAATCCAGTCCTGCTTTAGGTCATAGGAGAACTGTTTTCTTTTCTCTCAGCACTTTTCCAGAAGATCTAATAGGTCCCCTGGGTGGATTTAAGGGAAGTTAGTGTGACAAGTTATGGTTATTCCCGGCTCTAGGCTACGTGTTGCTCTTGTCTCCCCAGGCCTCTTGGGCTGAAGTGCAAAGAGCCATGCCCTCCAAGAGCTCAGGAATCAGGCAGCCTGCTGGCTGGAGTGTTGGTTTAGGCAGTGGCACCATAGAAGACGCAGGCCTTCCACTTCCTCTCCTGAACCTCTGGGAAGCAGAGGCTCTTGCTAGGCATTGGCAGAGCTCCCTGGTAGGTCCAGTTCTCTTCTGCAGACCTATTCCCATCCCTTCCATGGTGCTAGAGCATTTCCACAACTGTTCCTACTGTCCACCACTTAGCACCAAGAAGCTGTTTGGCATTATCAGTGGTTAGTGATGAATGAATGAGGGAGTGAATGAATCAATGAAGGAAAGAAGGAAGGATTTTCCTTCTTGAGCACAGCTTTTTCTTTCACTTCATTCCCCATCAGCTCTGGCTATTCTCAAAAGCCTAACAACTGTTCAAGGACTGGACTGAATATTTTTTTTTGTAAGCTCCATAATTGCATATGCTGATCCATTAATCTATCTTGTTTCTCCTTTTGTGTTTCTTCTTCTGCACTCTGGTAAAATGTTGTTGTCTATGTCTTAACCCCAGGATTGAGACCACATATACGGGATAGGGACCATGGTGTTTGCAGCTTGTGTTTTACTCCGTTCTCCTCCTTTCTACTGTGCACACCTAGGATGGTGTTTTGTAGACATTTGCCACCTAGGAAAGTCTGCTAACTATAGTGCCTGCACCACAGTTCTTATGGTTGGGCCTGTGACTCCCAGGTTAATATTATGCCTGTAGCTTTTATTGCCCAGAGGATCTGCATGGGTGTCACATCCTGGAGTAGGAAGTGTGTGAGAGGGCATGGCGGTCCCTATGTATTGTGTGCAGTCTGCATCTCTGCGTAGCTACTGTGGCATCAACATGACTCTGTTACACTTGACTTCTGGCAGAAAGAGCTGGAGCTGATAACATGTCCTGGCAATCTCATACTCTGCCCGGGGGGATACAGAAGCTCTTCAGTGTAGCCTGCTGCCTATGGATATGAGAGACTCATTTGATCTCCTGAACTGTGAACATCCTAGCTGGTCTCTCCTTCCAGATGACACAGCTACTCCCCCCCGTTTTTGCGTTTTCAAAGGCCCTATAGGTTGTAGGCCTCTCCCTCCACAGGCCTGGCCCAGAGGCAGAGCTATGTCGGAGGGTAGTGCTGAGAATGCCCAGTTGTAGAGGACCTTTGTGGAGGCTGGTGGTGCTGGGAGTGAGCACCAGGTGGATGCAAAGCCCCTGTGGAGAAGAGGGCAGGAAGGAACAGTGGCTGTGTTTTATATGCTTTCTCCTGATGCACTTTCACATCATACCTCATAGCAGTCTTACGAGATGTGTTTATGTTATTCTTTGATACAGGGTCTGCAAAGCAGAGAAGTTGGTGCTGTGTTAATGGAGTCAGTAGCAGAGGCAGAAGAGAGTTCACTTTCCAGTACATGGCCTATAGCATTGGGTCAGGAAGTTCTGCTGTGCCTGTGCACAGTGGGCATTTGATGCCTATTTATCTGATAAGTGCACAGTGGACAGTAAATGATTGACAGTTTGAAATAAAAGTGAAGTTTTCTGGGTTTTGCTCTCAACTCCCTCTGGCCTCCTTCATTTTTCGACTCTGTCTCTTCTCTTCTTCATAAGGATACTATTTCTTCTCCCTGGCTCTGTGCATTTCCTAGGCCTATAAGGGAAGAATGACACCCAGGTATTTCTGGACCAAGGTTCTCGAGTGCCCTCCTGGGATCAGATGCAGTAGTGTAGTGGCAGGTTAGCAAACACTAGTGCACAACCCTCATCCTTGGCTCCAAATGGGTATTACTAATGGATCACAGCTTTTCTGCTCCACACTTACCTGAGCAGCCTGCTCCACACAGCACTCCAGGCTGCCACCCCCATGGTCCAAGATGGTGTTTAGGATGCAAACAGGCTTTGTCTTGGGTATAGTGATGGTCAGAGGACCACATGCTGAATCCTGGCCTTTCCATTTCTGCTTTGTGACCTTGGGATATTCCTGGAAATTTCGGGCCCTTGAACTTGTTGTCTTCTCAAATCCTGTACAGCCCTGAAATTCTAGGATTCAGTGGTTCCCTCATTGGGAAGGAGTCTTGTCATCTTATGGCCCGGCTGTGGAGGGGTTGGATTAACCCCTGGGTCAGCGAGCTTGCAGAGCTCAGGAAATGCCTCTGTGCGATCCGTATTTGATCCAGAGACAGGTGGTGGAGCTAGAGCTGGAGGAGGGGAATTGCACTGGCAGCCTGAGGCCTGACTCAGCTGCTTGCTTCTAAGAGGATGGTCTTCAGCCTGAGTCCTCGGCACACATGGTGTTAGCAAAGAAGCTGGACCCTGTGAATTAACTCTTCCAACCCAACTACTTGGGCACTACCACTGTCACTCAGTCTGACAGGAATTGGGGGTATCTTATTCCTGATGAATGTGGGCTTGCTGGGAATCAGGGTTCATTCTCTCATTTTTCAGTAAACTTGATGGAATACTAGCTCCTGAGGCAGGTGTTAGTCTCTGGACTTGCAGTGTGACCTCTACAAAATTGCTTCCTTTGAGCCATTATTTCCCAGGTTCTCTTGTTTTATGGAGGAGAAAGACTTAAAGTGTTAGCAGGAGAGTTCTTTTGTCACCACTGCCATGGAGGAGAGCCGTGGGGCATGACTCCTCCTTGTACAGGAAGGAAACACTGAGGTCCAAAGAGAGACCCCCAGCAGAGCTGTGATTCTGCTGACAGTCAGGAGAGAGCTGCCTGTGTTTATAAGCTCCCAAGGCTGTGAGTGAGCTTTGCTTGATCTGTTTGTATATTTGTGAGGCGCCCGTGAGATTAGCCCCTGGGCAGAAGTTTATTTATGATATGCCTAGAATCCCCCCCCCCCCCCCCGCCCTTATCAGCCATGCTGAGCTCCCAGGAGTATCTTAGGTCTCCAAAGTAATCTGGAAGTAATCTGTGTTTCGGTCAAGTATGAAGCCACCTCCCGCAGAGCCCAGTCCTCAGACTTGGGGGACTGAATGCTTCAGTCAGCTGGGGGTGGGGCAGGGAGTGGGGCCGATAGATAGCTCTGTCAATGTGACCCTCACAAAGCTCTAATTTGGTCACTTCAAATAGAGTAGATATAATAATTTGACATTTGTAACTCCTGCATGAAAATGGTTTACAGGAGGACCTACCCTGGGTAGACATAGGATTTTAGTAATACTCAAGCAATTTGAAGTAGTGTCAGCTTAAAGTATTACATTTTTTTCATTAACCTCAATTTAGTAGACATTTAGATTTCAATTTGTAACGTGCTTAGTTCTTGAAACCAGTAACACTGTTAGTCTTTAAACAAATGTTCCGTATTTTGTACTTTTCACTAATTTGGGAAGGATTTCTTATTACTGATTAATGAGGTTTTACTAAGAATAGGATCAGAGCATTATATTACCAAGAGCCAGGCTGCTCCCTAGAGATTACCTCATATTCTTCATTTTAGAGATGAAAAAACATGAGCATTACACTTATAGGTGATCAGTGACTTAAATGAACAGCTCTGCTTCTTTCTGTGAAAGGGCTACAGGAGTGGATGAATAGAAACAGTATCATTCTAACCTTCTGTTGGAATCTTACATACATACAAAAAATGCAGCATTCAGTGAATTTTTACAAAGTAAACACATTCATGGGGCCAGAGTAAGAAACAATATTACCAGCACCCCTGAAGTTATCAGCACACTCCTTTTCAGCCAGTCAAAGTTAAGGGTATCCTCCATCCTGACATCTAATAGCATAGATTAGTTTTTGAACTTCACGAAATAAGTGACATGATATAATATGTTCCTTTTCTCATCTGGCTTCAAAAAGAACTTTTTTTAAAAAATGAGACTCATTCATGCTGCAAGTGGCTGTAGTTTATTAATTTTCATGATTGCATAGTATTCCACCATGGATCTGTACCACAATTGACTTAGTCTTTGGCTTGTTGATGCACATTCTAGATGTTGGTTATTTTAAAGAAATTTTCTATGAACATTTTGATATACCCTCTTTTTTAAAAAATCAGAACCTATTTCTATTGGTTTACAGCAAAGGGTGGAATTACTAAAAAAGAGATTATGGGTATAATGCCCCGGGTTCAGCCTACTCTGGATTCTATGCCTCTACATCCATCCTTACACAAGTGAATACATCCTTACACAAGTAGAATTCTACATGTGTAAGTATCACCAGTTTTCCAGAGTGGGCTTGCTGGGAATCAGGTTGTGCCAGTTTTTACTCCCAACAGCGATGTATGAAAGTACTAGATGGCCACTTGGTGTTTCTGCTTTTTTTAGGCATTCTGGTGAGTGTGCTGTGATGTCTTGCCATAGTTTCTGATTGATTTCACTGATGACCAGTGAGGTTGAGCACTAAGAATGGAATTTTTAGCATTGGCTAGGGTTTTTAGCGCTTCCCTCAAGGAAGCTACTCTATGCTAGCCAACAAGGACATGGAGATACTAAAACATACATTAAGGGTCATAAATACAATGTAGCTTTGGGTAGCACTAGTCAGCTTAGAATAGAAAAATCTACAAGCTCCTAGACTAGATTGGGGTCATACATATGTACTTTGTACCCCTTTTTGTCCTAAATGTTCAGGTACCTTAGTGTCCTTAGTGTTAGGCACATAGGTGCTCAGTAAAGGCTAGTGGTGGGATTTACCCAAAGGTCAGCTGGGGAGTGATGATGGAGATGGGCTGGGATGGATGTGGAGGCATGGAATCCAGAGTAGGCTGAACCTGGGGCATGCACAGCCATCTCAATGTGGCCCCCAGTCCAGGTATCCATTGCCTGAGTGCTGTGAGCATGGCTTCCTCTGGTCACCTCTGCAAGCTTGGGATGGCCAGGGCTAGGAGCTGCTGAAGCAGAGATGTGGCTATCCATCTGGAAGACAGGGACCAGGGCTGACTAATTTTCCTGCATGGCCCTTGGACGTGTAGAGTTCTTGTCTGGGGCAATGTGACCACTTGTACTGACCATGGTCCTAGGCCCATCCCAATGCTTCCTTTGAGAATCCTGGGCTTGACTCTACAGGATCAGATCATGGGCAGCTCCTCAGGACGGAGTGAAATCTGTAGGCTTGAGGCCTTTGTAGAAGAAGATATGGCTTGGGGCCCAGGGACAGAGCAACAGCAGGAAGCAGCCTTCATGTACACAATCTGCACTAAAAAGTGCTCTGAAGCTCAGGCCTGGAAGACTCCATGACAGCACTGGCTCTATTTGCTTTGAGGCATTGGCAGCATCACACATACATGTCAAAGAACTATTTCCTCGTTTATCGTAGAAAAATCCCCATGGTTCTATATTGCACCAATTCCTTCTATATGCTTCAGATCTATTTAGTTGATAAGAGCATCTTAAAAGTTACATCCCCCTTTATTATGAGTCTTTGAATTTAAGACCAGAAGGAAAGCCAGCTCAGGTGAATTCCTAACATGTGTCGGATGCTGCAGGGCCACTGGTGAACAGGACATGGAACAAAACACATGAATTTAGGTAACACAGTTAGGACTCAGTCTCCCAAGACAGTACGAGGACTGGAAAGTAGAGTGTTACATACTTGCAGTTGCCAGAGCTGGGAAAACACAACTTATTTTCAGTCTCTTTTCACCACACTGCTATGACCTCCTGTCTGTCCTCTAATCAGTAATACCTGCTCATGAGGTGCTGTGTCCACCTCTTTATTGATGGATATCTCAAGAGTGATCACAGGGACTTGGGAAGAATTAGGTTCTGGGTGGGAAGGACTTGGTAAAACCTCTGTTCTCTTCCTGGGCTGGGCCCTGTCCTTCTGGGAAGCTGAGGCATCTGCCCACCCCCGCCCTCCCCTCTGTATTTCAGTAAGGGAGTGGTTGCATGAGTAAGACGTGGTGCGCCGACAGTCCACCTCCTCTCCTGGCCACCGTTGATGTGCAGATGGATGAGCTCAGGTTGGGATGTGACTCAGGAGGAAGGTAGTGGGAAATGGAAGGTGGTGATCTCATGTGGCATTCAGTGGAGCTGGAACATGAAGTGCGTGTATGCTTATCTTGTCGTTTCTCTGCTCATTCCAGACCCTCTGGCAGTAGACTTCCTGGGCTCTGTGAAGGGTAGTCAGAGAAGAGAAAGCTGGCTCTGTTTCCACCTGCTTAGGCGTTTTCGCTGACTGTTGAAGCTTCTCCATGAGGAGTGATGGGGGGGCAGAGACTCTCACCACACAGGCTGCCTCCTCTCTCCGCGGGGCAGTTGGGTGGCTGGGGCCAGGTTGGCCTTGAGACTAGGTGGAGTGGGGGTGTCTGTGTGCCTTTGACCCACTAAGAGGAAGATGAGAAGATGCTCCTGCTCTGGGAAGTTGGGGCAGAGAGAGGGTTTCATCTAGTCTGGTAAGGAAGACTGTGGCTTGGAAATGAGATGCTGTGATCCAGGTATTACTTGGTGTTCTTGGAAAAATCCTTTATTCTCCTGTGTTAGTGTGCTTTGCGGTACTGTCAGGAAATATTTGAAATAACCAATCTCATGAGGGAACAGATTCATTTTGACTGACAGTTTCAGGGGCTTCAGCCCATGGTTGGTTGGCCCATTGCTTTGGGCCTGTGGTAAGGCAGCACATTATGGTGAGAGTGTGTGGCATGGTGGCTGAGATGCAAACAGAGATAGAATGACCAGTTTGCAGTATTCCCTGAAGGCTGCCCTCAGTGACTCAACTTCTTCCCATGAGGATCCACTTCCTAGAGGGTCTTTTACCTCACAGTTGTGCCCCAGGCCGAGGACTGAGCCTTTACACATGGACCTTCAGAGGACCGTTACCCAAAACATAGCATCTCTGCATCCTGACTTCTTTGCTTGTCCTTCAAGTCACACTGGTGAGAAGGAACATGTGAGTTAGCAGCATGACTTCCAAGAGAGGTGAGATGTATTGTATGATAGTAATATGGTGTTATTATTGCAAGTCCTGCGGACACTCAGAGCCACAGATACTGTGCAGGATGTATGGAATTAAACTGGTAAGTGCTGCAGGTTTAAGAGTTGAGTGTCTGCATTGTATACTTGGACATTTGGGAGGTAGTCCTAACTAAGCCCATTAGCTCTTCGGAAGAGGCTGAGCCAAGTGAACAAGTGAGTTTGGAAGACTGGGTAAAGGAAGTGGTTTTAGACAATATTTGAAGGCATGAAGAAGATAAACACATCAGCAGTCATGGTAGGCAGGGGGATTTCCCTTTGTTCCTGAGGCAGTAGTGGGGATAAAGGGTGCCGTGGAACCTCGGACCTGATACGGGCCCAGGGCAGGGTGGTGGTGGAAAGAGTCCAAGTTGCCACTTGGGATGTCTTAGGCTGGGGTGGAGTGAGGGGCATTCTGAGCTCCATCTCTGCTGTTTTCTAGCTGTTGTGACCTTGAACAAGTACCTGTCCTTCTTGAAGTTATACATTGTGTATCTGAAAATAACAATTCCTGTCTCATGGAGTTGCTGAGAGAATTGAGTGCAGCAAAACAACTGGGAAATAGAAGGTGCTCAGTAAATGTCTCTTCCATCCGTCTAATTTATAATTCCAATCTTACATGGTACCTGTGGTATAGGAATATTCTAGAGCCTTTGACAGCATCTGTGTTGGTGGGGCTGGAGCTAATATTTTTCTTCTTTGCAGTTACTCTAGTTTTCTTCCTACTCTAGTTTTCAACCTACATTCCTGTGTTAGATACACCTATTTGTGTCTAGCTTAGATTCTGCATGTAATACATGTCCATGGAAAAAACCAGACTCCAAAGGCAACCTCTATGAAAACAGCTTTTAAAAGCAGATGTTTCGCTGTCTTCTTGTCAGCAAAATGACATTGCTAGGAACAAATTCTCTTTTGGTGGCTCTGTGGGACAGAGAAGAGGTCACTGAGCTCAGCTCTGCTGGCAGTCAGGAAATGGCCATGGGAAGTCAAATGGCTTCTTCTGGCCTCAGACTACCTCATCTGTAGAGTGGATGGCTGCATAGATCAGACATGTGCACCTGAGCCAAGCAGGAGTACTGGGGATGGGGACCTGAACTCCTTAGTAGAGTAGAAGCAGAGCACCCTCCAGGGAGCTGCCAGGTAAGGCTGCGGGGTCACTGCTGTATCTGTCTGCTGGTAAGGACTCTTGCTTAAGATTCTTAGTGTCTCTTCATTTTTGAAGTTCTTGATTCAACATCATGGGATACACATTTCCAATGGAATGACTAGTAGATGCCCTAATGTGTTGAAAAGCGTACTTCTCATCCCCCACCCAGACTGTTTCCTTTATAGATCAGCCTCTCCTTACTACTTCTGCTTCTGCGACCCCAATCCAGCCACCATCCCTCTCCCTCTCTTTTACTTTATTGTTGGCTCTGGGTCCTCAAATCAAAATGCAAGCTGTATGAGGGTGAGGGTTTGTCTTTTTTTTTTTTTTTCTTTCCCATTTCAGATTTTGTATGCTGCTACAATCCCAGTGACTAGAACATATAGCTACTTCATACTCTTTAGAAACTGTTTGCCATCAGTCTGAGAATTACTACCTAACCTCTTGTTTTCTTCGGTGTCAGCACTGACTCTAAGAATCCCCTGGCCCTGGGTGTCCTCATAGTCCCTTCCCCATTATACCCATTTAATCCTCTCTGTATTGTTAGTTCTTATCCCTGTTTGTCTCTATGAGTAGATGCAGTAGATAAGATAAATGAGGATCTCTCATGCACTTCTAACCCCCTTGCCCAGCATAGATCTAACATGTTTAGTTGTCCTTCAGTATCTACTGGGAGTAGTTCCAGGAATCCCTTTTGGATACCAAAATTCATACTCTTAAGGCCCTTTTGTCAAATGGCATAGTATTTGCATGTAACCTATACATATTTCCTTTACATTTTAAATCATCTCTAGATTATTTATATTATCTCATATAGTGTAAATATTATGCAAATAATCATTATGTTCTAGGCATTGGTGATAAGAAAAAGTTTTGTACATGTTCATTACAGGTGAAATTTTTTCAAGTATTTTTGACCTGAGGTTGGCTAGATCTGTGGATGCAGAACTCAAGGATACAGAGGGCTGACTGTAATAGACAATGCTCAGTAAACCTGGCAGTCATTCATTTAGTGGCGTACATTTTTAATGAATTGCTATTGACAGCTGACTAAAATGCTGTGGGCTTTGGATGTTGTGTTATGGGCTGAAAAGGAGCGGTGGTCAGATGATGATGCTACATTGGTATCGAGGGTGTGGGTGGTCCAAGTTCTGGGGTGAATTTCTGGGAGTGTGTCTGCTTCCATAGTAGCTGGACTCCCCAGGGAATAGAGACTCCACCTATTTCTTTAAATATCCATTGAGGGTCAAAGCTGCTTCTTGAGATTTTAAAATATGGTGCACGGTCCTGATGGTGTCAACCAGCTAGTTTATGGGTCCCGTCCTGGTTGTGATAACTCAGGCTGAGCTGGATAATAAACGAAAGTGAGACAGAGCTGCAGGATAAATATTGCTACAGGGCATCTCGAACAGCACAAATCACAGGGAAAATATCTCCCAGCCTTTTCATTTCTTCTTTCCCTCCCTGGCCTTCTGGTAGCAGCCGGCAAAGCAGGGTCCATCTATCAATTGCCCTGCTCGCAGCCAGCCTCTGCTCTCAGCGCACTGCTGCAGAAGGCAGCGTGCAAGTTGCTTCTGATGCAGGCTTTGCACTACCTTCCTGCCCATCCCTGGAGCAAGGCTGAGGAGCCAGCTGGACAGGATCGGGCCTCCCTTCTGTGGTCAGTCCTAACTGTGACACTGCCTGGCCCTGCAGACCTGCTTGTGTCTTCTCCGAAATGAGAGTATAGTAATTGATGTTGCCAGACTGCCATGACCATTCCTGTCACCTGGGGAATTTAAAAGTAGCTTTTAGAGCTCACCCCAGTGTGTGGACTTCATGTTGTGGAAGTCTAGCTTTGAGGGTCTCTTGTATGTTTCCTCTGGCTTCTGCCTGGGGGCTCCCATGCCCACTTCTGTGAACCACTGTCTTTTAGGTGAAGATTGTGAGATAGGCCATGGGCTAGTTGGTCAGACAGGCCAATTTGTGTGGCTGTGATCCACTCTTGTACCAGATCCATCAGGACCATCACTTACGAAGGCATTGTTCAGCTTTGGAAACATGCTTGCTTTGTAACCAGTCACCTGGCATTGATGGAGCCCATGGGGAATACAGAGCAATCTCAGCTGGTAGAAAAGGGAAGGTAAGTAACCCCACATGGCAGGTGGGGTAGCACCCTGCCAGACCCTGCTGACTTGAGTAATGTAGCAGATTTTACCTCCACCTTGCCTCTTGATTCTCCTTTCCCAGTTGAGGCATTCAGTGTGTCTTAGCTGCATGCTGCAGCAGCTTCCTAATTAATGCCTTGCCATCATGCAGAGAGGCTGCGCTCACTGATCTGACCATCCTAACTCATCATTTGCTGTCCTGCAAAGTAGCCAGGCTCACTGACATGGACCTCTGTGCTCACCACCACACTTGGATGGGTTTTAACTTCAGTGGTCGCCTGTCTCTCCAAGGGACACCCAGACTCGGCGTGGCAGTGCCTCTGCCCTGTGGCCTTTATAGGTTATAGGGTCTACACTGACCATGCTACTCTTCTTGCACATTTGTGAGCCTTCCACCTGCTCTCAGTCCTCTGTGTCTCACCCCTGTTGCTGCTCTGCATGGGATACCCTTTCTGCCCTGCTCACCTCCAGGCCAGAGCAGTGCCTCCCAGATGGAAGAAGTCACCACTGTGTCTAAGTCCTCACCGATTTGGAAGCACTTACCATATTCTTGTACTGTCTAAAAATGGGTAAGTTATTGAAAACCTGCCCCACTTTTTTTCCTTAGCCCCTAAAAATTATAAACTAATTAAAAACAAGGACCAATTATGTCTTTAGGGGAGTCCATATGCCAAGTATAGCGCCTGGTAGATCACTGGCTGATAAATGTCTGTCCAGTAAGTGGGGTATAGTAGGAAGGGCATCAATCAGGGAAGAAGGAAACAGGGTTTTTTGTATTTATCGTGTTACCATCTAGCTGGCTGACCCCAGTGAGGTTAATTCCTCCTCTGGAACTTCATTTTCCCCTCATTTATAAAGAGGGTTTATGCCTGAATGATTTCTAGGCTGTCTTCCGATTCTGGCATCCTGTGCTTCTCTGTTAGGAAATGAAGAGATGGCCGTGTGTCTATTGTCATGAGCCTGTGTGTCCTGCTGTGTTTGGACCCAGGGCCTTCCTGTAACTGGCCCAGTAGCCCAGTTGTTCAGCTGTGGTTTTCACTGACAGGACTCAGACCCATGGAATCCCTGATTTGATGGTGTAGAAAGACTGCCTCCCATCTCTCCTTCCTTGTTTTCTGAGGAGATAGCCTGGAGGAACTCTTAGGGTTTTGCTCTGGCTTTATGCCTTGTATGATGTGGGGTATTGGGGGCTATGCCTCTGACTTTGTGGTCTATGACTGACCTCTGTACATGCTGCTCCTGAAGACCTAGGAGCAGGGGCAGCACCTCCTGAGGGGTGACAGCAGAAAGGCAGAGCTAGAAGAGGGATTTTCCTTGACTTTGGCCACAGAGGATCAGGATGTCTGCACTCCTAGACACCAGGAGGGTGAGACAGAGACAGAAAGGTGGACCTACAGCTGAGAGTGCTTCCTGGGACAGGCTGTGACAGGAGGCAGCAGCATGCCAGAAAGGTTGGAGCCTGAGTGTTGGAAGCCAGACTCCTTGTGTAGGACTTCTGGTCTCTGGATTCCTTTCCCTATCCAGCCTTGGCTGTGCGCGGAGGCTGGGCGCCTCTGCTAAGGGCCCAGTGTCAGTAAGGAAACTCTCATTGGTGCACAAACTCTTGCATGGACATCTTGTTTGTTGACCTCAGTTTCTCCCTCTGTCTCTGCCCCACCTCTATGGTTGAGTTGGGAATGGTGCTGTACCTGTGCAGTGCAAGTTGCTTATAAATAGAAAGATACTTAACACCGACCCTGGGTTCCATCAGGGAGGGTGGCTGTAGGCAGCACAGTTTTTAAAATGAACATTGATTTCTGGGAATCTGCACATTGCATAGTAAAGAGACGCATGATGGTGCCCCAGTAGGGTATGGATCCTTTTTTTTTTCTTTCTGAATGCATGCTGCCTGAGCTGATCTTCAGGAGTCTGCAGAGCATTGGTTGGGGTTTGTCCCAGCCTTCACCTCTGAGTGCTTCTTATAGGTGGATGTCTGTGCACTGGTTTGTTTATTCATTTCTGTGTCACCTTTCAGGAGCCAGGCATTGTGCTGGGATTCAGGAATCACCCTGTCCCCTTTCCTCTTCAGTCTCGGTGTCAAGACTCAGAGAATGGTGTGCAGTGAGAGCCTTTGGGAGTTCAGGGGGTGGAGGACAGAGTGTCCAGTTTTGGGTGATATGGGAAAGCTACCCATAGAACTGAGAGTACCTGGAGCAGGCTACGTTCCTCACAGGGAACAGAAGGTGCAAAGGCATAAGAAAACTTGGCTTCCCCACTGTGTACAAGTAGCTAGTGTGTACCTAGCATTTCATGGCACCTGTTGGACCATATGCTGGGATGGCAGGGCCTGATACTGTACCTGCCCTCCTCTGTTAACATTGCGTGTTCTTAAGGGATGCCAGTTAGTATCTGTTGATTGACTAAAATATTTTGTTTCTTGTAGACTACTGGAAGGGAATGGGGGAGGAGTGTGAGGGAAAGGGAGGGTAATAGGGGATATTAGATATGTTAAATGCATGTATGACAATGCTACAGTGAAATAATATTTTATAAAATTAATATGTATTAATAAACATTGGGGCTGGGTATGGTGGCACATGCCTGTAATCTCAGCACTTGGGAGGCTGAGGGAGGAGGATTGCAGTGAATTTTGAGTCCAGCCTGGACTACAAAGTGAGTTCAAGGCCAGCCTGAACACATCCTGAAATCCTGTCTCAAAAAGAAACAAAACAAAACAAAACAAACCCATTGGAAAATATATTTTGTTTCTTTATCCAACCTCAATTAAGTTAGTTAAAAGAAGACTAAATATTTGAATAACTTTCCCACCACTGAAACATGCTTTCTTTTCCTTTGGTGACTTGGACTGCATTCTGGGATCTAGTCACAATGGAGAAGGTATTGGTTCAGTGCCAGAGAAACTCCAAACTCCAAGAAACACTTGTGCCAGACCTCTCATCTTTATATTATACCTGACTCCAGCCACCCAGGCCTCATGGCTTGGCTGAGAATTGTGCCATTCATTAGGCTTTGCCCAGTCCTGGCCAGCTTTTGAAGTACACACCTAGTTTTTCTTTACATACTCCATGACAACTGGGGTGGTGCCGTGCCTCAGCAGGGAGTGAAATGCACTGAGCAGAGTGTTGGGAACACACTGGCAAAGAGGGCCCTGACCTGGAGGGGCCAGGCCAGGGAAGGGAAGAGGCGCCTATGAGCCTAGAGTGAGAGGTGTGGGGAGGAGGTGGTTCTGGGGGAGACCTGAGGAGAGGCCTCATACTCTGGCTCCACACTGTAGCCAGGGAAACCTTGTTTCACATTTTTTTTTTTAACCTGATAGGTTAACCATGAAGACTTGGTTGATTGGTTGTAATTTCTCATGACTTCCAACAGTCCCAAGTTTTTGACATCTAGGAAACAAAGTAGATCAGTGGTAGAGCAATTGCCTTGTTTGTGGGAGGCCATTAGTTCCATCCTCAGCACTGTAAAACAAAATGAAAAACAAAAAAGAAAAGAGGCAAAGTGGTGAAATTCCTCAACATGAAAGTGATTCAGAAGTCCCTCAGTTGGAGATATGGTGAGCAGGTGGTAGCCATTGTCCCTGTTTCTGGAAGGTTGAGCTACTGCTTATGGAGGGTACTGAGCCTGCCGAGGAGTCTCCAGGCCAGCTGTGACTGGGAGCAAGGCATCCTTGGGTTGGCCTCCACTCTGCATAGTGCTGTGTGGTTGTGGGGTGTGGTGTCTTCCTATAGTGGTTGGGATCAGGCTGGACTGTGACAGCACCTCTCACTGTCTTTCTCTCTGTTCCCTAATCTGCCCCCTTGCCTGGCTGTTTTTCCCTATCTTTTCCTAGCATGCTTAGCATATTTATTGTGTGTTTTTCTCCTCCTTTACATTTTTTTCTTCTATGTAGCTGGTGACCACAGGAGTGAAGAGGTCCCTGATGCCCTGCCAGACTCTAGACACTCTCCTGGAGCTTCTCTTCCCTTCCCTGAGGGCTTAGCTGAGCTTCTCACAAAGTGCTAGGGAGATGGTGGTGTAGACAGTGATACTTAGGAAGCGGCTGTGTTCAGGGTGCCCAGAGGCTCTTGTCCCTCACACTTGTGTGAGGCCACTTTATCTGGAGAGTGGGTTTCCCCAGGGTGGGAGAGGCAAACTTTCTGGGCCTATCTATATGTCTGCTATGGCAGATCTGTTGGACAATGTGGAGACGCCCTGTGGCTCCACCTGCCAATCCCCCTTTGTCCCCATGCATGGAGGGATCTGGTTGCTCATCCTCTGATGTGGTTTCTCCTGGGAGGGGGGAAGTATGAGAGTTATTCAGTAGCTTTTCATGAAGAGGAATGTGTGATTTGAACAATGCTGGGCCCAGGATGCCCTGGATTCTTCCAAAGATGTTGGCATTAAACAGGAACTGTCAGGAGCTGGAAATAGGCTTTGGGCCCTGGGGGGAGGTCTGATTGTTTGTGGCAACCCCATAGCTATCACCCTGCCCCATCCTGGAACTAGGGATGCCACAGACAGGAAGGCACCTCCCAAAGTCATCTAGGAAGGAAGGGACTGAGCAGCCCTGCAGTCACTTTACACACCCTGACACACTGGCCCCAGGTGGGGCAGGCTTAACTGGCCTAGGGGGAGGTAGCAGGCTCCTGCTTGGCTCACCTGTTCTTGTCTTTAACAGCTCTCTTCTGCAGGCTTCCTGTTGCATTTTAAGCCCATTCCTCTCATTCTGCCCTGAATGAAACAAGAGCTGGGGCCTTCATCATCAACATTGAACCTTGAGATGAAGGAGGGCATGTGCTTGGCCTTCTGTTATGGAGAACCAATGGAAGGTGGGGTCAGCGATAACCAGATGAAGCAGGCAGCTGAGTGGAATTTGTAATGGCTAAAATACTGGCTCAATTTCGAATAGTTTTCTCTAATAGCTTAGGAAGGTATAGTTCTGTGCTGAGTTCACTTCATGCCTTTTTTTAAAGCCAACTTTGATTTGTTTCAGCTATCAAGTGATGAATACATGAATAAAAAGTCTATGTTATGTATTGCACATTTGAGATTTGGGGCATTGTTCTTCTCAGTTTGTAGACAAGCACCGTAAGTCCAGATTCCTAGCCAGGGTTCTACCTAGTGAGTGCTGTTGCCCAGGGAGTCATTTCCACACTGACAAGACTCTGTCTGTCTGTTCTCATGGCACAGTGACTTTTTGGCATCCATTGTGGAGAGTGAACCCGAGTGTATTTCCTGCAGCTGGGTAAGCCTTCCAGGCCAGGTGTGGCCCCCTGCAGAAGGTGGCCAGCTCTGAATTTTATGCTTAGAAACTATACTGTTTCTCACAGGCTGGCAAGCCGTGTTCTGAGACCCTGAAACTCTTGTGGGCTATCCATGTCACATTAAAGATGCAGGGACTTGTTTCTCACACTGTGATTCAGTACACACACACACACACACACACACACACACACACACCCTGAAAAAAGTGTTGCATTAAATAATTCTTATCCTTACAGTGAGTACATTCACGTATTTTCTGTTTCATTTATTTTATTTTTGGTCTCCCTCCCTCCATTTTGTACTGTGTGAACTACTTCAGTGCCAACTCTCTGTGGGCACAGAGGCCAGGAAATGGTTGGGGGCTACAGTTTGTTCTGACATGGGACACAGTCTGAGAGAGTTGGGGACAAAGTCCTGCCAAAATCAAACCCATGCATTTGTCCTATTTTTAAAGAAATACTCTGCTGACCTACTCAGCTGATTGCATCTAATGAACAGGTCACAACCTGTAGTTTGAAAAACATCGATCTGGGGGTTGCTGCAGATTAAAGCAAATGGAAACAATTAAAAGATGAATTTATTTGGGTCATAGTCACATGTCTATTATAACTCAGGTTCTTTATTTCTTAAACTTTGTTTTTCTCCATTTATTGTCAGTGATGCCTGTGAAGTAAGTGCTTGTTGAACAAGAAGTGTGGACCTCACACACCCTTTAGTGTGTCTTAGCTGTCTCAGTATCTTGGCATTACCTCTCTAAAGTAAACTTAACCTTTAGGCAAGATACAGGTCTTCCTTAGGTTAATAGAGGGTTCTTTTATACTAAAATTATAAATGGAGGCCTGAGTATAAATTCAATAATTTCCTCAACAATGTTTGTTGAGTGTTTTTAAGGTTGAGTAATTAGCAAGTTGAATAAATTAGAAAATTCATGGCCAAGCACTGGAGATTGAGAAATGTCATACTGTACTCAAGGAGCCCACCTTGAAAAAGGAGCAGAAGTCACAAAGGAAAGGCAGAGTGAGAAGGGCTGTGCCAGGTGCAGTCCAGCAAAACCAGGAGGAAGTCAGGAGGGGAGCAGCCACGCAAGGAGGAGCAGAGGTTTGAGTTGTGTCTCACAGAACCCGAAGGAGTTTGAGTGGAAGAGCCTGCTAGGTTGTGCAGAGATTATTAGCACTCCACAGTTGGGAATGAAACGAAGCTGGGGCAGCATAAGGTCAAAATTTACTTTAAAAGATAATCGCAAGGGCAAATGTATTAGAAAGTGTTCAAGAAGTGGAAAGGAACTAGGGAAATAAGAGGTGGGTGGTTTTGGTGACAGTCTGGAGAGGTGGGTTGAGGAGGTTGGCTGAGGGAATAGTGTCAGAAGGAGCAGTGATGAATGGATTCTGGATGTAGGGGCTTGATCCGGGAGTGGTTCTAGGTTTCTGGTTTCAGTGACTTAAGTTGATGTCAGTGCTGTCACTTAAGTGACTTAAGTTGGTGTCAGTGATGTCAGAAAAATATCAAAGGAAGAATGGGATGGGTGTAAGGAAGGGAAAAGGAGGCATTTAGATTGAGACTTGTCAGAGACATCTCAGTGTGACTTCTGATTGCAGATGTCCTCATGTGCAGTGGCCTTGAGACAGAAGTCAGGAGTGCCTCAAGGAGTAAGAGCAGGTTCCTTTCCTAGCCAGACATGTACCTAGGGCCTGTGTGACCAGGACAAGCTACCAAAACTTCCAGTTCTCACATCTGTCTAATGGAGAAAGCAGTGTTTATCTAACTTGGTTATTATGAAGGTTGGACATGATAGATACTAAAATCCTGATGTTTTATTGAATAATTATTAGTAATTTGAGCTAAGAGGAAGAAAGTAATTTATCATAAAATTACATATGTCCTTGGGTGTGTTTCTTCAGTACTCTGTGCCTCAGTTTCCTCATTTGGCTATGGAGGGCACCAAATTTGATAATCTATACCATCCATTTCTAGTGCAAAATTTCTATAATGTTCTGAAAGTTGAGAGAATTTGCCAATACATTGGATGATAGAATCAGGACTTTAAACACAAACACATGGTAATAATGGAGCAGAAGTAACAAGAAGAATAACGTAATGGGCAAGTCTCACCGTGACATCACTGAAGTTCTACATGTGGGTTTAGGAAACTGCACTATTCAAAGAAGAGCTCTAGTTCCATCGAGGTGCTAGACGTGAGAGAGCCAGGTGACTCTGCTGAGGCTCTGTTGCCAGCATGGCCAGTGTAAGGTGAAGGGAGCACGGCTGCAAGGGTATACAGACAGCATACTGGTGAACCAGTGTCACAGCCTGCTGCCCTTTGCAGTTTTAGATTCCCTGGAGGAGAGCATGAAGCTTATTCATTGACCAGTTGGTCACTAGATGTTTTTGTGCACCTGCTGGGCACCAGGTGCTGTGGTCGGTGCAGGAGGACCTGAGGGGGTCAGGTGGGGGAGTCAGGGCATGCAGGTTAGGGAAGGTGTTGGCAGGCCAGCAGAGGTGGGGGGCGCAGAGCGCTGAGGGTCTGTGGCTGTCCGTGAGTAACTGCAGAGAGAAGTGTGAATGCATGCTTGGGGAGAGGAGGATGTGGGGATGTGTGCCGCTGTCTCCTTCCATGGGAGAGGCTCTACCTGGAAGGAGAATTAGACCTGTATTTTACTGCTCTGGAGGGAAGAATTAATTCCGTCTGCCAGGATAAGGCAGATGATAATTAAAAAGAAATACTCTTTACCATTTGTTAAGTGCAGTGTGTGCCAGGCACCAAATCAGGCACTGTGTACACATGCATCCTTGACTGTCAGTCAGTATTAGGCATTCACTGTACTGTATTGCATATGAGGAGGCTACAGTACCAAGAGGGCAGGTAACTTGTCGCAGAGCAGAGCTGGCATCTGAATGCTGGTGGGCCTGATTTACATTCCATCTCCCCACCACCTCATCCTTATTGCCAAGGTAGAAAGTAGAGGCAGGCATATGGGAGCTCGGAGTAAGGAAGAGCTGTAGGTAGTGAGCACTGGGACCCAGCAGCATGGCTGTCTGGAGAGCCCAGCCCAGTGGAGTCTACGCAGTATAATTCCTGTCAGAGCAGGGTCTCCTTGGGGCATTTCTGCAGGGGGAGGAAGAGGGAAAAAGTCAGTGAGCATATGCTGTCTCAGGACAGCCCTGTGGGGAGAAAGGCTTTGTGCTTATTTTGTAGCTGAAACTCCCAGGGTCTAGTGACTTGCCCAAAGAAGCAGAACTGAGACTATACTAGGTCTTCTGACCCCATAACCTGTACCCTTTCTCCACTGTACACTGCTTCTCAGGCCGTAGCAACCTTATAGTCCATGACTTGCCTCATCTTTCCCCCAGATTCTTTTCCACCTGCTCCTTGGCTGAATCTGTCAGGTCTCTGTAGTGTCCCATGGGAGGGTGAGCTCAAAACCAGCCACATCAGGAATATAAGCTGCTTGGGCGATATTGCCATACTTGATGCCATGCCTGGGTGTTTGTCTATGTGTATGTGTGCATATTTGTGTGTTAGAGGGCCATGTGTCTTGGAAAGCAATGGCAGGGGCTTGGAAGTCTTTGGTAGGCTGCGTGTGATGTGGGTTGGACTGGTCTTCCTGGCAATGGGGTGCTGGTGGAGAAAGGCACAGGTTTCTGCCCCCAAATCTCCTGTTAGATAGGAGTGCTGCCTCCCTTCCTGAAAGGTGAATTGGGAGGGAGCAGACTAGCTAAGTTCATGGCTCAATTGCTATATCCAGATCAGACAGGCTTTCTGCCAGGGAGACATTTGCTGATGGAATGCAGAGATTGCTAAGTGGCTCATTATGGTTACTGAGAGAGGGTAGAGACTTGGAAGGCAGGAAAGTTGTGGGTGCTCTCCCAGGCTCCTGGGACCCATGGCCCTCTTGAGTGATGATGGCCTTGTTCTTGGCCTGTGTGATTGAATTCTATTTTTCTCTCTTCCTGGGATTCCTCCCACTCCCCTTTAAAAACCTGTTCTAGCTACCAGCAGGACAGTTGGATAGGCTACATGTCTTCATTCCACCCATCCATCCATCCATTCATCTGTCCATCTGTCCCTCCTACTTCTGTCCATCTGTCCATCTACAGTGCTTACTGAGTAACCAGCATGTGACTAGGATGTGGTTGGTGCAGAAGGAGACTTGACTAGCACTGTCCACTGCAGCTGACAATCCACTGGGAAAGATAAACGGTGCCGCTCTGGCTGTCCAGAATGACTCAGTAAGGCCATGTGACGGGGCAGTGATGGGAACAGCATAGGGAGGAAAGTGCGTGTTGAAGCTCTGAGGAGGTGGGGACCTGTAACTGGGTCGTCAGCCCAAAGAGTCTGCCTGCCAAGGGAGGACAAGCTGCTTTGAGCCTGGAAGTGGAGCAGGAGGGTGGGACAGCCAGATAGGGGCTGGGTCAGAGACAGAATGGAGGAAACAGGTCAGAGTGGTGTGGTGGAGACAGATAATGTCTGAGAATAAGCTGAAAGCTTGTTTAGGAGCTGATGTCAGGAACCTGAGTGTCCACTGGCTTTGTGTGTGTGTGTGTGTGTGTGTGTGTATGTGTTTGAGACAGGGTCTTGATACACAGTTTAGGCTGGCCTTGAGCTCACTTTGTAGCCCAGGCTGGCCTCGAATGTGCAACAATGCTCCTGCTTCAGCCTCCTGTGTGCTGGTATTACAGGAGTGTGCCACCATGCCTGGCTCCTTTGCTGGAGTTTTGAGTGGATTTGATAGCAAATAATTGAAGGCAGAACCCTGAATTGTACTCTGAGGATCTGGAAGTGAGGGAGAGAGCCCACTGGCCACAGATCAGAGAAGGCTTCTGGAAGATGGAGCCCCTTAGTGGCCAGAAGAAAGGCACCTGAAGATAATGTCATCCTGTTATCCTGCTCTTTCCTGTGTTATCCCACACCCCTCTTCATTTGGTGTAGCTATGAGTGAGGCTGGGTCTGAGGAGAGGGCTATGGCAGGTACATTCCTTCTCAAGACAGGGAGGGGAGGGTTTGGCTAGGATTCTCTGCTCAGCTGGTATGACTTCAGATCATTGCCAGAAATGTCTCAGGGGCACCTCAAGGGGTTATGTGCAAATGTACCTTCAGGAGATGAACATTGGTAGTGCTAGGAGCCCCCTGCTCAGAGTCTGTAGTTGGAGAGGGTTTGCTGGAGGTGGTGGGACATCAGCTGTTGCTTGTATGGAGAGAAGGAGCCACTTTAATCCAACCAGCAGCCTCTAAGCAGTGGCCCTCAACTTTCAGTGGATTTAAAACTCCCTGGAGAGTTTTTAACCAGGCAGGTTGTCCAGGCCCAGCTTCCTGATATACTGACTCAGGCTGTTGTGGGGTCAGGGATTGGCATTGGTTATCCATAGTGCCCATAATGTTGAGGGAGGTGGCTTGAGAACCACACTTAGTATAATGTTGTTTTATAGGGAGCTCAGCATTTTGGAATGAATGCAGGAATAAGAATCTGAAGACCTGGGTTCTGATCTACTTAATGACTAGCCTCAGGGGCAGCGCCCCCCTTTTTTTTTAGTCTTTTTGAGACAGGGTTTCACTATGCAGTTCAGTCAGGCCTTGAACTCACTTTGTAGCCCAGGCTGGTCTCAAATTCGAAGCAATCCTCCTGCCTCAGCCTTCTGAGTGCTGGGATTACAGGTGTGTGCCACTATGCCCAGGGGCAGCTTTTTTGTAGACCAGGTAGATGATGTCTGCTGCAGTTACTTCCTAGGACTTTGGGGGGAGGAACATGCAATGAACTCCCCTTGAGCAGCATCTTTTCTATAAATGCATTGCTTTTGTACCTTTAACAGAAATGACTAAAGTGAGGGAAGGGAGGGATAAGCAGACGACATGACTCTGAAGCTTTTGGGGTTTTCCACCAGCAAGAAAATTAAAGGACTATCCCTCTAAATCAGGGAATCTATTTCTTTAAGATGCATGTGGCTGGTTCTGTCTTGAGATAGATGGGTAGCAAAGAGAGAGGTCGCAGAGCTCCCTAATTACTGCACCTGCTGGCTCTCTTTCCCCTGCTCCTCAATGCTGATGTTGCTTAAACTGAGCAATTAGAGCTGTAAGATGCTTCTGGTTGCCCAGGCACAAGTGACCTGTCCTGCACTGGGTGGTTTTGCAGATGTTCTTCAGCATGAGGTTGGGATGGGAATAGCTCGTACCCAGAGTTCCTGTGCATCCCACCCAAGCCAGGGCTGGTTGCTTGGGTGGCCTATGGTGATGGGTGGTTTGTACAACCTCGTAGGCAGATGTCATAGAAAATACGGAATAACTGCCTTACCATAATTGTCCAGTGGCAGATCTCTATGAAAAGCAGGATTTTGTTACTAAATTTCCTTGGTTCTTTTGCTCTATAATTTTTTTTTCTCAGTTTTGGCAACCAGTGAGGTGAGTGGAAATATAGGCAGTAATGATCATAGTAATGAAGGCTAGGTTACCCTAGACCATCTTTGTTATATTTGGCTTTAGACTGCATTTAGAAACTCACGTAATCAGAAGTCTTTGTTGAGTGTAGCGTGTACCTAGCACATGTGCAGTCCCAGAGAGGACTGGGTGAGAGAGGGAATAAGGAGGGACTCAGTGGATAAGCCAGTGTCAGATAACAGAGGGCTGTCCTGCAGCCTGCATTTTTGCTGCCTGTGTCATGTTATCAGGACCTGGAAGTTGGGTACTGTGCTAGCTGTCAGTTATTTGGAATTTTGGGGGTGTTGGC
Organism: Dinomys branickii; assembly: GCA_004027595.1. Lineage (NCBI taxonomy): Eukaryota > Metazoa > Chordata > Mammalia > Rodentia > Dinomyidae > Dinomys > Dinomys branickii. The sequence goes on along the minus strand of PVLD010001214.1, from coordinate 76,254 downwards.
TGGGTGGGGCTAGGAGTCATTTTGTTGCAGAGTCAGGGTCACATTCAGAAATGGAATCTGGGCATGCCCAGTACAGCTCCTGACTCATTTTCCCAATGGCTAGTGAGTTGGAGAGGAGAACTGGGAGTTTCTCTTTGCAGAGAAGGGCTAGTGTGAAGGGGATGACTGGTGCCCCCTCTGGGAGCTGCCCAGGTCAGCACTCCTTAGTGAGTGAGCTTCTCAACCTCCTACTAGGCCGCCAGCCCAATGTGGCTACGTGCTACAGCTGCGCCTGCAGAGCCTAAAATAGCACTATGAGCTGGTCGCCTTGTAGATAGGGAGCCCGCCTGAGGCATGACGGCACAGGAGCCTGGGGTCTGGGCTCCATTGGCTCTAACCACTGGGTAGAGAGCATTCTTTGGGGATTCCTTCTAGAACCAGAGCTGTGGAATAGGGGATGGATATGGTTGGGACATAGTGTGGAAATAGGGATGGATAGGTGGGGCTGATGCAGGGGAATTAGAGGATCTAGCCTTTTTAGGGGATGCCTTGAACCTGATCTTAGGTCCTCCCGCTGCAGAGCTCAAAAGCCTTCAGACTTGGTGTACTGTGTGACCCTCACACTGGCCCATGGTACTGCCAAGCCACGTAGGGTCTTATTACAGCTGAGATGAAGAGAAAACATGAAGGGCAGAGTTGGGATGCAGGGTCCAGCTGTGCCAGATCATAGAAGGCAGGGCCAGAGCAAGAATACAGGCATCTAAAGTGGCATTGAGTGGCATTATCCACTGAACTCTATTATGCCCCAGCTGCCTCTTCTTATGAACAAGATGGCACCCAAAGGAATTGGCAGAGGCCACCTCTAGGCATTCATTGGTTGATTAAAAAGTACATACCGCGCACTGACCATGTGAAAGCTCTGTTCCTGGCTATGGAAATAAAACAATAAATGAAACTGACCCAAATCCCTGCCCTCATAAAGCTTCACTCTAATGGGTGGAGATATTATACATTACCCATGTAATAAAAGGGTAAATTATATTATATACTGGGGTAAATGCTATGGAAAATGCAGAGCAGGATAAGAGGTGGAATGTGCCAGGGGAAGGGCAGTGTTAAATGGACAGTGATGGAAGGACTTCTTGGGAAGGTGATATTTGAGTAACTATTTTCAGGCAAGGGCTCTGACACTGTGCCACATCCTCAGCCCTTTTTGTTTTTCTGAGACAAGGTCTTACTGTGTTCCTCAGGCTGGCCTTGAATTTGCAATCTGTTGCCTGAGCATCCTGAAAAGCTGTCATTACAGACATGCACTAAGTTTGAGGGAGAGTTTAAAGGTGGTGAGAGACTTTGCAATGCAGAGGTGGGAGAAGAACATTTCAGATAGAGGGCACAGCCAAGGTAAAGGCTCTGATGAAGAACAGCGAGGAGGACCATGTGGCTAGAGTGGAGAGTGAGTGGGATGAGGTATATGTATGTGTGTGTGTGTGTGTGTGTGTGTGTGTATGTGTGTGTGTGCTGTGCGGATTCTTATGAGTACTTTGTCTCATTCCAAGGTGATGGGAATCATTAGAGAGTTTTATTCAGAGCAGTGACCTGGTCTGACTCATGCAACAGGATCACTGTAGTATGGGAGCTAATTTCATATCTTTCTCTGGTATTAGGCCACTGTGAGGAGGCCCCAGGGGACCAGGTAGTGGCTGCCATATACTTTCTTGTCATTTGTCCAGTTTCCATGCTGTTTCCCAAACCGTAACCACTGTAACTTTCACTGCTGGGAATGAGAGGTAGCATGATGCTTCTAGCCCCCTGCCTTAGAGTTTATTTTGAAGCCAAGAGATGGTTTGCAGTGGTTTTCTATAGTCTACTTGAACTGCCTCTTGAGAGCCTATTAAATAACCAGAAAGTTACCCAGCTTGTTTTTGAACTATTTGTATCTTGTGATTGGCCATGGTGGGAATGTATACACCATGACCATTGTCAAGCACCAGAAATCAGTGGATATCCCCAGAGAGCTGGTCACTAAAACTTTACCAACCCACTACTGTTTTGTCATCTTCATTATACTTGGCCATGGTAGTGGGCAGGGTCTTTGATGTTACTTGTCAGAGAACTTGTGTTCATACTGCAGGAAGTCAGAAGGAGCATGAAGGACATTGCATGGGGGTGATGAAGGTTGGTGTATGTTTGATGGGGTGGTATGTTTTTCAGGATTGACGGAGTTTGTCCTATGGTGTTATGATGTGGAGGTTGTGTTTTTCCTGGCTCTTTTTCCTTGTTTTTTTATTCTTTTCCTTGTCTCCCTTCATGCATATAGGATACATTTGTATATGACTTAGTAGGAGTCAGTTTTATACATTAAAGCAGGGTCCAGCACTCGGCCCACTAGATGTTCAGAAAGATCTCTGTTTTGGAAGTCAAGAGATACAGGTTCCAGCCTCACTTCTATTAACTATTATAGATAAGCCTTCCCTTTTCTTTGGGCCTCTGGTTCTCATTTATAAACAAAGACATTTTCCATGGTTATCATGTGAGGGTGTGAGGATTGGATGTGATCGTGAATATGCAAGTTCCCTGAGAAAAGTGGAGTCACAAACCTTTGCATTCAGGTACCTGGCACTCCCTCTCCTCCTTCCGTGCAGATGCTTGTGCATGCCTGGCCTGTGCCCCACCTTTTCTAAGAAGCCTCTTTGGTGGGCCAGCCCTCCCTGCACCAGGTTTCTGAGCATTTGCCCATTCTTGTTGTTGTTCCCAAGCTGCAGATGGAGAAGAATGCTTCTCAGTAGCATCGCAGTAATGAATCCAGGTTTATCACAGGATGGATGCTAAAGAGTTCTGTAGAGATCCATTAATCAGCAGGGGGCCCTTTGGTTTTCTTGAACTCCTACGAGATGTGTTGACTGGCAAGATTGTATGGATGGAAGATTCTGAGGATAGTGCCTTCCATCTGATAAAGTAGTTTCCCAGACGTTGCCTCATCTGTGTCTCAAGATCATGCTTAACCCCATTTTATGGGTGAGGAAACAGAAGTGTATGCTCATTCATTCTTTCAGCACATGTATCCTCTGCTCAGAGGGCTGCAAGTCTTCTTCCCAAGTGATACATTGTTGGGACTGGGTCCCAGTTCTTCATGCCGCCTGCCTTCTGTCGTCTGGGTATGCTTGTCCTGTGCTCATTCTCGTGAGAAGCAAATGGGGCAATGGGGTGGACTGTGCATTCGTGGAAGGGTGGCAGATGGGCCACAGTGCTGGTCTGTCTCAGGCCTAGGAGGTGGAGGAAAGGAGAGGAGGGAGCTCAGTGTCCCAGCTGGCCATGGCTGTGTGCTGGCATTTCCTCTGGCAGCAGTGTGGGGGAGGGGAGGAGCAGGTGTGCCCTGGCACCTGGCCCAGCTGGGATATGGAAGTGCCTCTTGGGGCTGGAGCTTGGGGGATGAGTAACACACAGCTACTGAGACTCACAGAGTCTAGCCACATACTCTGAGCTCCAGGCTGGACTCTTGAACTTCCCTGCCCTCACTGTGGTTTTAGTAGATGGTGACTCTGTTGGGTGACCCTAGAGGGGGCCTCTAGAGAGAAGAAAAAATGATAGTAATCCATCAAAGTGAATGACTACCAGTTAGGCAGAGGGCAGTGTCAGGGAGTCTGATGCAAGGGTTGAAGTTAGTATGTGCAGTCAGGTAGGCAAGGCTTGGGGGCTCTGCACTGTGGGAAAGGTGAAGTTAATTTCCTTTCATTCTTGAATGTCCACCATCGATCCGATTGAGCTGCTGAGTTCATTCTGTGTGAAGCTTCTTCAGGTTTTGCTATCCAGATAACCATGATACAAAGCAGAGTAAATTTGGACCAAGTATGATGTAGAAGGTCTCCAACAGTTTTGAGTGTTTGTGTGTAAATCCCTAGCAAGCCAATGAATACTTTTGGGGAGGGAGTATGGTATGCCCCAAGCACTGTCTTGGGACAGTAGTGGTGGGAGCAGGTATTAGGGTGAATAAGGAGCAGAACTGGGGCAAGGAGCCCAGACTAGCAGGAAGGAGCTGTGATGGAGCACATATACATGTGTATGATGTGTATGTGGCATGTGTGTGTGTGTCATCTGCATTCTAGGCATGTGTTGAGAAGTATGGGTTGGTGAATCATGACTGGGTCCCCATCATGTATGACTGGGTTACAATAGGAATGGATCACTGCCAGAGTAACCTGAGACACTGGAAAGAACTTTGCAGAACTGTTTAAGTTTTGATAACCCAAACAGCTGATTAAAGGATGTGGTTTGTAACCATTTGCCCTCAAGGGGAGAAAAAATACCTCCAAGTATGGTATAAATGGGGTACTTTTAGGAGGCTCCCTTCAACTAGAGGCATCTTGAATGATGAGGACCAGCCCAGGTGGGAGAAGGGGAGAGAGACCACATGAGGTGATGACTGGGGCCTGTGCAGCAGTCCATGGAGGTTCAGAGTGGTTGTGTACTGTGAGACTTGTGAGTCATAAGATACCAGTAGGGAGCCCACATTTGCTCTTCCCCACCCAGCCAGACACTGTATCATCAGCATGGAACATGACAGGTTCCCCTTTGATGGCTTCTAAGCAAGGTGCAATCCCAGGCTCTTTTCTCCTGTCTTAACTTTAAAGCATTTCCCAGTGCTACTTATGTTCTGTTCTCCTCAAAGTCCCAAACCCCATAGCTTCCAGACTCAATAAGTCTGGAGTAAGAGAGGGGAAGGGGGGCAACAGCTCCTGGAGTTAGCAGAAGGGTCCCAGTTGCCCCACAGGCTTTGTAGGAAGGCTGGCTGCTGGATCAGAGGCACTGTCCCAGCTTGCAAGTCTGCATCCTCCATGGAGTGGCTAGGAACATTGGATTTACTGGGTCAGTACATTTCCACTGGTGCATGGCAATAAACCTGGGGCTTCGTCATACTTCCCTGTGCTCAGCTTTTTGCCTTATCTCATCCTCCTGGAGCCACCTGCCCTCTTTGATAAGTACTCCTAACAGATGCTTTCTTTCTCCTGTTTCCCAGGAGTGAATAGCTCAGTGTGGGCATGCATATGGGTGCAGATTCATCTGTCCATTCAGCACAATGCCTCCGACTCCAGGCCTTCCAGGGGCCTGACAGGGATACTGATTGGCTTGTGGGTGAAAGATGGGGCTTGTTTGGAGCTTTCCTGGAAGAAATGCCTGAGAGCCCAGCATGCATGGTTCTTTGCCAGGCAGCCTAGCAGTTTGTGCTTCCCAGTAACCTGCCTGAACCGAGTCCGTGAACTACTGGAATAGTGTCCAACAGGAGTCTCAATTCTTGCTTTGCAGAAAGCCTGCCCTGCTCTAAGCAAAGACTCAGTTTTCCAAGAAGCTGCTTCCATCCTTGCTTCAGGTCCCCATGGAGGTGCTCACTGCAGTCATTCCTGCATTTAGTGTAGGATGTGTGCTCTGAAGCATGGGCTGGCAGACAAGCACGATGGGCAGTCCTTGCCTTCCAGGACTCATAGTCTGGGCTTGGGAGGGCTGTGAATAGGTAGCATCTTGTCAGACTGAACTTGGAATATTACTGCTGCCGTAGGGAGAATGCATGGAGAAGGCAGTGGCCTTTATGTTGCCCACTGGATGGTAGACATGAGCTGAACAGGGGCTTGGGGAAAGGGGACTTCTGGCAAGGGAATAGCTAGTGCAAAGTCTAAAAGTGTGGAAGAGTTTGATGCAGGTTCATTTTGGTGTGAGTGTTAGCTGAGAAAGATGTAGGGGATAGAGCTGTGAGAGGAGGACAGATGACAAGCACTTATGCAGATTCCTAATGGCACTCTGTCATCTATGCAGTGGCCCCAGCCCACCTTCCTCTCAGGGTCACTTTCTGTCAGCTTCATTTCAGCTGGGCATGTGGGTGTATACTCCTGACATGCTGGTTCCTCTTTTGCATCTCTCTTTTACTTAGCCTTTCCCTCCCAGGATGCTCTTCCTCCTTCCTTCTGCCCACCCAGCACTCATCCCCAAGAGTTAAGCCAGTCCTGTTGCATAAGGACTCAAGGGTCTGAGAGAGCCAGCTAGTCCAGCCTTTTCAACCTGTAGTTGGGGAGTGGATACAGGTAGTTGTTGATCATAGGCTCTGTTTCTTGAGGAGTCAGAGGTGCCCACACAACCAGGAGGCCTGGTACCCTTTCCTAGATCACAAGGAGTCAGAAAGGACTCCTGCCCCATGTGCACAGTCCTCTGAGCTCCATGTGTCCCATGTGCACACTCCTCTGAGCTCCTGTTCATTTGTTCATCAAGTATCTCTTGGGCTTCTGTGTAGTTCAGGCATAATGCTGGGCAGTGGGTAGACAACAGTGAGACAGGCTAGTTCGTCTTGCTTGGGGTATATGGTCTAGTGGAAAAATCAGACAGTAAACTGGACTCAGAGAAACATGGGCTTTCTAGCTGTGATGGCTGCTGTGGGAGAAAAAAGCCAGTTATGCTTTGGTGGTGCTGGTGGGTATTTTGACAGTGGGGGCCAGAAAACCAGAAAAGACCTTTGTGAAGGATTTCTGGAAGCCCAGGGGCTTGGAGAATGGAGCTGGGCTGCAGGCCAAGGAAGAACATCTAGACAGAAGGAATATGTGAGAGTGGCTAAGGATGGGCTGGAGAAGCAGGCAGGATCCCTCAGGTTGAACCATCAAAGTTGTAAGAAATCTAAATAAAAACAAAGCCACTGGTGTGAGGGGGGCAGGTATGAGAGGGTTCAGGTGAGAAGTTGGCCTGGGCTGTAGAATGCCAATGGGCAGCCTGTTGGTGGCCATTAGGGCTGGGGTGAGCAGTGAGATGCAGTAGAGTGGGGTGGTATCTCGTGGAACCATGAGAAGTGGGGGGCATGGCTAGGAAAACCATTGGAAAGCCATTGACACTGGAAAATGAATGCAAGGCTTCTGGCTTGAGCTACAAGGTCAATATTTTGCCTATTTATTGAGAAGGGGGGAAAGGTAGTGCCAGGGCATTGAGTCTGGGGCAAGGGTGGTCTCCCAGGGCACTTGAAACTGGAGCTGCCTGTGAGACAGCCAGATGGGGAGGACAGACAAGATCTGGTATGTGTGCTGGGATCAGAAGACAAGTGAAGGTCAGGTAGCCATGTCCATGTCACAGGGAATCTGGGCCACAGGATGTTACATGTTGACAAGGGGGTGTCTTTTTTCTCTGTTCAGCAACATGGTAATTAGACAGGACCAGGGGCCTTTTTACCTAATATTATTTAATAATTTTTGCTGTTGATAATGATAATGGTGCCTTCTTCCACTGGACATTTTCTGTGACTCAGAATTTTTGCTATGCTGTGACATTCATAATCTTTAATCTATTTCTTTACATGGTGCTTGGGGAAGCTGGAGAAATGCAGATTACAGGTTTCTGTGGGTGACTCTAGGTTATGTAGCAGTTGGGTAACTCATTCCAGATGCACCTAGTCCCAAAGTCCTGGGGTTTTCCCATTGTGTTGTTTTGCCAGAGCTGTGCACTGGCACACAGCTGGGACTGGGCTGGACACAGGATCAGTGGAAATGTCCAAGCCTGTGCTACTTTCCTCACATCCCCGGGCTCAGCCGACCCACAGTCACTAGCGATTTCTGGGGAGGGGAGGGGTTGGCTTTATGACCGCCTGTCCACACCTCCTTCTCGGCTTCTTATGATCTGTAAGGCACATTCTCAGTACTCCTGGCCAGGTCAGAAGTACCATAGCTGGTGTAGAGCTGTGCCCTTGTTTCTTCCTGCCAGAGGTCTCTACACAGCTACAACTTGCTTAGTAGCCAGGCCTCTGACAAGGCTGACTACAGCCAGGAGGCAGCTTTGCTTGTGGGCTTTGAGACTTGACACACAACACTTAGGCATTTGTACCAGGTCCCAGTAATGGGAGGGAGAGGTGTGTGCCCCTGCCTACCCGTCTTTAGGGCTCTTCCACAGGCTTGCTTCACCCAAGACAGGAAGGGTTCCAGGGTAGCCTCATCTTCTGTCTTGGTCCAGTCTCATTCCCTTGTTTTTTTTTTCTCACTTCCTTTGAGTCTTCCTCAAAAATGGCTCTCTGTGTGTCTGTCTGTAAACAAATCAGCTGACTGCTAACATTTTTACTCTGTTATCTGCTGGGGATTTAAGTTTCCTGGGCTCTCTCATCTGGTTCTAATGACGTCAGATAGCCTGCTTTCTAGGAACAGTTCCTAAGGCGCCTGGCTTGGGTCCTCTCCTTTGGGGACATGAATGTGGGACTCTCAGGCTGTCCTTGAGAAGAATTTAAGGCTTGGGCAGGGAGGTCTTCCTTTTGGTTTCTCCTCCTCTACTTTCTGAGCACCAGCCCTGTGGTGGTCACTGTCATGGGCCCTGGGGGTAGAGAATGAAATGACCAAGACATTGCTCTTGCCACATTTTAGAAGTCCAGGGACCAAGCAGGGACTGCGGGAAAACTTTCCTCACAATCTGAACAGTGTGCTAAGAAGGGGGATGGAGCTAGCAGTCCTATTGCCTCAGCTTCCCAACTGCTGGGATCACAGGAGTGTGCCACCGTGCCCGACATGCATACGTTTTCTCCTGTGGCTGCATTTATGAGGGGTTTACTCCATGATTGAAGTATTTCCTGTACAGCCAAAGATGACCCCAAATTTGGAGTTTAATGCTGGGGTTAGGATAGTACACTCCTACAACAGCGGTCCATCTTGAACATTCCTTTGTAAAGCAGAAGCTGCTTGGGGGCTCTGACTGTGGCATCATGGTGAGGCTGCCTCATTTGCAGCCTAGAGACCTGAGGTGCTGCATGCTGCACACAGTGTGACATACAGGATTATTCTGCGCACATCAGAAAGGGGACCTGGCTTGGCCCTTCTGCTCTGATTGTGTGTGGGTGAGGCACAGAGCTTGGCATTTCCTCAGAAGCCCACACCTCTCAGGCTGCCAGTCAGCAGAGATGTTACATGTTGATTTCACATACTGAGCCCCCACCCCAAGAATTCTCTAGTGGCTTCACTTTTTTTGTTGTTCAAAAAGGGGAAGGGGGGAACAAAGCAGTTCTGCCTTGTCCGCATGCTTGGAGAGCTCCTCAAGGGCAGATGTACCCCTCGTTCTCCTGAGCCTGATGAGGATGGGAAGGTGCAGGAGAGATGTCTTATATCACCTTTTCTACCTGGTTTTTCCTTCTGCACCCCAAACCTAAGGAACTGAGGCAGCCACTATAGCTGGCCTCATTGCTTCTCACTTTCCTTCTCATCCTGCTGAGCCCATCTTCCTCAGGCCCCATGGGGGTCCTGTGCTACTGCTCAGGAAGCTGCAGTGTGTCCTTCAAAGCCTCAGAAAGTAGCTCTGCACCGAATGCTAGGCTCCTGAGAAGGCCACACGCAGGTGTCCTGGTGTGACTTCTCTCCTCTACCACAGGGATAGCCTTTCTGCCATGACAGGCTGTGGTACAGCTCCTTGCCTATCCTGTGTGTATGTGCTCTATCCCTCTGCTGGGCGCTTCTTGGTGCCATCATGGGGTGGGGCAGGAGACTGTTCTCTTCAGCTGCTTTGAGCTCTGAGGCCCGCAGCCTGTCTCACCATCCTTGTACCATCTGGGTCCTTGCTCAGGGTCCTGCCCATAATGAAGAATTTGTCACCAGTGGAAAGAGGTAAGGGAAGGATGTGTTCTGGCTGAACCCACTTTCGTGAGGCTCCTCTGCTGCCCTTCTCTAAGATAGAATAAGCTTCCTGTCCTCCACACTCCGTACTCCTGCATCCTCTCCCTCTTTCACCCCCTTTGAGATCCCTCAAGGCATCTCCATGGTAACTCACCTTTGCTGGTTAGTGGTCCAGAGGCACAAGCCCAGCCACGTCTATTCCTTTTGCACTCAGTCAGGGTCCTTTTGTACAATGACCTCTCATCAGGATGTGCTATGTGTTTCCTGCTGTGCTTTTAAATTGTTAGACTGGAAGGTTCCCATGGGCAACAAGTATGTTTAGAGTCCAAGAAAATATATAGCACTTAGGCTTTAAAATCAGTGTTTCCTTTTTCTGTAAAATGGAATAACCACCCCATTTTGTCGTGCTGTTTCGAGGATTGAATGAGTTACTGTGAGTGAACCTCAGTCCCTGAGACATATAAAGGCATATCCATCCACACTGGTCGATTATTCTGGTGGTGACTAAGCTAGCTGTCGTTGCGTCTTTAAGAACTGCCAAGTGGGACTTCAATGCCATTTTGACCAATGTGATCAGGAGGGAGCGGAGCTATGACACCGGGTTGCCTCTTCTGATTCTGTCCCCAGCCTCCTCCCCCAGGCCCTTCAGGAAGTAGTGGCAGTCATTCATCTATGACCAGACATGGAGGTGGACAGTGGGGAGACTGTTCTAACTGGACCAGTGTGAGTCGGGGAGAAGAGTGATGGAGAAAGATCAGAAAGGAGAGGGCCCAGATGGACAGCGCTCGGTGATCCTGTCCCCTGTAACAGCCCCTCTGCATGTGCCATGCTTGCCCTTGGTTGGACTGACCACACCTTTGCTTGCTCACTGCACATTCACAGCACCTCTGGAGGGCTCTTGAGCCCCACACAGAGGAGAAGGCAGCAGCTAGAAAGAGCAAGTCCCCTGAAGCTGCCAGTGAGGTAACAAGGACAGGGGTAGGTAGTTGTTCTGCCAGGAGCCAGCTGACCTCTGCCCCTTATCTGTAGATGGCATCCACAGAACCACTGTGCCACATGGGAGGGCAAAGTTGTGCCTGCAGTTCACACGAGGCTTTATTTTGGGGCTGTTCACCTGAGTTGGAAGAGGATCAGACAGCAAACTCGGAAATTCCTCTGAAGACAACAAGCTGTGGTTATAGCCTTTAGGATGCAAGCCTGGAGGAGTCAGCAGTGTCACCACAGAGACCAGTCCTGGGGGTCCTCATGTCCCTCTGGCTGGAGTTAATGTCCCCTGCCTCCTCAGCCTGGCCATTTGTAGCAGTTCTGTGCTGCCTGTCTGCTTGCCTGGGTGACCCATGCCTTCTGATCTTTTTGACTGAAGAGTGGGTGGCTGATGGGCAGGGAGCAACACCTCTCATATCCATTTCCACAGGGTGCTCATCACTCTGCACAGGTGTATAACAAATGCCGGGAGTGGTCCAGGGTGGATGTGGCACACCCACCTTGGTAGTAGGGAGCCTGCTATACAGCCAGCCCATCTGGTGCCACCCAAAGCCTCTGGGGTTATGAAGCCCAGTACAACTTGGTTCCTGCTGTAGAGTGCTCTCTGCACCCTTCTGCTGAACCACAGGGACGGTGGCAGAAAACAGCTAGGATCTGGGCCTCCCAAGGGCAGACTTGTGCACAAGCCCAAGAAATGCCAATCTAGTGGCAGGGTTTCACAGGAGGGTAAAGGGCGGCCCTGGGTGTTCCCAGCCTGGGGCAAGGGCCTCCTCCTACTGTTCCTCGGATAGCCAGTCCTCCAGGTACTCCTGGGCTCTGGGCAACATAGCCTGTGGCTCAGGGCACTGTTACATCCCTTCACGCTAGGCATAGGCAGGCGATGGAGGGTGTGGCGGGTCCCCACTTCTGCCCCTTGGCCCTCGCAGTCTGCCGGAGCCCCAGCCGGCTCGCATCTCACACAGGCACGCGGAATCGGGTCTCGCGCAGCTGCAGGAGCTTTGCGGAGCTACGCGTGCGTGCGCGCGGGGGGGGGAGGGGCGGAGGGCGCGCGCGCCCCTCAGAGCGCTGAGTGCTTTCTCACCCGCGCGCTTCCGTTGCGGACCCCCCTCACCCTCGCACGGTAGCTCGCCCCAGGTGAGCGAGGCGGTGTACGTGCGGTTGTGGCCGGGAGACCGTGAGTCCCGGGCTGGACAGACCCAGCGGGCCACGCTTCTGTCCCTTTCCAGTCTTCCCAGACCTCTCCTCTGCTTCCTTGGGTCGCTGGTACCTCCGCCATCCCCCTCCTCTAACCACTGTCTTCCTCGCGTGAGAGACCGGCACCTTCCAGTGAAGCCCGGCTCCCCTCAGCCTGGGCCCCCCCAGCCCGGGCCCTGGAGTTTAGCGAGTCCTGGTGCACTGGTGTAGGCACACAGCGGAGCGTGCATCCAATTCGAGACTCTGTCGTGGGGGGCGTTCTGCATGGCCGCGCAGCCGCGTGCCCATTGGCCAAATGCAAACCAGGGGCGGGGCCGAGGCGGGGAAGGGGCTCCGGGGTTTCAGAGCCGGAGTCGGGCGAGGGTTCCGCAGGGAAAGCCAGGCGGTGCAGCTGCCGCGACCCCAGCCTGTGCCTGCCGCACGCCGCAGCCCGGCCCGCGGCAGCTCCTCGCAGGGGAGGCGGGCGCCTGCGAGGCTCCGGCTCTCTGTGGGCTGGACTGGGAGAGGTGTGTGTAGGGATCCTGGATCCCGGCGGCCTTCGGCCGGTGTGAGCGGCTGCCCTGTAAAGAGCGATCAGACAGCAGCCTTCCCAGACACCCAGTCTCACTGCAAGCCGGTGCCCAGAGTGCTAGAGCACAGAGCCGCGTGGTGGCGCAGAGCCGCGCGGGCCCGGCCGGCCGGGAGCGGGCCCGTCCCGCCCGCAGCAGCTGGGCTCAGGCTCGCCGCGAGTGCACCCGCCGGGGCCGAGGTCGCCTGCGGACCCTGCGCCTGCCCGCACCCGGGTACCCCCTCTCCCCCACTCCGGGAGCGATGCCCCCCGCCCCCCGCATCCCCCGAGAACGACGCGAGCATGGAGAAGTCGAGTAGTGAGGACTCTTCGATCCACCGGAGTCCATCTTTGGACAGCAAGGACTCGGACTTCGCTAAACCGTCCACCTCTGGCCGCCCGTTCGGTCACGGCTTCACGGCCGGCGCCTTCTACGGCACCGCGGGCTCCCGGGCCCAGAGTCGCTCTGAGGCCGGCGTGAAAACCGACAAGTACAATGCACCTAAAGGCAGCAAGTACGTGGTATTTTACCTGGACCTGTCCTTTGTGTTCCTCCTAGAATTTAAGAAGTGCAACATGGCCAGGGGCTGCCTCTGCTGCTTGAAGTACATGATGTTCCTCTTCAATTTAATATTCTGGGTGAGTCCTTGCGTCGGTTCCCCTCTACTCTTCTCCAGCGTAGTAGCCTGAATGCCTGCTCCACTCTGCGTGGTCTTTATACTGCATCGCTCTGGTAAGTGCTTTATTACACTAGTCCCCCAACCCCTGTAATGCATCTCTTTTTCCCCTCGGAGGCTGAATGGAGGCTCCAACTTGCCTGTCTTCCAGGAGAGTCTTGCTCTAATCCTGGAAGGCTGGCAAAGTTTGTCATTTAGAAAACCCGTGTGGGAAGTGCCTCAGACCCCCACCACACCTGCAGCACTGGCAGGGTCAGAATTTGTAGCAGCTGTGACCCTGCGCTGGCCGAGGACACACATGAGGAGCATATTCTGAGTTTCTTCCTTTATTGCTCTGAATGCACAGGAGAATGCACAGGAGTTCAATCTGCAGCACTGAATGGACTGGACGGCAGGAGTGTAGAGGTCTTACCCCTGTGCCTTTAGTGACTCCTGGAAGGAGGAGGTGCCCCTGTCCTAAGCTGAGCTGGGGCTGGCGTAAGCAGGGCGGGCTGGGGGCATGCTGCCATCGGGCGTCTGCTGCTGCTTTTGAAGGATTGTAGTGGACTGGACAGGGAGCAGGCTGCCACATTCTCCCAGGCTCTGGGACTGGAAGGGACAAAGGGAGACAGTCAGCGGTGCTCTGTCCTTGGTGAGGTTGTTTTCTAGGGAAAATATCAGTGGATGGGACGGCTTGGGATTGTCCTGTGCCCTCTGTAGGCTGCTGGAGGCTGTGTGTGCGTAAGAAATAACTGGCAAATTTGGCGAAAACTTCTTGAATATGCCTCTGACTGTTCTTTTATCTTGACTGCTGCTCTGCTTTCCTTTATTGCACCCTGGACACTGCCAGCACAGATGTTTGGCTCAGCCCCAGGGCTCATCCTGCCCACTGGGGGCTGTCAGCCTCAGCCTCCTGGGCACGGTCCAGGAAGAGCACGGGGGCAGGAGAGCCATTTCGAATGGGGTTGGGTGGAAATCGTTGGGCTGCATTCAGCCTCTGTGTGGGTGACTGCAGTTGAAGAACTTTGGTGTGTATAAAGGGAGAGCGCCAGGCCACTAAGGGAGAGGACGGGCTTCTGGTCTTACTCTGCATCAGCTTCGGTGAGACCTTGGCTGCTCAATGTGTCTGGACTTTCTGTCCCATCTGAGGAGGGCCGTGTGATGTCTCCTCACTGTCCCCCTAGGCTCCTGTGTAATATCCTGGCAAGGGCAGTGAGGCACCTGAGTGTACTTTCTTTTCTTAAATGGTCCAAGATTCCTTGGGTTGTGGGCTTCCCCTGTGGGTTGGAACCTTCCGCCACTGCAGTTAGAATGTTCCCTGTCTTGTGGCTAGGGTTCTTTGGAAGGTGAGGCAGATACTCTGATTTCTTTTTCTGGTGGCAAAAACCTTTGAATGTCAAGAAGGACTCTAGCTGCTGTGTGGCAAATGCCTTCTGATCCCTTGCCTTCTGTGCCAGTGTCACCTTTCCAGTGCCTTTCGGTCTGCACGAATGCTGTTATTTGTGTTGCTCACTACTTCTTTCTCTGACCTTTTCATGGTCTCGGTGTGCTCTTTTCTTTTGTTCCAGCCCATGTTGTAATGAATACTTACATTAAGAGTCTTAAGCGATGCTTAGTGCCTTTGGCCATAGCTCCCACTCAGCTGCGTTTGCTTCTCCCCCACCCCACTCTGCCATCTGCTGGCTGAAGTTGGTATGACTGCTTGTGGTGACTTCAGGAAGGTTCCAACTTGGTTTGGGGACCTCCTCAAATAGTGTTGGTGCCCTGCACAGAGCAGGTCCTCATGACATGTTTGCGAGTGAATGAATGGATGGCCAGAGCTGTGAATCACAATGTATGATTATGTAGTAGGGATACCCAAGTCTTACTTGATAGGGATGAGAAGTCATATATCAACCTTGACTATATAGGCTCTCCCAGATCTTAGCTGGGACAAGTGATCAGTGACTCTATCTTCCCTTAAGAGAGTGGCAACAGTTAATGAACTAGCTGATGAAATGTCCTTTCTTTATGGTCTATGGTGAGAGAACTTGCTGTCTCATCCTAGGTAGTACTGACAATGCTCTTTTAAGACAAGGAGTTGTACTTTTCAGGTGCTTGACTTTTTTGATTACTTCATGTTTTCAGAATCCCCATGGCAAGCTATGAGCCAGGAAAAATTAAGACCCAATGCTTTTATGCTAGTAGCATGTGAGATAGTAAAATAAAACATAGATCTTGGGAAAGATGGGAGATTTAGCAGAGAAGAAATGGGCGCCTGTGTGAGTATTAGTGTTTGTGGGGAGCTTGGGGATGGTGTGTCACTGTGTTTCACCCAGATGAAGACTTTCTGCAGGCAGGCGCTCCTTAGCCTGTTGTGGGGAAGGGACGGAGAAGGGGCTGATGAAGAGGGGAAGAGCTGCAGAGGTGTGACTGCAGCAAGGCCCCCATAGGCCTCTGCTATTGCCCTGGGTACACTTAAATGGTGGGTGGGGTGGGCTGGGCTGGGAGAGTAAGGGAAGGGCTCAGGAGAAGGTTGGGGAGAGAGTAGGACCTCAGGAGAGGGAGAGGGATAAACCCAGGAGCAATTATTAGAAATTATGTAGCCATCACTTGTTTTAGTTGCATGGCTCAGATCCCAAAAAGAAGCTTTTCTGAGGCATTACAGTTGGCCTGGAGATCTCCAGTCAATAGACAGAGTTCTTTCCATAGATCCAGAGCCTACCTGGTAGTTCTCCAAGCCTCCCTCTGCCGCCACACACTCTGCCTCTTCCAAGTCCTTCTAGAGGATCACTGGCCTGGAAGAGAGGTGCGTCAGACTGCAGCTCCTCACAGGCCTGCTGAGTACCTGCTTCCTGGCCACTGGGTGGAGCTTCGAGGGTGTTGGTATTGGTGAGAGCCTGGTGCCATCACCAGGAGGCAGGATGGGAGGAGGAGCTGTGCAGCCAGCACTCCTCCTTACTAAGAAAAGGGCAGGTGCCTCCCAGGCTGCTGGGAGCTTGCCTGCTGGTGGTGGTCCAGGTCTACTTCTGGAACGTTGACTGCAGCCAGATACTGCTAGCCACATTGGCAGCCCAGTGCACTATGGGAGAGTGGGGCACCTAGGAGGGCAGCATTTCTGGGAGCCTGTTGCAGCCAGAGTCAGTGGTCACTCCTGACCGGGTCTCTTCCTCTTTGTTCCCTGAATTCCCCACCTCGATTCTTAGGGCCAAAGAGAATGCTGGCTTCTTGGTTGGTAGGCTAGGCCTGAACTGGGACAGGACATTCCCCGTGCTGTTCACCACTAATCAAATCCACTCCAAGGTGTTTCTCCCAGCAGAGGAAGCTATTTGAGGCATTTCCCTCAGTTACCTTTTCTCCAGTATCCCCCGAGAGCTGTCAAGTTAGAATAGTCAAGGTAGAGATGAAGTGAATGTAAATGTCTCCAGAGGGTGGAGGAGGCTCAGAGCCTTGGACTGTAAGGAAAGGGAGTGAGAACATGTGGGGAGGACCAGAGCAGACTTCTAAGTGCAGGGGCCCATGTCCTTGTTGTGGATGGCAAATCACGACCCCACTCTAAGTCCTCCTAACCTAAAATAAAGTTTCTGTTTGATACAGAGAGGCAAGCACTGGTTATTGCTGTAATTGCCACTTGCAATAATGATCACTTTTCATACTGGCCAGCAGGGCTGGTCCATCACTTTAAATCATAGTTGGCAGGGTGGTGACATTCTGGCCCCACTAGAAAGTCTACTTGTGGTGGATTGCTCCCTTAATAAAGATCAGTTAGCTGAGGAGGTAGTGTTCAGTGAGCCTGTTGGACTGTAGGAAGGGTTGGCATGGGGCAGCCACAGGCAGAGAGCTGAGTGGGTCTTCATTAACTTTTGTAAGTGGGATCAGGCCCCTCTGGGTGCCCCTGCCTCTGGGTGCAAGGCAGTTGCGTTGGTACATATTCCTTAACTGGCCTGGCTGTCTATGGGCTGGGGTCTGTGCAGCTTGAGCACCATGGGGGTGTCTGAAGGGTGCCTTCTTTTGATGAATTGGGTTGAGGGGTCTCAGCTGGGAGCTCAGTTCAGACATAGCCCCTCTAAGAAGAGGGAATACAGGTTGGACCAGGCCCAAGAAGCATTTGAGGCTTCCCAGAGTCTCAGGGTAAGGGACGCAGGCTGGCTGCCCACAGGGATGCTACAGACCAATCTCCTGGGTGAGTCAGGCCTGCCTCTGCTTAGAGGCAGGGGGACAGGATAAAAGGCTGGATATATACCCTGAGAGACTCCTGGAATGTGGCCGAGAAAGAATGCCAGCTGTGTGTTTGCTTCCTTTCCAAAGCATTAAAAATTAAACTTCCTTGTCTTAATGTCTATTTTTAAATCATATCAGAGCCAGCACTGGTGTCAGTCAAGATGGGATGGGAAAGGGGGTGGAGGAGAGGCAGCCCCAGCTAAAACAGCATACAGACTCTTTCCACCTTGAGGAGAGGGCCCCGGGTCGGCCTGGCCTGCCTGCAAGAACATAGCAAACAGCAGCCGGCCTCTTCCCACCCTATGTGCCTGGCCGCCCTTGGCTGAACTTGATGGCAGGCCCAGTGGCCCTCAGCCTTCTGTGGCTTGCTAGGGTGTGGGGGTCCCAATCGAGTCCATTCACTCACGCCACAACTATTTGCTGAATGCCTGCTGCATGCACCAGAGCCTCCAGTTGGTAAGGACAGGGCTCGACTGGGCTGTACAACCGTATCAGTTTTCCCCAGCCGGGAAGTTGTGGAATTGGGAGGTCATCTGGCCTGCCCTGCACCCAGCATTTGAACACAGGCCTGGTGGGGCAGGGCTGGCATGCAGGCGCTCTTCCTTCTTCCCCAGCATTCTAAGAGCTGGTGTCCTGGCAGCCTGTTCTGACTTGTCCTCTCCTCTCCTCTCCCCCTTTCTGAAGTGTTTGTTTATATCAAAAAGAAGTGGAGAAATAGAGGAAAAAAGAGCCTCAGGGTTTTATTGAAAGGACTAGTGGATGCCCTGTATCGAGTATGTACTGTACACTGACTGAACACTCACTGTAAGCTAGGCCATTGAGCTGCTCAGGGTTCCAGGGAGGACAAAGACATATAAACAGATAATTAGTTTTGAGCAACAGGTGCTTAATAGAGCTCTCTTTTTTAATAGGATACATAATTCTGCTTCTTTGAGATTAGAAACAGAGCCAAGTAGAGCAAGCAACACTAGGATTTTGAAGGATGAATAAGAGTTTGCTAAGAAGATGAGATTAGAGATCCAGGCAAGGGGGAAGTGTATGGAGAGTCAGAGAACAAATTGGCCCAGAGTCAATATCAGAGAGAGCTGGCAGCTTGACAAGAGAGACAGAATCTCCTGCACCTGGAAGTGGGCTGAACAGAGAAGCCGAGGGGTGCATGGACTAGGTGGTAGAGGCTGGGATGGCTCGAGCTTGTACTGTCTGTGGGATGTTCCTCAGTGCGTCTCCAGGCTCCTAGGCCAAGTGCTCGTGACAGGTCTTGCTGTGTCACCCAGGCTGCAAGCTGTTGCTGTAGGTAATCCAGCTTTAGAGAGATGCACTGTTCTCTCCCCCTTCCGGCCTCTCCCTTCCCGCTGCGATGTGCCCGCTTATTTGGTCCCAGTTAGGAAGCTTTGAAGCCAGCTAAACCCGTCGGGCAGAGTTAAGTCTTCTGAGCCAGCTTTGTCCCTGCTCATATTTGAAGCTAATCTACCAGCAGATGTGGTGGGGGGTGGAGGCCGACCCTGGCAGGGATTTTAAGAATGGCACGCGGTCAAGCGGGTGAGCGGATCTGCAGTGGGAAGCAGCACAAGGCTGAGATCTGGCTTCCACACCCTGCTCTTTGTCTACCTAGCCCTCAAATTCCTTCTAACTCAGTGAGTCTCTGGTTTGCATCAGATGTGGTTTGTCTCTTCTTCCTATGGGTCCCAGCAAACTTTGGATGCTGTCATGAGCACTGAAGAGTCCCCTAGAGGTGCCCTGCAGGAGGTGCCACATCAGTGGGGTCACTATCCCAGGAAGAGAGAGCCTTTCTGTCTGCTCCAGGGGATCATGCTAAGGGTGCACATGCAAAGCAGCTAGGCAGCTTTTCCCATGACCAGATCCCACAGCCATCCATGACCTACTGAGGCAGCATCTCTAGCAATGAGGCGCATGCTCAGACAGTAACCCTAACTTGTGGATGCCTGCTTTCCTCCTTTCTGACCACACCATGCTAGGCCCACGTAAGACAGTGTAAGCCCTGTGTTAGTGTGTGCTGTTAGCAGGGCACGTGGCAGTAGATCCTATGGATGCTGAGTGCCGTTAGAATTCCTTCAGTTTGCACAGTGAGAGCTGGGCATGGGCAGTAGCATGGGGCCCTGGGATGACAGTGGTGGTGGGCAGGGCTGTGGAACCCTGGTAGGAGTCCCAGTGTCTCTCTGGCTGGGGATTGTTGCAAAAACTGTCTGGTCCTAGGAGAGTGTGGGGAAGCAGGGAAAGCAGGAAGGTCCAGGGAGGGCAAGGAGAAGGTGGGGAGGGGGCTGTCTGTGACCCCAGCCATGCCCTCCCAGCAAAGAAAGCACATTGCTTTCCCTGGCTCCCCTTGTGTTTGGTGTAATGGGTGGGGTCAGGACCAGGTTAGCTGGCTGGTAGTGATGTTACTGGGCTCCCCTGGGTCTCCTGGACTTTCATTGCCTGGCACATGTTGGACTCAGCTGGGCTCCTTGGTCTGTGACCTGGACTAACAGACTGGGAATGTGAGGCTCCACGTCCAGGTCACATCATACTCTAGAGATGCACTGCAGAGTTTCCATACTGTGAAATGGCTCATATGTAAATTCATGTAGTTCAAAAGCGATGAAACAAACACGTATCCCCTACCCCTTAGGAAACGGAGCTTTGGTGGGAGTGGTATCCCATAATGCCTATAATTTTAATCCTCAGGAGGCTGAGACAGGAGGGTTACCATGAGTTCAAAGCCAGCCTGGACCACATAGTGAGTTTAAGACCAGCCTGAACTATATAGTAAGACCCTGTCTCAAAAAGAAAAAAGAAAAAATGAAATGGAGCATTGCATTGAAATGGAGATGTATGCATTGCTCCATTTCATGGTGTAAAGTGTATTCCATGTGGGAAGGTATCCTTCAATACCACATCTTTTGGTTTGGTTAATTTTGAGACTTTTGATAGATGCAGGCAGGTGTGTGAACACAAGCTTCTAATCCTGGTACTCTGGGAGCTTGAGGCAGTAGGATGCCAAATTTGAGCCCAAACTGGGCAACTTCCTGGCTTAATGAGACCCTATCTCAAAAAATAGGAAGGGCTGGGGATGTAACTCAGTGCAGAGGCTCTGGGTTTAAATGTAGTACTGAAAACACATACACACACACACACCCCAAAACTGAACAAAATAAAGACTTTAGGTATATAAAATATGCTGAATTTTTTTTTAAAAGATCTAGCACTATGCTTCTTGATGCTTTCACATTGGTAGGTATGACTATGGTGCACTCATCTTCACTGCCCTGTAGTATTCCATTGTGCAGATGTGCTGCATGCATTCTCCTGGTGGTGAGCACCTGGTCACATTCTTTCTGGGGGTTGGCACACACGTATAACTTATTTTGACCAGTTTTGATCCCCTTTCTCTCCCCTCCCTATGTCCCCACCCCACCCCACCCCATATTCTCCTACTGTGCACATAAAGGCTCCAATCTAGAGCTTCTGAAAGTATTGTGATGTGGGACCAGCTTTTACATTTCCAGTTCTGGGAACAGTCTTGGTATGCATGATTAATTCACAGCTCCAGGGCCAGGATATAGCTCAGTGGCACAAGCGCCTGCCTGGCAAGCACAAGATCCTGAGTTTGATTTCCGGTACCAAAAAAAAAAAATCACAGCTCCAACCAACTGCACATGACTCACCTGACAACTGGGCAGCACCTGCAGTAGTCGGTGGTCATGAGTTGGGATGGTCTGGCCATAGTGCATTGCTGTAAAAATTTCCAAGCATTATCATTGCCATGGACCACACTTGAGAATTGCTGCCACAGGTCTGCCTCAGGAATGGCTCTGCTGAGCTTTAGGACATCCGCATTTCAGCTTTACTAGATAAGGACAAGTTGTTTTCCAGTGTGAATGTATCAGTTGACATTTCCACCCGTGGAATGGCAATTGAAAATGGGAAAAAATTGGCATTCTCTAATACAGTGGGTGTAAAATGCTGTATTATAATGATTTTAATTTGCATTTTTCTGATTACTAGTGAACAGCTTTTCAGATGTTTGTCAGCCATTCTTTCCTCTTCTGTGAATGTCTGATTATTCCTTTTGTTCATTTTTCTATTGAGTTGTTTACTTTTTCCTATTAATTTTTGGGATTTTGTTTGTTTTGAAAATAGTTGTAAATTAAATGTATTTGTCACACAGTTAACTTTTTTTTCAGTTTCTTTGTGGGGTCTTTTGATAAACAGAAACACATTGTAATGTAGCTGATTTTATCAGTTTCTTTCATCGTTAGAGTTTACATTGTATGCACCATTTAAAAATATGTCCCATGGATGTCTTTATATACTGGTAATAGGACAATAACCATCAAAACATAATAAGCACTTAAATTGTTGAATGAATAAATAAGGATGACTTACGTTTATTTCTTAAAGCTTTTATTTTTAGATTTAAGTCAATACGTGGAGTTAATATGAAATGAGGTTCTGACTTCTTTTTTTTTTCTCCATGTATCAGTTGTCCTGGCTCCATTGATTGACCTGACTACTTGTTCCTCACAGATGCAGTTTTTTCTGTGTTTCCATATATGCCTGGTCCTCTTGGTTTGGCTGTCTCTCCTAGCGGTATACTATTTACCACAACTTTATACTAAGTCTTGACTTGGGAGGGCAGATATTCTCATCTTACGTGTTTTGAGAGTGTTTGGCTGTTCTTGGCTGTTTGTTCTTTCGCATAAATTCTGGAATCAGTTCAAATAGTTTTACTAAAAGCCGATCATTCGGTTTCCTCCTTTTTTCCCCTTCCTTCCTTGTCCTGTTGGTAATTTCATTAGTTGGCCTTGAGGAGGACAGCTATCTTTTTGCTCATTTGTGAGTAGAAATTATGTTTCACTTGTGTATTTCTATCCATGAATGTTGTATATTTCTGTATACATTAGACTTTCTTTAATGTCTTCCCTTTTGGTTTTATGTTTTCCGTGGAGATCTCTTATTGTGTAGGGATTTCTGATCTTCTATCCTTGACTACTTACCCCCTCGTCAAGATTCATTTGAACTGGGGCACACAGAAGACAGAGAGAACCTACAGCTGCTCCTCCTCATGGAGTGGAGGTGGAAGGTAGTGCCTGGTGTTGGCTGTCCTGTGGGACATTCCCTGGGCTGTCTCACTGCTCTCATAACTCCTGATGAGGGTCAGGAGGGTTGTTTGACTTTTGCCTGTGGGGAAATGCAGGGTTGGAGAGGTGAAGGAT
This sequence comes from Dinomys branickii, assembly GCA_004027595.1. Classification (NCBI taxonomy): domain Eukaryota; kingdom Metazoa; phylum Chordata; class Mammalia; order Rodentia; family Dinomyidae; genus Dinomys; species Dinomys branickii. Next base: position 53,873 of record PVLD010001214.1, on the reverse strand, counting down.
TTTGCCCCATCATGAGCTACAAAGTGACTCTGCCATTTTCAGCTGAACCCCAAAGGCAATGTTCTTTCCATGACCCTTTCTGGACAGTCATCCTGAGATGGCCCTTCTCCTGTCAGCTCTGACTATGCTTTACTTGGTCTGTGCTTCTAGTTTGGTGTAAGATAGTCCTGTGAGGACAGGTCCATGGTTATGAAGATGTGGACAGGATGCCATTGAGAGAATGTGCCTGCCTTCTGTCAGGCCTAGCCTCGAACAAAAGTGGGTCAGAAGCTAGCCATCAGGAATCTTCAGGGACTTTTTCAGTTTAATGGGCCACCAGTTGTATATACTTTGAGCTTCATGAACTACTTTTGAGATCTTTGTGAGAATACACCAGATTGAAAATACTGTTTCTGAGCCTCCCAGCAGCATGACCCTGCATACTATTGACCCTCTATACTATTTTGGACTCCTTTACCTCCCATGGTAGCGTTTGCTTTTCCCACTGTACAGTTTTACTTGTGCATCTTCTGGGCACTAAGTCTTTGAAGGCCCTATGGGTGGGCAGTGGGGTCTGTTGTATGGCTGAGCTCAGTGACCATCACACCTAAGGCTTTGAGCAGGAAGAGTGAATGTAGTTAGGAGTCTTTGTCTTCTCATCCTTGCTTGCTTGGTCATGGTTTGTGCTCCGTAGTGTGTATAGGTTTGTGAACTGTGCGGCAGTGTTAGGTAAGGGGCAGGGCCTCGGCGGCACCCTTCCAGATGATACCTGTTAAATAACAGTTCCTGAGCAATCTAAGAGAGGCTTCATGCTCTGAGAATGGGGAACCTCTGGCCTGAAATTGAAATGTCTCCCTTAGCCAAATGGGACTCCTGCAGGCACCCATACTCTCTGCTTGGGAACTCGGTGTCATGGCCACCTCTCCTTGTTCTTGCCTGGAATCTGACTCCACACAGACCTTTGATCCTGGTCCTGACTCCTCAGTCACTCCATGGCAATAAATATGAATGTGGAGAAGTCCATAAGCCACTTTCTGCCTCAGTTTCCCTTTCTACCTCTTCTAGGGATTCTGATCTCAGAGAGAGGTGGGAAGAGCCTGTGAAAGGAAAAGGAAGCGGGGCGTGGTGACACACACCTGTACACCTGGCACTTGGGAGACTGAAGCAGGAGAATCGCTGTGAGTTTGAGGCCAACCTAAGTTATATACCAAGTTCCACACCAGACTGGTATACATAGCAAGAGCCTCTCTCAAAAAACCAAACCAACCAACTAAACAAATAAACAAAAAGGAAAAAGATTTGTCTTTGACAAAAAAGGAGATCAGAGAGCAGGGCTGAGTTTCTGAGATGTGTGTGTGTGTGTGTGTGTGTATGTGACGGGGCTGCCATGCAAATCAACAGAGACCCCAAATAAAGCCCTGTGCTCCCATGCCAGGGTCAGCTGCTGTACGTGCTCTTGGGCTCCCTGTGGCTGGGGCCTGAGTCAGGTGCTGGTATGTGGTATCCTCTGACATGCAGCTCACCCTCCTGGTGCAGGGTCCTTTGGCTGCAGAGTAAAAACATTTGCAGGAAGAACTGGAAGGGAAGAGCAGGCAGGCCCATGTCTGTGTGTCTAGTTGCAGGCAGCTTGGGGTAGAGGACATTCCTGAGCTGATTTTTTTTGTCTCCTAGTGGTCTGGTTCCATATTTGCACCTTCCCTGTGAAATCCCAAGGCTCCTTCTACACACACACACGCACGCACATGTACACATGAACCTGTGTATTCGTGTATGTACATACGTTATGTTGTATATGTGTATATGTGTGTGCATACTCACACGCAGTGTTCATCGCAGTCTGTTCAGATTGTTTTAACACAGCAGTGTGTAGCCCCTGTGGCTTGTGCACAACAGAAATTCTTGTCCCCACAGTTCTGGAGGCTGAAGTTCGAGATCAGCTGACCAGTGTGATGGGACTCTTTTTCTTGGTCCCCATATAATGGAAAAGGCAGGAGAGCTCTTTGCTGTCCATTAGCAAGGGACACCCCTTTAGTGAGGGTGCCATGCTCCCGAAGGCCCCTATCAGGGGTTATGATTTCTTTTCTTTTTGAGACAGGGTCTCACTATGCAGTTCAGGCTGGCCTTGAACTCATTTTGTAGCCCAAGTCGGTCTCAAACTCACAATGATCCTCCTGCCTCAGCCTCCTGAGTGCTGGGATTATAGGCATAAGCCAGCAAGCCCAGTCAGGGGGTTATGATTTCAACATATGAATTGTGGGGGGATGAAAACACTTAGTCTCCCGTGATTGTATGTAAATATAAGTGTGGCTGTGAATATATATGTAAGTGTGTTTATAAAGTATTAGAAACATTTACAGTGTAAATACGTATGTTTGTATATGAATATGTGTGTCTGTCTAGATGTCTTTGTGTGTGCTGCACCAGCTGGCACCCTCATTTTAGGCAGGCCATCCCTGGCGTGGGTTCTGGGTAAGCTGTGGCACGTGGATGGCAAGTGCTACGCCATCACTCTTGGGGAACCGAGGAAACAGGCCTCGGTCTACCAACTTCCCTACCTGTGAGCAGATCCTACAGGCCGACTTGGCATTTTGGGCAGAGGGGTGTTTTAGCAGACCTCTCATTTTTCTGGCCCAACTTTCTCTTTCCTTCTCTTGCTATCAACACCCCTCTTTTCCTATATGTGGATCTTTCCAGCCTGTGAAGTCACTCACAGGCTGGAAAGAAAAGCTGAGCCACAAGCTGTGGCAGTCATGGGGCAGGGATGCCTGAGGAATCCAGGGACAGGGTCGCTGATGAATTCTGTCACTTCCATTCTAACAGGATGCTTCCACTTCTGCTGCTTGGGCTCTTGAGTCTCACTGCTCAAGAGCTGGCTTCTCAGGAGAGAGGGTCTGGCTGGTCCCATGCCCATTCTTGGCCAGAGTAAGCAGAGTACCAGAGCACAAGGCCTTCTGCGGTTGCCCAGGGATGAGCTGTGCTGATACCAGGAGAAGGGAGGAGGCAGACGATGGGTCGGAGGTGACTTGCTCCTAGCTACCAGGCCATGGTGCGCTGCCAAAGTCTGTCTACCTGGAGATACACCCTCCCTGCTCCTCTCCAGAGCTTCCAGGAACAGATGGAGAGACTGAGGCTCAGGAGGCAGAACAGTAGCTCCCTGGCCGTCCTGGTGCTCTGGTATTTGTGTGGACCCTTCTAACTATGAGGTTAGAGACATGGTGCCCTGTCTTCTGTATTCAGTGCCTGCTTGGGCTGCAAGAGGTTTGAGTCCCTTTGGAGGAAGGAATTACAGGTCCCCCAAGCCAGGACACCTTTTGGGACGGCTCCTGGCACACCATGGTGATGGAGTCAGTGTGCCATTCCCTTGTCCTCACCCATCCCTAGTGCCAGCCCTGAGTCTGCTTACTGGCAGGAGTAACTGATGCCTCCTTTCATCACCACCTTAGAGTTAGTCCACATTTCTTACTTGACAGGCTCTGCATTCCCTGAAATGTGTCCTCACTGTTCAGCCAGCAAGTACACATGCACCAAAGCCTTTGTCACCTAGTGTGGAGAGGTGGCAATTCACTGTCTCTGTTCTCTGTAGCTGTCAGGTTGAGAAGATCCAGCCTGTAAATATTTAGGAAGGTAGTGTAGCCTACAGAAAGAGCCTACACTTCCATTAGGTCAGGCCAGGGCCTGTGCTTTTCCTGAGCTCCTCACAGCCTGATCCTCAGGCTTGTCCTCTATCATTAGGTAGCAGGGGATTAGATAGGATGTGTGAGTTTCTCTGCCCTACTTCTCAGTCACAAGAGGCATGCATAAGCTGTGCATATTGCCACACAACCCATCGTGTTTCCGTTTGCCTTGGCCTCCAGGAGGCTCAACACTAGGCTTTCTCTTTCCCTATAGTCTCTTTCTTTAATCAGGATTACCTTGTTAATTTTACTTTGTCTTTATGATCCTGTTTTATCTGGATCTCTGTAAGTACTTTTTGGAAGTGAGGGCAACTACAATGAAAGGCTGGAATACAACAGTGAGGAAACTACAGGAGTGACAGGATGAGGTGCCCGCTCTGGGAGCAGCAGTGGTTCAGGGGTGGGCTGGTGATGGATAGGCTGTGTATAAGAGATGGGACTTGAACTCGTAGGACAGGGCACCCAAAGTCTGCAGGCTAAGCACTGGGAGCAGGACCAGCTGCCTTAACTGTAGATGACTTCCCAACGCTACTCACTGCCTTCCAGAGCACTGCCTGGTGAGTGAGTGAGTGAGGCACTCTGTGGCAAGAGCTGGGGGAGAGCAGAGCTCCTGTAGGGTGAGCCCTGCACCTGGCGCTGACTGCTGGCCCAACCTGAGGTAGCGTGAGTGTCTGTGCTGTGTGCTCACTGTCTGCCATCTGATGGGAGCAGGCTTCAAAGAGGAGGCCGGCTCTGCAGGGAGTCTGGATGGGCAGAGGGAGAGGGCTGCAGGATCTAGGGGAGGGAAGATGCAGGACTTGGGAAAAGGCTGGGAGGTGGAGAGGAGGCCTGCCATCAGCAGAGGGGTGGGCAGGACGGAGGGGGAGGAGACAGGAATGCAGAGACAGGGGAGGCAAGGCCTTGAAGCAGACCTGCAGCACGCAGGGAGCTGCTTGGAGGAGGCTTGCTGTCTGGAGAGGTGCCTCTTAGCAGTGGCACTGCAGGTCCTATCAGGAAGCGCATTGGATGCTGCGGGTGGGGAGGGCAAAGAGCATGGGCCCCGGCTGGCTGGGACTGTGGCCTTGGGAAATCTGTTTGCAGCGGTCCCTTAGGAGATGCTGAGGTCCTGAGCCTTCTGTTCCCATACACTGAGGTCAGATGCGACGTGAAGTGAGACTGACTGACCCCAAACCTGTTTATTGGCAAGAGCCTGTTGGGCCCAAATCAGAGCGACAGCTTGCCAGGCTGATGAGCCTGGTCCCTGAGCAGGCACTCTGATGTCAGAGCCATTTAGGACACCCTTTCTGACTGGTCCCTGAGGCCCCTAGGCCAGGCTGGGGAGGAATTTGGAGGCTCCCTGAAGAGGAGCTGGGGAGGAAGGCAGATTTGGCAGTCAGCAGAGGAGCTACATGCACAAGGTGCCCCATTCATTACCATTTATGGCAGCCACAGGGAACTGTGGGAGGCTGTCCCCTCCCCCCTCAGCCTTCTGCTAGGAGGAGGGGAGTCCATGTGAAAAGTGCATGTTTCACAAAAGCCACTCATAAAGGGCTGCAGTCTGAATCAGGCTCTGTGAGGAACGTTGACAGGATTCTAGTGGTACTGGTTGGTTTTTTCTCTTCACTCCTAAATGGAGACAGCTCTCAACCTGTGGATGGGTGGGGCCAGGCTGGTCAGCTCTCCAGCAGCTCAGAGGCCCTAGGTAACCAGCTGTCCTCTCCACTTCTGCAAGTGCAGGTATCCCGCTTTTCTCAGAGTCAGGTAATGGCCCGCTGTACCTGGAATCAAAGTGGCAGTGGAAAAGGGCGAGGGATTGTTTCACGTACCTGATTTTCATCCCGGATGTGTCATTAGCTGGTTGTGTGACCCTGGGCAGGTCAGGTCCTTTCTTGGGCTTCATTTTCCACCTGCAGAAAATAGCAGACCTGTCCAGTTCACTGCTAAGGTCTGGTTCAGGCTATGACATTCTGTGCTTTTACATATAGACTTGGCTCGGTTTGCGTATTTTAAAAAGCCAGTGTTTGAAATGCTTAGTTGTCCTTACCTCACAATAGCCTTGGTAGAGTAATACACCAGGGATGATTCCTTTACATCTCATTAGTGGGGAAACTGAGGCCTATAGGGAGGGGAGAACCTACTGGACAAGACAGGTGCTGGAGATCTGTTTCTGAACATTCTGAAGTTGTTGGGTTCTGCCAGTAGCCTGGATCCAAGGGGCAGGAACTACTGGTTCTCAGGCTGGACATTGTCCTGGGCTTCTGGACACCTCTAGGCCTCAGCATCCTTGCTTAATACCAGGGAGAAAATCCTTTCTCTTACCTGTTTCCTTCTAGGTCTGCAGAGGAGATGGGGACCCCACTCCTGTCACGGTGAACTGGCTCTACCCCACCCTGCCCCTGTCGGGGAGGCTGTGGCTGAGCAAGTAATGAGGGGGCGTGTTGCTTTATTAAGCACCCTCACGTGAGAGAAATTTGGCACCTTGTGTGACACAGAGCTGTGGAGGCTCCTTTCCTATTGTTAGAAGCCTTCATTGTGATTGTTCCAGCTCCTCCCTCCAGCAGTCATCACTAGGAACGGCTTTCTGCTTCCTCCGGGATCTCGCACCGTGTGGCCTCCCAGCCCTGCCTCCACCCGCTAGTCACCTACTTCTATCTAGGGCAGCTCCAGAGGAAGGCAGGTGACAGCTGCTGCCCTCATCCCCTAGCCCTGGCTTGTACCTCAGCTGCCACCCTTTTAGGACACAAACACCCACCCCCATGCCTGCAAAAAAATATTCCCACTAAACTCATGGCTAAGAGGTGGGCCGGCCACCTTCGAGGCTGCTCCTAACTGTGCCCCAGGGGCCTGCCTTGCTGTGTCTGTGTGGTCTTGAGAAGGTGCTCCCAGCCCACAGGGCTTAGTGTTTCATCTGTAGCCTTGTTTGCTGCAGCTCGGTGCTATTGCTGACCGCCTCTTTCTCAGCCCTGCCTCGTGCAGGGGACATGGGCTTCAAGGAAGGACCCTTGAGCAGAGAGAGCAGTGCCTGGCTTCCCCTCCCTCTCTTGCCAGTGCCCTCCATGTGGATCTTTCATTTCATTCTCATCTGTAAAATGGAAAACAAGCCATAGCACTTGGTGGGTCAGCCAGGGAAAATCATCAGGAGAATACAGAGGTGAAGTTCATGATAGTTCTCTGGAGTCTCCAAAGGTCTGTACTAATACAGATTGGGAGCGTTGTCTTGTTTTTCCTTCTGTAATTCCATATTCTGTCTGCTGCATTGTCACCTATCTGCCTTCCCATGTCTGAGGGGATCCTAGAGCTACACTAAGCTTTGTTCCCTGGGATATTTCCTCACTGGCAGCCTACAGAGTCTGCCATTGAGGTTTCTGCATTTACCTGCCAAGGTGTCCCCTAGGGTTTGACACCTCAGGGGGATCTGCACTCCCAGATGGTGTGGTGGTGGGAGGGCTCCTCCATCTCCATGTTCCAGTGGCTCTGTGGTGGGCCCGTGTAGCAGCCTTCTATCAGAGGGAAGATCGTTGTGCATATTCTGCTGGGACACCTCTTCCTTTCTGTCTGGGGTGTACTAAAGGACCATGGAAAATTCTCTCATCCCAGATAATGCAGCACTGATTGTGTGTTATTAGTTGTGATCTGTTGTCTGCTCCTGTCCTTAGGGTGCCTGCTGTGCCCACCCCCACCCCCATCCTGGACAGGGAAATAGCCTCAGGCAGGGGTTAGGGCTTCCTACCTCCACCCCAGTGGGGCTGATCTCTCAGTTAGATTTCTGGTGCTTTTATTGATAGGAACTGGAGCAGACTTGCTGGCTTGGGCTTATCTGCTGTGGGGGACACTGGAGCCAGGTGAATAGTTCTCTGGCTGGCTTCTGTTTTAGTTGTCAGGATGTGGAAGTAGAGCCAGGCATGGTGGCACACAGCTGTAATCCCAGCACTGAGGAGGCAGGAAGGTAGACCATAAGTTCAAGGCCAGCCAGGATTAAATAGTGAGACTGCTTCAAAAAACAAGAATTAAAAATGTGCAAGTAGGTTCTGAGGGCAAGGCCTTAAGTGGTGCTCTCACATTTGCCACATTGCTGCAAACCCACATCTTTGTCCTTCCCCCAGAGATGTCTAGACCCAGACAGGACACATAATGTCAGGCTGTTGCAGGGGAGTCTGCCCTGAGCAGGGCCCAGGTAGGAGGGGATGGAGCGCTCTAGAAACCCAGTGGTTACCTAAACAGTGTTCAAACAGTTTCTGAGGTAAACTTTCAAAACACATCTGTGCAGGGAGGTTCTCCAGAGGGTAAAATGGTCTTACTTTGCTTTTAGGGAAACTGAATTACAGGGAGAGAAAGTGGTATGTCCAGTGTTCAGGTCAGGCTGGAGTAGCACCGTGGCCATGGCAGAGCCCATGGGAACCATAGTCACCCTTGGTGGAGATTGGAAACCGTTTGTCCTAGGGATGGTCGGAAGGTGATAGTGGCTTCCAGACCAATCCATAAGGATCCCCAAGATGCCCTGCCCTGCTTCCCAAGGCTGAGTGCTGGGGCTGGCTTCCTAGGAGCTGCAGCTCCTGGAGAAGAAGGAGCCTCCTTCTTGAGGCCCTGGCCCCTCCGCTGGGCCTGCTATAGGCTCCAAAACCAGGTGGTCCCCCCCATCCCACCCACTGTCCTGGCAGAAGCTAAGCTTCCACAATGCTTCTGGCCTCTGAACTATGGGAGGCAGAAGTGCCGAGAGGAGAGGGCACGGGGTACAAGGGTGGAGAGGCACTGCTCAGAGGGCAGCCTGGTGCTCTGCTGTTTCATTCACTGGCGTTGGTGCCTCTTACTGGTTTTGTTGTACCCATCCTTACTTGGGCTCTCTCCTTCCATGATTCTTTTTACCCTCACTGTAACTGGGGGATACCTTAGGAACAAGACTCTACCTGCCCTATCTGGAGGATGCTGGGGATTGAGGGCTGAAAGCAGGTCACTGACTTGGTTGGGGCTGAGCATAGAGCTTGCATTCAAAGTGACCAACAGGAGGGCAGCGGAACATAGTCCCACACTTTCCGTGCCTATTGTCTTTGATGTCTGTGAGAGGCCCGCCAAGTTCTGCAAGGATGAACTGGTGTAGACTTCAGAGGCCCCATGTCGTTGAGGCAGCTGGGAGAGCCCCTTCGGATGACGACCTATCTGAGAGGTTGGAGGTCACATTAGACCTCCTGCTGTTGTTCAGGCACATTTCTGCCCCTTTGCTCTCCCCAGGAGACCCAGAGACCTTTGCCTTGGGGAGGGGAGAAAATACCGAAGCAGCAGACACTGAGCTCCTGGGCTTTGGCTGTCTCTTGCCCGCATCCCTATCATCCAGTACCCTTGCATTTGTACATATTCCCCTTTTCCAGGGCCTGTCAGGTGCCTGGCTTGGGCAGGGAGAGGTAACAGTAGACAGGGCCAGGAAGCTAGCTGTGATTCTCGGCTTCTGTTCACAGTCAGAACAGTGCTGAGCAAAATGCACACTGTGGGCTGGGTATAGTTAGAAGCATGTATGCTGAGACTTTATCCCTGTACAGCAGTGTGGAGACATGGCATGGAACCTCTCAGAGGAGGCACACTCCTGTAACCCCAGTACTCTTTTTTTTTTTTTTTTTTTAGTAGGGAATTAGAACTGGATGTTGTATTCCATAGTTATCTTCACATTAGTTAACACAACGAAGGAAGGAAACATCCGTTCCCTTTTTTTTTTTTTTTTTTTTTTCCGGTACCGGGGATCGAACTCAGGGCCTTAGTGCTTAGCGGGCAAGCACTTACACCACTGAGCTATACCTCCAGCCCCCCAGTACTCTTAAGAGGCCAAGGCAGGAGGATCACAGGTTCCAACCCAGCCTGGGCAACTTAGTGACTTAGCAAGACCCTGTCTCAAAGCAAAAATAAATTTAAAAAAAGAGCTGGGAAGGGCTGGGGGTGTAGCTCAGCAGAAGAACACTTGCCTAGCATGAGGCCCTGGGTTCAACCCCCAGCACTGGAAAAAGGAAGAAAAAAACAGAAGAAATGGGGATGTTGCTCAGTGCAGAGGCTGTGGATTCAGAGCTCAAAATAGCTGTGGGTAGTCTTGAGGTCACTGAGGGACCTAACTCAGTGGGAGCCCTACACGCTCTTCAGAGCCCACTTTTGACTCCCTCCAGCTTACTTGGAGGTGGGCTCTTTTCTCACATGTATTCCTGCTGTTGTGGTGCCCTTGGCCCTGAGGTCCTCACCAGAGCCAGGCCAGCGCTGGCACCTTACCCTTGAGCTGGCAGAATGGACAGTTTGATAAATTTCTCTTCTTTATAAAGTTAACTTGCCTCAGGTATTTTATTACAGTCAAGAAAAAAATTGATGGATGCAGTGGGTGACTCTTAGAGCCTGACCTCCTGGTATAATACTACTATGTGTTTTCTGGGTCAGCCCAGGGAATAACAGAAGCACTGCAAGAAATAGCTTTGCCTCACTGTCTGGCATCTGGAAGGTGCACTGGGCCTGGTGAGTTTCCCAGGGCTGATGATGCCCTCTGGGGCAGCATCGCCCAGACCCTTGGCAGGCCACACGGGAGTGTGTGTGTGGACTAGGGTGGGGGAGTCGCTTTCTCTTCCATGCCCTCTTCCTCACTTGGTCATCATCTTCTTTAGGCTTTGTCTTGGTTTTCTCTTCCCTGCCTCCCCGCTTCCTTCAGGGCAGGGATAGGAGGAGGCTTGAGGAGTAAGCACATAGCCACTGACCTCACAGCGGAGGTAGGAGACTGAAGGTCTCTACAGGGTTCCTGTGCTTTTAGGATGCTCTCTGGGGTTAACGTGCTTACACCAGCTTCAACCCCTTTTTGAGCTCTCAGGAGGGGCCTGCGTTGTCTACAAGAGCCAGGGGCCTGGGCCAGCGTGGAGTGGTGTGCTTGGCCTTCAAGCACACATCTGTGGAGAGGCTGCCGCCAACATAGGGCCTTGGCAGGGATGGAGTGGAAGATAAAAGCAGGAGCTGTGCATGAGGAGAGGTGGTGGAGAGGAGGGGAGAAAGCACGCGAATGGCGAGTGGGACAGGGCAGCGCTGGATGCCTCAGGTAGCTGGCTCTGGGTGGTGGAGCTCGTCTGGTCAGTGCCTCGGGCCCCTCTGCCTTCCTGTCTACAGTGATTAAGACATTGCCAGCTGCTGCGTTCTCAGCTCTGCTGGCTCTCTGCTGCCAATAACAAATGCATCTGGCCGGAAACTGGGTCATTAAAAAAACAACCGTGTATTTCTCTTATTTCACCCCACGGCAATCTGTCTCCTAGACCAGAGCTGGAACCCCCAAAAGAGGGGTCAGGAGGTACAGGGAGCCCCAGTGGACTTGTTGGCTGTCAGGGCCACTCAGCCAACCAGATGGCTACCCCTGCTCAAAGTCTGATTTCTGTTGCATTTGTGATGTGGTGTGAAGGCTGTCATGGAGAGTGATGTGCCAGGGATGAAGATTTCATAGGTACTGTTCCCTCCTGTCTCTGGCTGAGGAGACTGAGGTGGGACAGTGGCAGCCCTCAGTAAGTGTGTTTCCTCCTTTGAACAGTGACTCTGTCCCTCAGGTTGCCTATGGGACGGTCAAGTGGACATGCAGGTGGTACTGGGCGCAGCACTCCAGAAAGGCAGCTGTTGCCTCCCTTTGCCATGCAGATGCACGGGTCTCTGTTGAGTGGCACCTCAGGAGGGAGTTGAGGCTGCTCAAGCACAGTGCCCCCCTGGGCTGCCACCTGACCAAGGCCAGCTGTCCATGAGGGCGGAGGCAGGATGTTAGCCCTCTCTTGTCAGGAGCTGACTCAGCCAGTGGGCAGCTTTCTAACATCATGATCCCTTTGAAGACTGCAGATTTGTGTGTCTGTCTTTCTCTAGGACTGGGGGGTATGGATGAGCAGGGAAGAATGGGGGATGGGGGAAAGGATGAATGTAGGACATTTTCTGAAGGAGGCCTTCATAATAGTTACCTTTATAAGAGTTACTGTTTCTGAGCACTTGCCTGTGTTCATTACTGGTCCAGTATGTTCTCTGTGCTCTCTCACATTGACTGATCCTCAGGCCTTCGGTGCTCCTAACCACTGCCTTGCTCTTCTCTCCACACTGGTCACAGACCAGAGTGAAGCCCTCTCAGAGCAAACAGACCTGAGACTTCCTCTCTGCTATCCTCCAGGGGTCTATAGCAGGTGGTATCTGGCTGGTAGGCTGCAGGTCACCTGGATGGCATGCCAGAAGATGAGCCTCACTGCTTCCAGTTTCTCCAGCAGCACAGCCACAGTCTGTGGCACCAAGGAGCTCAGGAAGTGTTGGCAGATGGTGGCTGAGCATCAGCCTTGCACCCCAGCACAGCAGTTCTTGTGTGCCTCAGGCTGAACCTGGGTCATTTGGCTGAAAGTGGGGTTTGGAGGGTGCTAGAGAATGGCATATTGAAGTGCCTCCTGTGACTGCCAGGAGGGCCATAGCCTGGAGACCGAGTTGCATTGCCTTGACCTGTGGTCGGGCTTGCTCTATGCTCTGGGACTCTCTCCATGTCACATAGGGACCACTTTCTGTGCACTGGGAGAGCACACAGTGCTGCCCAGCAGGGGGCCCTGGGTGAGCTGGTGGGGCCAGGAATGGCTGTCACCTCTGCATACTTCTCTCCAAAGGCCAGGCTCTGTCTATCTCAAGGAACGTGATGGCCTTTTCTTGTGAAATGTCCCACCTTAGGAGCAATCCTGCAGCCCTTGCTCTTTTCTGAAGATGCAGGGAGATATTTTGTCACCTTTTATGGCCTGAAGACAGGAGAGCCCTGGAGACTCAGCATCAGGCTGACCTTTTGCAAATCTGCTGGCTCTTGCGGAGTGGAGAGGGGAAGGGAAGCCAAAGGGACATGTGACTAGTTCATCACCCTGAGGACAAGCTTGCACTCCTAGGGTGCTCCCAAATCGCAGGTAGTTGGTAGGACAGTCACCTCTTTGGGACCACTCTCTAGGTTTTATACTCCATCCTGTATCCTGTCTGTCTCTCTCACCTCCTTATACTGGGAAAGACAAAAGCAAGGGTGAGCAGTCCTTAGCTTGTCCCAGCTAGTCTATCTTGATATATTAAGACAGGTTACTTTGAGTTAAAGAAACAGCACTGAGGATATCTGGGTACCTGATCAGTTTTTCTGTTGATGTCCTAAACACATGCTATTTAAAGAACAAGGAGTTCTGTATAGCAGACAGTAAGCACTGTCCCGGGTGCTCTGCTGTGGACATACTTCCTTAGACCAGTGTGGAGTTCTGTACTGTATTCCCTGAAAGTTCTTCCAGTCAGCAGGCATTGAACTTTCATTGCGCTAGAGCTGGGCACAGTATGACTACAGCTGTGCTGCTGTGGAATGGCGTATGTAAGAGGGACCCCTACGTGCTGCACACATGGCCCTGGTCATGCTCAGGGATGCTCAGGTGTGGAACCTGCACTTCCAGAGTAAGGAGGATAGCTGGCAGCTTAGACCTCTGTCCTGGGTGTTCACCACCACAGGTGTCCAGGCCCAGGCCTTCCCCTTGCTAGGCAAACGGGACACTGTATCCTCTGTGGAGCTGCGTCCACATGGACCCCAAGGGTCCTGACCTTTGCCTCTGTTTGCTTGTATACCTGGCTGCCTCCTGCAAGCTTGCTGCCACCAGAGGTGCTACTGGATGGCTTGTGTGTAGAGCCCTGTGTGTTGGTTGGCTCGTTTCATGTCCTGGCTCTGTAGGCCCACATTTTAAGGTATCCCAAGAGCATATCTTAACGCACGGCATTCTCCAGTGTGCTGTCAGTAAGGATGGATTCACAGCCAGGACTAGACACTGAGCTTTACTGTGCCACCTCTTCTGGTCCTCGTTCTCTCACGATTTATAGCTCTCAGATGATCCCTAGGCCTCATGCTGGGACACAGGATTAGCTGACCCCTGTCCTCCCTGCCTCACTGTGGGCTTTGTCCTGCAGCAGAGAGCCAGAATGGGGGGCCTTTAGTTATAGCTGTGGCCACCAGGACCAGCAGCTACCACCAGCCAGTGCCCATCAGGCTCAGATGGAGGGGTGCACTGTGGGCAGAGACAGTCCACGGAGCTGTGCCCCAGCCGCCCCCCTCCCCATTAACTCTATTAGCATGTGGTAGTGGTGTTATCTCTAACAGTTTGATTTATGTCACCACGGTTTTGCTTACAAATTAGAAGCTGCTATTGTGCTAAGTCGGCTTTAAAATCGATGTGGAGTAATTGCAGTACACGGGTAGTTGGACGACATTAACATGAAAAATGTGCTACAGTCGTCATCCTTGGAACAAACATGACCAATTACAGTGAAATTCTGTGCCTGGTGCCCAGGATGTTTGAACACAGCTTAGCACCCAGGTCTCACCTAGCATAGTCAGCCCTGGGTCACACATGGGTTTGTCAGGAGTGGTGCTAGACACTGTCACGCTTAGGACCTGTGGAGTGTGGGGCAGAGATCCCGTTTCATTCATGGCCGGTTCTGCCCCTGGCTTCTGTAGTTTGTTTTCTGTGCAGTTCTGTGGCGATGCCCTAGGCCCAGAGTGACAGCCCTAGGCAGCGTCCTATGGGTCTGTGCTGTGTTCTATATGTCCTCGCCCAAGAGCGAGAAAGGTCTGAGGCCAGCTCCCCTTCCTTCATGCTCTGCCTCCTCAGCAGTTCCTCACGTACAAGGTGTAGGGAGAGGAGTACTGTGGGGGTCTCTGCACTGAAGGAGAGGCTGGGACTCCCAAGTGTGTTTCACGCTGCAGCATGAGTTCAGCTGCAGTAGTGACAGCAGCAGGAGCAGTGGCTTGCTGGCAGAATGATTAGCCTAGGGGCTGGTGGGCAGACAGGCCGCTGGATAGCTCTCCATCTTCTCTGTACATGAGAGTCCTGTAGGAGACTTAAAATAAAATATAGATGCTGACTTCCATCTGAAGATATTCTGGCTTAATTGGTCCATAGTACAGCCCAGCATCTGGCTATTTGAAACCTCCCCAGAGGGTTCTCACATAGTCAGGGTTGAAAACTGCTATTTGGTCTGTTTCTCTATGTTCAGACCTGTACCTCTGTAGGTGGGACCCATTCTAATCAGAGTTAAAGATTTCTGCAAAAGAAATTTATTTTTCCCAAGTTAATAGGCAGGGAGTGCCTCCTCCATCTAACCAGAATTCCCAGATTTTTCAGATTTGATCAGCTCCTCTTTGTTAGCTGAGATGTGTATCAGGCCCCACCCCAGGCAGGGGCATCAGGCGGCCTGGTTTCCTTGGGGCCCCTGTTCACTGATACATGGGACCATGCAGCTTTCTCGTGCTGCAGATTGTGCTGCGTTGCTGGTCACCTTCCCGAGCTGGGGACATGCATCAGTAGAATGTCCAGGGGAGGGCAGAGTACAAAGAGTTGGTCTTTCTTTTGTTTTATTATTATGAAAATCTTTTTATTAATATGCATTTTCCATACATGATCACATGCATCGCAGTGGATTTGTACTTGGACAGAAGAGGCCTTAACTCTTTCTTTTCCCCATTCCCATTCCTTCCCTTCAGCCCTTCTTCCTCTCCCCACTTACAAAAGCTTTGTTTCCATTTTCCTCTTCCATTCTCCTCTCCCTTTCCTCTCTTCTTGCTCGTTCCCCTTCCCATTTGAACATGTTCTCCCTACTTCCCAGTGTCTGTCCTCTGTTCTGTTCCTTATTTATGCTTTCTCACACAAGAGAAACAATGCAATATTTAAACTTGTGTGTCTGACTTATTTCACTTAACATTATGGTCTCAAGGTACATCCATTTACCTAAAAATGACAAGTTAATCATTTTTATGGCAGAATAGTACTCCTTTGGATATAAATACCATGTTTTCTTTATCCATTCATTTATTCAAGGGCATATGGGCTCTTGCTAAGATTTAGCTATTATAAATTGTGCTGCTGTAAACATAAGTGTGCATCTATCACTGTGGTGTGATGCTTTTAACTCTGTTGGGAAGATTCCTAGAAGGGGCACATTTGGGTCAGATGGAACCTCTAGTTTTAGTTTCTTGATTTCCATATTGGTTCCATACTGATTTCCATATTGGTTGTTAACAATTTACATTCCCACCAGCAATGGGAAAGGGTTCCTTCTTCCCCACAGAGGGTTCCTTTTTCCCCACAGCCTCACCAGGATTTATTATTGGTTTATTTCTTGATGATAGCCATTTTTTCTGGAGTGAGATGGAATCTCAGTGTTGTTTTAATGTGCATGCTTGAGGTCCAGTGATATTGAACATTTTTTCATGTATTTATTGCTGTTTGTACTTCTTTATCTGAGAAGTGTCTATTCAATTCAAATGCTCATTTTTGGATTTGGTCTTTAAATTTGAATGGTCTGATTTTTCAAAAAGTTTTAAAAGTATATTCTAGATGTTAGTCCTTTGAGGAGTAGATGGTGAAAACAATTTTTCCCATTCTGTGGGTTGTCTCTTCGCTCTGTTGATGATTTGTTTTGCTATGCAGACCTTTTTAATTTGATGTTCCCAGTTGTTGATTCTCTGCAGTATTCCCTGCGTGATTGGGGTTTTGTTCATAAAGTCTTTGCCTGTACCTGTGTCTTTGAGGGTTTTACGTATTCAGTTGTCTCATTCTTTACGCAGGGACAGAAAGGGACTTGTCCAGGAAATTGCAGTAAGTTGACAGCAGAGGTAGCAGTGGAGCCTTGGTCTGGCTCCTTGTTTTCCACCGTGGAGCTTCACTGGAGAAGTCGTGCAGGCTCTGTCTGAGGGGCCGTGCCCAGGGGGGCAGGCTCTGGCAGGTAGCTCTGTGCATCGAGAGGGTAGACAAGACTGAGGCATAAGCACTGTGTCAGGCTGGCCATGCATAATGGGCTGGGGATGACAGCTGTCAGGTCTGGTTTGATGTCAGCACAGGCCCCTGACAGATTCCCCAGTTCTGTCAGCTCTGCTTCAACAGCAGCTTTCTGTGTGGGAAAAGCAGGTCCACCTTGGATATGTCAGCCCAACCTGTGGGTGGGAGCAGAGCCATGGTCCCCGTTACAAGGGGTCATGGGGAGTGGTGCTTATCCCAGGGCTGGTCAGAGTTTCAGAATGATTCATTCCTTTATTCAGTAGATATGATTTCTGGCTTTTCGTCATGTTATAAACAGGCATAGAAATGGGCAAAAGAGATATATCCTCTGGTATATATACCAGAGATATATCCTCTCTGGTGTCAGAGAGCATCCCTTTTAGCAGAAAGAGACAACCAAGGAATCAGTCAGCATCCATGATACAGCAACACCTGCACTGGATGTAAACAGAGGAAGCTATAAGAGTATTCAGGAGGGATACCCAGCCTCAAAGTGGGGGGCTCTAGGCGTGTGCTCACCTGATTCAAGGTGAGCAGAGATGGCTGGTTGCAAGCCCGCACTGGCTTCTCTGGGGTTGTAGCACCTCTGGGGTCTGCAGTCTCTGGGGTTGTAGCACCCCTGGGGCCTGCCCTGGGAGCCCGGCAGGCAGGGACATCCTGGCATGCACAGGAGGAGCTGGTCTTAGGCTATGGAGGTGAGCAATGTCTTCTGCACAATCGTTAGAAGTGAGGGCTTCTCAGAAGCCCTAGGTGGGTAGGTGGTCCAGTAAGGTGTGACAGCTTCAGAGCAGAACAGGAGTCATGTGTGCAGGCACTGATCTGGGGGTAGTTTTTAGGCAGCTGCCAACCACAGCTGGTGTCTGTGGGATGCTGGTCCTTGGTTTCATTCTCATGGGAAGATGAGCAATGTATCTGTGCATGTTGCCTGACTCATGCTTGTTTTGGAGCTTAAAAGAGGTGGGAAAACAGTTTCTTCCTTTCCACAGTAGAAGTGGTTTTCTTAAGTTTGGGAAGTAGAAGGGCCTTTTTTTCTAAATAGGTTATGCTTATGTGAGAGTCTGCGCCAGGTTCATTCCTTACCCCTGGGCTACTGGGCTAAATTCTCAGATTAAGCAGACTGTTCTTCGTCA
This sequence comes from Dinomys branickii, assembly GCA_004027595.1. Classification (NCBI taxonomy): domain Eukaryota; kingdom Metazoa; phylum Chordata; class Mammalia; order Rodentia; family Dinomyidae; genus Dinomys; species Dinomys branickii. Next base: position 36,317 of record PVLD010001214.1, on the reverse strand, counting down.
GCTAGAAGAGTAAGCAGAGTCTAGCTTTGAGCTCTAGTACCTAAGCCACTGCCCTGAGCCCTGAAGCGTATTATATTCGGGCTCTGGATGCTGGCAACAGCAACACAGTGGGCAAATCTGAGTGATTGTTTAGTTGCAAAAAATTAAATTCAGAGATGGAAGCCAATCTCATTTTAAACAACATAGAGTAAGTATGAGCTGCAGAGAAGCTTTAAAAGTTATCTGGGCTGAATGTGTGTGTAGCCCAGGCTGATTCATGCAAGGGCACAGCTATGGAGTCACCTCAACCTCCTGACAAGGGCTGACGTTGGAGCACTCCAGAGTGGTCTGTATCCTGCTTGATTCCCGTGGCCTGTGTATTGCTGGCCTTGCTGTCACACCAAGGTCAGATGCCTGAAGGGACAGAGCTGTGTGTAGTGAGGGACTCCTCAGTGTGGGTAACATTGGCATGGAGTGTCTGGAGAGCAGCAAGGTAACCCCGTCAGCAGCCGCAGGGAGCAGGGTAGCTCAAAGCAGGAGAAAAGCTTATAGTGGGTGTTGTGTGGTAGCTTGGCCCGTGTGCAGGGCCGATCCTGCCCTCCCTCCTCTCATGCCTTTCATTCCACCTTACCCCCTTTCTCTACCTGGGCTACATCTTCCTCATGCCAGACTGTGAGTCGGGACTTTGGTGTTCACTTGGAGGGGGTGCCTGGCACTCGAGGGAGACTTGAAGATAGCAGGAGGCCCTGTGGCAGGCCCTCAGGACCTTTGTAACCAGGGTGACTTGTCCTGCTCTTGTGGGCCAGGGTTGGAGAAAGTGTGGCTTCTGTAGAGGTTGTAATAATGACCTAACAGTGACTGGCATGTACATTTTTCGTTTGAGCCTGGTGGCCTCTCTTAAGGGTATAACAATGGTGGCTAACTAATATTTATTGAGCAGTTATTATGCTTAGCATGCATTTCAAAAATATTCTCTCCTCACAACCACTTTGTGACCTAGCACAGTAAAATGTCTGTGCTATCCATGAGATGCCAGGCAATTGTGTCACATCAACAGTCAGAGGGTGCTGCAGGACCCAAAGGGAGTGTACAACTCAAAGCCGAGCAGTTAATGCTGTTGAGCTGTGGAGGAGAGGCTGTCTGCTCGCCTCTTGGTTCAGGTGGGAGTTGATGGCCCAGGTGCAGGCTACTTGGAGGTGTGTTGGTTTCCTGGAGCTGTTGGAACAAATTGCCACAACTTGATGACCTAAAACAGCAGAAATGCAGTCTAGCGCTGAAACAGTTCTAGTGCTAGAAGTCTGGACTGGAGGTTCTGGGACCCAGACCCTTCCTTGCCTCTTCTGGTTTTCAGTATTCCTTGACCTATGCTTGCATCACTGAGTCACTGTCTATGGTCTTGTCATCTTGTTCTTTGTAGGCCTGTCTCCCTCTGCCTTTCTCTTCTAAGGACATTTGCCACAGCCTTAGATCCCATGCAGGTCACCCAGTGTTAGTGCCTCACCTTGAGATCCTGAACCTGCAAGAAACCATTTCCACAGAAGGTAATAGCCACAGGCTTTATGGACCAGAATGTGCATCTGTCTGGGTGCCACTAGGCCCACTTCACAGGGCATCATAGGTGTGGTGGGTATGGGAGGCAGGATTTATTCCACCCCAGACCCAGGGATGGGTGGGCAGGGGTTGCCCAACCTTCATTCCTGGCTCGCTCTTGGGCATGCTGCAGGCTGAGCTGCCATTGGGTGTGATTTCTCTCTGCCTTCTTCCTCTCCATCCCTGTGCCCTGGAAAGTGGCTTGGCGTGGCATCCTGATTAGTTTCCTCAGCAGATGCTATGTACTCCTGCTTTCCCTCTCTGATGGCCAGGCACTTTTTCCTCACCTCTGGCCTGTCTGGGATTTGCTGACAAGCATCTTTCACCAGGATCTGGTTGTGCACTTGAGTCTTGGCCAAACAGAAAATGGCAGTGGGGGTGCTTTGTGGGGTGGCCTTGGAGGTGGTGCTGTGTGTTGTTTCTCCTGGGTTTGGCTGCATGTGGATAAAGCGCCCTCCTGGCTTCTCAGGCCTGCCCAGCAGGCTTCTTTCTTGCAGGCTGGCTTGGTGACACCAGCTTCCATCCTAGAGGTAGCCATAAGACCCTGGGCCAGGTACGTCTGCCTCTCGTGGTTGAGGAGCATCCAGGGTTGGTTGCTCAGTAGGAGACAAGGACACAACTGAGCAGTCTGGGATCCTTTGTTCTCTCTATTTATTCCTGCATCCCTCCCTTTCCTCTTGTCGTCTGGCTGGCACTTCTCTCTGTGCAGCAGACAGTCTCCAGCTGGTTGGGTCCCATGTCAGTTTACTGAAGCACCTTTATCACCTGTCCCTCCCTAGGACTGTCCTGGAACCTGCTTGGGTCTTGGTTGGAGATGTTGGGGAGGCTGGGCACAAGTTCAAGCATCACAGACTGTCCAGGTGGATGGATAGTTTTAGAGGTCAGGACACAGGTTTAATTTTAGGCCTTCCTAATGCTCAGCTGGAAAAGTGGCTGAAAATACCTTTATTGCAAGCCTTGTCTCTCAAGCCAAGCTTTTCTTTCCCTTGTGAGCCTGTGTCCTTTATCCCTCTCTTACTAGCTGCCTTTCCTCCTCCTTGTCCCATTTTCCTACCACAGACAGACAAGCAGTCTTTTCTGTTGTCGAGTGGCACCGAGCAGGGACTTCATGCCTTGGAACTGCTGTATGAGAATAGAATCCTATGGCTCTGCATGTGTAGGTCCTACTAAGTGCTTTTATCCTGTGGAGTATGGTGTCCTAGGTAGAGTAAGGGGTGTTTCTCAGCTCCTAGAGACTCTGCCTCCTGCCCTTGCTTGGGTTTTCCTCAGACTCCTCTGGGAACTGCGGGTAGGGGCTACCCCAGCCTGATCTCCAGCATGCTGCCTTGTTTTCTCACATCCAGCTACTTTCCCAAAGGAAACACCACATTCTTGGAAGGCTTATCCATTCTTGATCACCCTGGGTTCCCTTAAGGATTCCTTGGCGCTTCCCTAGTCCCCCTTTGGTGGTCACAATCTAGTAAGGTCTGTGTGTCTCTGATTGTCTGGCAATGGGGAGAGAGGGTGGGGAGAGGGAGGGAGGAGGGAGGGACGGGAGTGTGTGTGTGTAGGGTGCTATAATCTAGTAAGGTCTGTGAGGTGTGGACATGGAGTGTGTATGCAGGGGTGTGTGTGTGGCGGGGAGGGGTTGCTACAAAGGGCCCAGCATGACCTACATCATCCTCTGCCCAGGGAGAGAAGGGTGCCTCTAAGTGGAAGCAGTGCTTACTGCAGAGCGTGTAAAGATTGTGGTTTTTAAAAATAATTAGAATTTCTCACCAGAGAATGCTGTGCGTTCTTTGTCTCTTTCCCCTACAGAGTTCCTTAGCCTCAGAGAGGGCAGCAGAGCAGCAGGTGCAGAAATGAGAGCAGCAGAGGAGAGTGGAGGGGAGGGGCAGGCCCAGGTTCCTGGCTCTCTGTTGCAGGCCGACGCTGTCCACGCTGCAGGGTTCCCTCTGTGAATCTGATCGTTAGGATTCCTCCAGGTAGAAGGTTCTGGTTTCACTGCCACTGCTGTAGACCACAAGCATGCTTTGAGATGATGAGTTAGTGAGGACCAATGTCCATGTCCTCACTGCCCATATCCTGCCCAGAAGGCTTCTCGTAGGCCATTAGGTGTGGTGGCAATGCCTTGTAGGGCCCAGACAGTCCCTGGCCAGAGGCCCTCTGCACTGAGGAGAGATGCCACAGGTGAGGAATGGGAATGAGCAGCTTGCCAAGTCAGCACATGATAGCTGGCCACTGTGCTCCATGCCAGCCCACCCTGAACATGTCAACCTCAAGGGCCAGAGGCTGGTGCTGCGAGGGGCGGGTGGTGGAAGTTCACATGGAACTGGCCCACCATGGTGCCAGGGTGACAGATGTTTGCTGTGGTCCTGGATGTGGCTTGCTCCAGAGTATGGGCAGGCGGTAACTTCAGATGATCTCCCAGCTCAGGTTTCTCATTGGCGTTGGGCAGCCTTTCACCCTGGAGGTTGTATGGCCTCCAAGATTCTTTGCACTGCTGTGCCATGAGTGCCTGGTGAGCAGACTTGGCCACCCAGCCTGGCACCATGTGCCCTGCCTGGGCTGACTCATGGTGGGGCTGTGTGGCCAGTGCCATTTCTCCCCTCCACCTGGAGCACCTGCTCAGGACAAAGGCAGCCGGACAGTTAAGGTACCTGGGAGGAATGGGGATCTGTAGGTCTTGGGCATGGCGCCCTGGTGCTAGGCATTTCGATGTGATTCTTACTGGCTGGGGGATGGCAAGCTGCCTTGGCCCATGGCATCTGCCCCAATCACAACTGACTGTCCCCTATTCCTTGTCTCTGGTCAGTGCCACCCCTAACCCATTCCCTGGCCTCTCCCTGGAGAAGGCACCCCCTTACCAACAGTATTTTAGTGAGTCTTTTGCCTTTTTTGTTAATTTTGTCACTCACATATATCCTGTAGATTGACTTGCTTTTGAGCTGTGTAAAATTGTGCTATATGTAGCTTTCTGTAATACCATTTCTTTTACTAAAATTATGTTTCTAAGATTCATCCATGTGGTGTTTGTACTTACAGCTCTTTCGCCTTTCCTGCTGTATAGCGGTATTTCATTGTCAGTCCAATGTTCCCAGCCTTTTGCTGTCATGAGCAAGGCTGTTGTGAGCATTGTCAACTGCATATTTGCCCTGTGCACATGTGTGAGAGCTTCTCTTAGGCATGCACCCGGGGTCCTGGGCAAGGACAGTTTCACCATTTGAGAATTCATCAGGTCTCACAGAAAGAAAAAAGTCATCCTTGTGAGACTTCCTGAAGTGTGGCTTCCTCTGAGGTCTGGGACTGAAGCGTCTGCCATGCTAGCTGGTGAGCAGTCTTAGCTGCTCCTTAGCTGGGAGCCCATTCCTTCCAACACCCCCAACTCTGAGCCTGCAGCACTGTTACTTAACAGTAATGGGGATGAATGGATTGTGCATAAGCCTGAGGGCCGAGATGTTCTCACAGATCTAATTTAATGCTCTGCTTTCCCACCCTAAAGCCTTAGCCAAAGGCTTAGGAGAGGGCTGGGGATATAGCTCAGTGGAATAAGCGCCTGCCTAGCAGGCGCAGGGTCCTGAGTTCAATCCCCAGTACCGCCAAAAAAAAAAAAAAAAAAAAAAAGGCTTAGGAGAAAGGTGACGTATTTAGCTAAGATTGGAGAAGGATCAAGGCAGGCTTTTGCATTAGCCATGGTGCTGAGAAGGTAGTTTGGACAAGTTCCTTGTATGCCATCACAGATTGAAGTACTGGCCATCCTCCGATATCTAGTGTAACTTGCATAGTCTGATTAAAATCTTATGCTGTCCCCATTTGCAAGCCCCTTGTTTTGCTCAGAGTTTCTCAGATGTACTTGCCTCTGTGCTGACAGTGAGCCTGTAGTGCCTCTCCTTCCAGGGCACAACACATACATCTCCTTCCCTCAACCAAACCACCAGGCCTGGAAGGCAGGGCCTTTGTTTCTTGCTCTGTTGTGGGCCTGTCCTGCCCCATGCTGTAGTACCAGGCATAGTAATAGGTGCCTGATAAATACCATCATTAATTGGTGCAGTGCATCTGCCTTTGAGCCGAGTAAAAGCTGCTTTACCATCTTTCCCACTTCTTGCCTCAAACCCCTTCCTAAATTAATAGTGTAAGAGTTGTGTTTCTGGGAGGCTTGGCTATCTTTTATAAAAGGGTTCTTAGCTACATTGTGTAGTGGAGGGGCAGGTTCTAGGCCAGGCCTGCAGTACGAGCAGAGTGTGAAGTAGTCTGCATGGCTTTCAGTGCTCTCTCCAGACCAAGCTGCTGACTCTGCATCTGCTCTGTGTGTAGGGCTTGTCGCAGTGCTGGGTGCTGGCAGCTCTATGGAAAAAGAAAAATATTGCAGCTGCTGGGTTTTCTAGGGCAGTAGGAGAGGGTGGTAACAGGTAAACAACCCAGAGGGTGGTGAGCTTAAGCAGTTTAAGAAGAAAGGAGAATTGAGCAAATGAAGGAATGAATGGAATGAGGGTGGTGAGGACACAAATCGAGCAGTAGCAGAAAGAATCACTGCAGCAGAAAGAACCTGGCTGGGAGGCTGAGGAGCAGGGTTTGTGTCCTAGCATTTCTCTTACTGTGTGTGTGACACTGGAGAGTGTCTAAGTCTTCTCAGCTTCCTCATCTATAAAATGGACCCAGGATAGCCACGAAGATTGGAGGAAAAAGCCCTGGTTCCCTGGAGGCCTTTCTTCTGTCACTTGGTCTGGGGACAACACAAGGGAGTGATGGGAGCTTATGTGCCTTTTGCCCACTAAGTGGATTTGGAAAGTGTGCTGTGCCTTCTGTGTCCCATCTTCAGAGATGGTGTCTTGGTTACTTTTCTCTTGTTCCTGAGAGAGAAAATACCCAATGCCTAAAATTAAGGAAGGAAAGGTTTATTTAGCTCACAGTTTGTGGAGGTTTCAGCCCATAATCAGCTGGCTTCAAGGCAAGGTGGCACATGGCAGAAGAGCAACAGTTCATGGCTGTGGGAGACAGCAAAAGCAACAAGCGAAAAGGGAGGAACGTGGGAGAAGACTCTTTCGGTCTCTTATATTGTATATAGGTGACCCACCCTAGGGTGGGTGTAGCACTCATACCCATAATTCCAGCACTAAAAGATGAATCAATCACAGACTCTTGAAACCCATACCCATGACTGCATGAGGCTTTGTGGGGACATCTAGACACAAACCATAACAGATGGTTGGCTCTTTGTAAGTAGAGAAGCAGTGTCCTCTGGGCTGGATTTGCCCTGCAGCTGGAGTTTTGAAGACTGCTGATTTGAGAGCTGGGGTGTGCAGGCCCCAGTGTGCATATATGGAAAGGAAGGGGTAGTCTGATTAGCTTTGGGGGCTTGGCCTCGCTGCCTTTGACAGCGCTTGGTCTTAGCCAGGCTTCTGAGAAGAAGACTAATGGTCCAGGATTTCTGGGGGGCTGCTGAGGCTGTGCAGAGATGTAAACATCTGATCCAAGGTCACATAGCTGCTTTGTTCCTATGAATTGAGACTTTAAGCTCCCCAGGGCTGAGGGCCCTTGGCTGACCTTTGAGCCCTTTTCTGTCCTCTGCAAGTCTGTGGTATGGAGTATACACCTCAGGTTAGCATGTGTAGCTTTCAGTTCTGTTTCTGCCTCCTGGGTGGCAGCAGCTCTGTGACTCTGAACTGGCTACCCAGTGTCCCTTCTTATTGGTAGAGAAAATAGTGACACCTATCTTAAGGAATTGGTGCAAACGTGTAATACTAACTACCATTTGCTGTGGACTTTCCAGGAGCAGCCAGACACTTTGTAAGCATTGATTCAGCAGTGAACCCAAGAAAGGTGGCAGGTCTGCCAGTTTACTGATGGGACAACTGACATTCAGAGAGGTGAGGTCACTTCCCAGGCCACACATTTGGAGCTGTCCATGCCAGCCTCTGCCTCAGAGGCTTGTGCTCATCCTTGTTGCCATATTCACCCCACTGTGAATGAGATAATCTTGTGAAGAGTGCCTGGCATGTGGCTGGTTGGGTCTGAGTCTCACACAGCTGTGGTATTTACTGAGAGGATAGATGGGGATCACTGGGGTCCAGAAAAAGTGGGGGTGGCAGCAGAGAAGAGATTAGCCAGCCTTGTCTGTGCTCCACACTTCACAGGGTAGGCACTGATGAGTGTAGGCCTTGGATGTAGTCTGGATGGGAGGCAGGGAACACTTCTTCAGGTGCCACAGGTGGCAGAGAGTGAGCAGGTGTGCAGCATAGGGACCCTGCTCATGCTGCATATTTATGAAAACTCTGTAGGCTCTGCTTCTGTCTTTGAGGTCATCACTGGGCACTCTGGGTTCTTCATACTTCGTGGAACCTTGGGGAACCGTCCCCCATAGGGAGCACTGATTGTCAGTGTGACTAGGTGGCACGGCTAAGGCCTTGAGAAGAACAGTGTGACATTTGTGGCAGGGCCACCATGTCTATCAGGGCACTAAGGTGGGCTTCCTGGGGTGGCAGGGTTGCTGCTGAGGCACAGTAGGACATGGCCAGGAGAGAAGGAGAAGGACTGAGGCAGTGGGATGTGTCAGAGGGCTCATCTTGAATTTTCCCAAGGGCTTATTGGCCAACACTGTCCCCTTTATCACATTTTAAGTGTTTTGTAGTAGCTTCTCTCATAGAAAGTTGATGACGTAGATGGTGCTGAGACCTTGCCTCCCACCGGCTTTATGAGCAGGTAGCATGCTGGATGCCCTGTACATGACTTGTGACCTGCAAAGCACTGAGTCTGCCAGGATGACCAGTCTGCCAGGGCTGTGTCTTCCTTTACCCCTTCTCCTTATACTAGGGTTACCTGTTGGTCTCAGAATCTCAGATGTGTCTCTGCAGAGTCCTTCCCCTTCTTCCTCTTCAAAGATACTCCAGGCTGGACTATCAAACCCACATGACCCTATCCCACCTGAAAAGGCACTCTGACCACTGCCCATACTGCTGTTTCTGACCCACCCAGCTGCGGGGCTGGGAGAGAGAACGTAGTGATTCTCTCTGGAGCCAAGGGCAGGCTTAGAGTAAGGGTTTTGGCTTTTGGAAGACTCCCTTCCCATGTGCAGAGAGGAAGGGTCTGCATGGCTTTGCCCCTCTACAGGCCTAGGCATGGCTTTCCCAGCTGTTCCTGAGTCCACACAGCCAGCTGTTACTGCAGCGGAAGGTCATCACTACTGCCACCTGCAACTTATTCTGCTGGCATGAATTTTGTGAACAGTGTTTTTAACCATGCTTATGAGCTCCACATCCAGTTGCAGCAGGTTGAGTTCTCTGCGATGGTGAAAAGCCTCAGCTGTAAAGCCGGTGCTTCTGGTTCCACTGCCTGCCTCCCTGTGATCCTTCTACTACCTTCCCTCATGTTCCTCTTTCCTCCTCCTCATATCTTCAAGAGGAGAGTGTTCCCTCAGTTTTTTCCCCCCTGCTACTTAGAGTTTACAAAGCACTTTTTTTTTTTTATCTCTCCTGTTTTCCCTTTTCTGCAGTTAAGAAAGGTGAGTGAGCTGCCCAGGGGTCATGGTAGAAGCTGCTGAGCTGATCTTGAACCATGGCCTGGAGTCTGCATCCTTTCCTGTTCTTGCTTCCTAGGCTTGCAGATCAGTCTGGCACAAAAGACTCTTCCCCAGCATCTTTTATAATCCTTTCCTGCCCCTGGGGACTCATGGGCCGAACAGTCTGCAGCTGCCAGGGCCGGCCTGCTTTGTGCTGAATGGTGGTTTGTGGCTTTCATCTGTTCCCATGGTGCCCTTTGTGAATGTCATTGAGTTTCTCAACCAAGCCCCCAGGAACGTGGCTCCCCAGAAAGCATTGCCACTTCTCCTATCCTTTGTGTGCTAAGCTTTGACTAGGAGTTGGGAATCCTGGGTTTAGATCCCCAACCCAATACTCTTTTATTCCCTGCTCAAGGGTAAAGTCACATGCCTTCATTTCCCCACTCAGAAAGTGGGGCGAGGAGCACAGCTTCAAATCCTAGTCCCTAGAGGAGCCATGGAGGGCACTGTGTCAGAAGTCAACAGAAAGAGGTCGTTCGGCAGCATAGCAGGTGCACCCCTTGGTGCTGTTCTGTGGGCGAACGTGGTTCCTGGTGCTGGCTGTGTATTCAGCAGTGGTGAGTTGTGGTTATTTTGCTTAATATGATGTGATAGTTAAACCATCAACTGCTTGGCCTGGGAGTTACCTTAGGTTCGTAAAGAACACTTACGGGTGTGTCTGGATGGGTCACTGAGGTTCAGTGAATGTAGGGCCTACGTCTGGCTCTTTGAGGGTCCCTTCTCCTCTGGCACTGTCCCCTGCTTTGCTTTCTGGCCACCATGGACTAAGCATCTGAGCTCTGCCACACTCTGCTATCGTCATGTTTCTGCCTTGGAGCCAGCTGACCTCAGACTCCTTTGACATCATGAAGCAGACAAACCTCTCTTCCTTTAAGTTGCAGGTGTCAGATATTTTGTCCAGCAGTAGAAAAGCTGGCTGATATACATAATGACCTCCAGTTTTATCCATTTTCCTGTGAATGACAGGATTTCATTCTTCTTTATGGCTGAGTAATACTCCATTGTTTATATAAACTACATTTTAAAATGTATTCATTTGTTGACAGACACATGAACTGATTCCATATTGTTATGGTTTGTATATAGATGTCTCCCCAGGCCTCATACAGTCATAGGTGGGGCTTCTTCAGAGGTGGCTGAATCTAGAGTGTGTGATTGATTCAAGGTACAATGCTAGAATTAAGAGTGCTAAGATTAAGGGTGGGTGCTTACTAAATCAGTCCCCTGATTGGTTTGGCATGGCCTTAATCCCAGTAGCCTAGGTAGAATATAAAAGGGGCAGAAAAAAGGCTGCTAAGGTCTCTCACTTGCTTTGCTGTCTTCTGCGTGCCATGAGCTGTTTCTCCTCTGCAGCATTTGTCTGCCATGCCACCCTGCCGTGGAACCAGCCAATTATGGACTGAACCCTCTGCAAACCTCTCCTTTAACTTTGGGTGTTGGGTATTTTGTCTCAGCAATGAGAAAAGTAACTAAGGTAGTATATTGGCTATTGGAATAGTAAGCAGGCTTGTGTTTTGCTTAAAGTGTATATCTAGGACCATAGTGACTTTGTGATGATCTCTTGTCCAGGTGGGTCATCTCTCCCCTCTTGCAAAGGTGGAGGTGGTCTGTCTACCAGCAGGTGTCCTGGTGGGTGCACTCATTTTATCCTTGGAAGGTGAAGGATATGCTGTTTTGCCCTGGTTGCAGTGCAGTAGGAGCTCAGGCTTGGGGCTTCCTGGTGTCCATGTGAGTTAGCTCTCAATTTGCAAGCAGTATGTGCTTCTTGCAGTCAGCCCCATGGAAGGGAGGCCAAGTGTGGGGCTGCTTCCGTGTCTTACGTTTCTCTGATGGCTTTCCTTACAGCCTCCCAGGCACAGCAGCCTCTTCTTGGGGGATTCTCAGTTCCCCTCAGCCCTCCCCTTCCCTCTGCTTTCTTCCTTTGAGACTAAGCCTCCCACAGGGCTGGGAACTGCCTGAGCCCCAGGAGACTATCCATCAGGCCTCCTGCTGCCTCTAGGGACACGTGGTGATGCCCAGCTTTTTGCCGGTCTCCCGGGGAGGGAAAACCTGGAGCCACAGGGTCCAGTTTCATGCCTGCACATAGGGAGCTCCCAAAGGAAATGTGTCCTGTTTGTGAAGTGGGCCCCAGAGGAAAACTGTCTGACAGGTTCTTTAGGACACCAGGCTATAATTTAGCCTCTTAACAATACAACCCAGAGTTACTGGCATCTTCTCAGGGTGAGGCTTTGCTTGTCAGGCCACTCAGTAGTGTCTACTATGGATGACCTGTAGCCTGTTGATGACACTGTAGGTGTGTGGTCATACATAGGGCCTCCCCTGCATTCTCCTGCTGCCCTTTAAGGTAGTTACTACTGCAATTAATACCTAGGTCTCATACTAGGACAGGAGGGAGTGGGCTTTCCTTTAAACCCATGGCCATCTGACTCAAATGTGGTCATTCCTGACACTATCAGCCTGTCTCAACAGCACTGTGCTCTTAAATGCAAGTGTAGCATCAACTCCTGGGATTTAGTGTGTGTTTTGTATATTGCAATAGCACTAAACTGCCATGGACATTTGAGAGTTGTGGTTTGCTGGCTGCTATAATTAAATTTGGTTTAAATTTGTTTTTTTTTTTGCGGTACTGGGGATCGAACTCAGGACCCTGCGCTTGCTAGGCAAGCGCTTATTCCACTGAGCTATATCCCCAGCCCTATAATTAAATTTGTATGAGAAGAAATATTAGTGATCACCAAACATGAGAAAGAATGCAGAACATCACCAGTAATCAAAGAAGTCCAAATGATAACAACAGTAATATGCTGTTTTTTTTGCCTTTCAAGTGTGCAGAGGTTTGTGTTCTGATTGTGGTGCTGCAGACTGAGCCCATGGCCTCACAAAGCTAAACACGCCCCACCACTGAGCTGGACCCCATCCCAAGTGTGCAGAGAACTTAAGACTGACAGTTGCTGACTGAGAGCTGTGTCAGAACCTTTGTAGCAGACAACTCTGCAGCTGGCACCAGGAACTTTACAAACAGACCTGTCCTGTGATCAGCAACTCAGCCTGAGGAGTGATCAGGAATCAGGAATGTCAGACATGTGTCAGTGTGTGCAACACAAGGCAGTTTAATCATAAAACAGAATTAGAGGCAGTTTAATTGTTTTACATTAGAAGAACAGTCAAAGTGTGATATATTATAGATGAGTAAGTTTGGGAACTTATTAAAGGACGTGGGGAAAATGTTCATAATACAATCTTTTACATCCTGCCAAATTTACTTTTGGTATATAGTTCTCTGAGTTTTGAAAACCACATATGCTGTTCTTTCTCCCTTTTATTTGCTTTTTGCTTTCCGTGGTTTTAGCTACCTAAAGCTAACTGTGGTCAAAAACTATTACTAGAGTGCAGTGATTAAAATAAGATATTTTGAGAGAGAAACCACATGCACATAACTTTTATTAGAGTATTGTTATAATTGTTCTGTTATTACTGCTATTAATCTCTTACTATGCCTAATTTATAAATGAGCCTCACCATAACTTTGTATATACAGAAAATAACATAGTATATACAGGGTTTGGGGCTACCATGGTGCACATGTGTCCAAAGATAGAGGATTGCCATTCAGTTGTATAACTTCCAATCACACAATATTATTTTAAGTAAGAAAAACTAGTATATAGTTTATTTGTAAATTTTACCTTTTTGTTTTGAGATGGGCTTTTGCTATGTTGCCCAGGCTGGCCCCAGCATGGGCTCAAGCGATCTTCCTGCCTCAACCTCCCGAGTAGCTGGGAGAATAGGCATAAGCCATGGTGCCTGGCTATATTCCCAGATTTTAAAGACTATATGTATATGATTGCATATGGTGGGAAGGACATTGCTAAAAGATGACCAAACTAGGGGGCCCTGGAGAAATGGCCAGTATTCTCCTCTGGCCCTGGTTGTATCCCATGGGTACCCTCACTCCAGTTGCAGTCTGTGTGGCAGGTATGGGTGCTGGCCTGCATGGCTCTGACCTTGAGTGGAGGTCCAGTATTGACTGTCCCCAGTGAGGCTGGGGCAGCGGGCAAGGCACTGCCAGCCTGGGGCTCTGGTGTGTGTCACTCGGCTCAGGATAGAATGGAATGCTGCTGGCTGGGCTGTGTCCTGTGCTCCATGGAGGGCAGAGTCCTCTTCCTTGTCCTCACCATCCCTTCCAGGCTGCTGCTCTGGAGCCAGGGTTCTGGAGAAGAAGAGTCCCCAGAGATGTAGAATCCCTGCCTCCTCTTCTAGACTAGGCCAGCTAAACAAAGGAGATGTTCTGGTGTCCACATCACTTGCCTCTTGCTTCTGCCTCTGGTGTTCCCAGGCCAGCTTCCTCTGAGACCTCTGCTCTGGCTTCCTCAGGTTCTAGGGGGTTCTCTGATTCTTTGTTCCCAATGGGACGGCTCACTGGCAAACAGGGAGAAGCCTGAACAGTCGGGCAGGGATGGAGGCTGTTGCTCCAAGTCCTGTGGGCTCTTCTTGGCAACTGGGAGGGCACCTTGTGCTCTCCAGATGGGAGTGGGTGTGGTGAGGCCTTGGGCATCCTTCTCCTGGTTCCCATGTCCTGGGGTGCTATCTAGCCTGCTCCTCAGTGCTGAGCTTTCTCCTACCCCTTTCTCCAGCAGGATTACAGGTTTTAGCCACCAGCAGAGCAGAGCTCTGATATGAGCACAACCTGCCCATAATCTATGAGAGTCCAGAGGAGAATCCAGTCCCTGATGTCTGGGCATTTTCTGTCCCCTCTACCTGCCAGCTGCCTGCAGGAGGGACTGTCCCCACCTTTCTCTGTGTTTCCCAGCTCACAACCCAGCAAGGACCCTGTACCAAGGACCCTGTACCAAGGGGATCCACACTCATCTAGCTTGATCTGCACCCTGGCAGAGGGTATGTTGATGGACCAGGGAGCCCCAGGTCTACTCTGTTGTTGGATGACTTATACTCTCTCTGGGCCTTGGCTCCCTTGACTGTGTATGTGACCTCCAGGGACCCTCCCAGACCTGTATAACTGCAGTCTGCACCTCACTGCAGTTCCTTCTGTCCTTAGCAGGACACATGCAGAGAATCCAGGCAGCAGCTGTGGAGAGCTGGGTCTCCAGGCCTCCTGTCACATCCTCTGAGCCAGCCTGAGAAAGTGGAGATGTGGGTGGATGGATACATTTGGGGGAATGAGCAGACAGGTAGGGTTTCATCATGGGCCTTAAAATCTAATGTAGAAAAATTAACCCTTGCGCAGTATGTTGGCTCATGTACCTGAATTCTAGCTACTTAGGAGGCTGAGGCAGGAGGACTGTTTGAGGCCATCCTGGGCAATATCTCAAAAAATAAAAAGCCAATGCAATGTGCCAGCATCCTGAAGCCCATCCTGATGGTGTGTCATTTCCCAGGGGCCTTTTCACTCCATTCTTGTGCCTGACCATCTGCTGGAGTAATATTGTGTCGCCACCAATTGTGAGGCACTTCCAATGGCCAGGCACAGGGGTGTGGGTGTTTCTTCCCAGGACTATCCCTGGAGATAGGGCTGTGTTATCCTTCATTGTGTACATGAAGAGGGTCAGAGAGGTTGAGTAATTTACTTGACTTTGCACAAGTGTTGATGTGGAACTGTGCTCTTCTTCAGGACTGCACTGCCACCTAGTTCCCATGCAGCTGAGCCTTGAGCTGTGGAAGTAGGGCTGCTGGGTAAGCAGCTTAGTGTGGGGCCAGATCACACTCAGAGGAAGCCTCTTTCAGGGGTAGGGGTCCAGACGGTGGGGCAGGGAGCCAGGCAGGCATCAGGCCCTATCTCTGCCCCTCCCTGGCTCCTACTCCAGAGGCTGGCCTCACCCAGCCTGGTTGAAGAGGGTAACAGGCCCCGTTGCTTTCCTGTCTCCTTAGATGTGGCTGGCAGGTGGTCTGTGAGCCCAGCCCACTTGCCCATGGGCAGAGCGACTGAGGTTGAGGCCTGAAGAAACATTCTGGGATTGTGTAGCTCTTGCCAGCATCGTGGTGACTCTCTGTCCCCATGGGCCCTCTAGTTCCTGTCCCTTGGGGAAGCAGAAGCTTCCTGGCCAGGCTTTGGCCTTCAGCTGTAACTCTAGGATCTGGGCTCTGGGGCCAGACTGCCCTTGAACTTGCCTGTTGGTGGGCTGCTCACCGCATATGCGCTGACGCTGCAGCTGTGGAGCACTTGACCCAAACTGTACTTTGAGGTGAGGGCTGTTCATATGATGCTCCTTTCAATACCCACAGTCTGCTTAGAGCCAGAAAGATGGCTTTGCTTGGGACTGCATATTTTTAACCCAGACTCTTGTTCCCTTCCTGCGAGACCCAGCTATGTTGACTCTGGTCTTCATGGACGAGTTACCTGGGCCTCTCATTTCTCTAAGCCTGTGGATGTCTTGGGTGGTGAGGGGGTGGAGGCTCCAACTGGGAGGAGGACAGGTCCTTGTTCTGTGCAGCCGCAGTCCTGGAGCTGGTCCTCTCCCCAGATGGTGCAAAGTACTTGGATGAAGCAAGAGACAGCTGGCGGTGTGTGGGGCCCTGCAGAGTGGCCTGGCACTCAGGAGAATGCTCTCAAGTCCCCCATCCCTTGCTGGACCCTGCCTGCGGCAGACAGCTAGCACCAGTGGCAGCAGGTCCTGCCAGATGGTGAGCCCCCTCCACCCCTAGAGGGGACCATGTGGTTGATGGTCCTTTAGTCATGGGTGTGAGAGCCTGGGTAATGGGGGAGAAAGGGCTGGCAGGAGCTAGACTGCTGGAGTCAACAGCAGTGAAGGGAGGATGTGTGGTCCACTGGGTCTGCGCCCATGGCTAGGCTTCTTCTCCCCACCAGTCAGGAGCCATGAGGGCTTCCCTGCTAGGCGTGGTTCCTCCTAAGGACAGTTGACCCAGCTTCCTGGGATGTGTCCAGGGCCATGCTCTCTACTGCTGCTACGTGGCCTCTCCCTCTGAGCCTGGGCTGCTCAGCTCTGGGCACTCCGGTCTTCCCACAGGTCGTGTGCTGGGCCACCTTGTCTAGGTGCTTAGCATTCCTGGAAAGAAGGTAGGAAAACGGAGCTCCTGCACCCCAGGTGCCACCACCTAGCCTCCAGCCCCAGCAGGTGTTACTCCTCTGCTGCTTGCTGGCAGCACCTGGCTCTGGGTCTGTACATCGCTCTGATTGCATCATCCTGGGCAAGTGAGCTGATGCCTGGACCAGGGTGCATTTCTTATGTCTGCTAGCTGCAGGAGGAGCTCAGAAGGTGTCAGGCCCAGTTCTGGCTCTCAGATCTCTACCAAGGCAGGTGCCTAGAGGAGCACAAAAGATGTCCTCAGAACTGCTGCCAGGCTTCCACCCTGCAAATGAAAAGGAAAACTGATACTGCAACAGGAGAGAAATGTTTCCCAGTTCTTTTTCTCCAGCCTCTTGCAAGCTGCAAAGGAGGAATACACGTTGAATGGTGCCCTAGATGTGCTGGAGTGGAAGGAATAGGGTAGAGTAGGGTAAGGTTTGCCCTTTATTCATCTTACGACTTGGACACATCTTTGAGGCCCAGCCACCTGTAGACTGAGCAGGGGAAGGACTGCTGGCCCCCTGTCCTGTACGACCTGCCACCTGCATTAGGTTAGTAGACTCAAGCCATCACAGCAGTCAAAAAGAGGGGTGGTACAGGCCCAGGCTGCATCTGCCAACTCCCACCAGCCTCTGCTTATAGCACCTGAGTGTGGCAGGCAGAGCTGTGGGATCCTTCTGCACTTTATTTGTGCATTTTGTAGTTGGTAGAGGGTGTTAGGTTTCATGCCCTAGAGTCTGTGCTGGGCACACTTGAGTGTTTTCAAAAGTTTATGGAGTTCTAGGACCATCTTCCCACTGTCTTCTGATGGTAGGGCCTTTGGCTGTCTCTCCAGGATCCTGATGAGCTTAGGGCAGCCATGCTGGGCTCAGGAGGACTGCAGCTGCCTCTGGCAGAAGGGTTCTAACACTGTGTACCTATGAGGATGCATCCCTGCAGCGGAGAGAGAAGCAGGCAGATGGACACTGGGTAGGATTACCACTAGATTCTAGGGTTCTGTGCCCATTCCGTTAGTGCCAGGGAATGGTAGCCCTGGTGATCCAAACGTGTGTTCCCTAGGTCAGAGTGCCTGCATCCTTCCTGACCAAGACCGTTTCATGCCTGGGCCTACTGATAGGCACGTTTGGGGTAGGGAAGAGCAAAACTGGAGGTAGTAGCTTTCCAGAACAGTCTGGCATCTTCCCTAGCTCCCCTCTCCAATGATCACCCGGTTGTGCTGCCCGCCACTATCCAGTTGGCTCACAGAACCCATCCTGAGCCAGGCGGTGAGACCTGCCTGGAGCACTCACTTGCTTTCTGTGGGCACTGCCCGTCTGTGGGCAATGTGTAGTCTCTCCTGGTGAAGTGGAGCAGCTTCCAGACAGGAATTCTGCAGGGCGTTCGTGGCTCCCAGGAGGCTGAGTATCTGGAAGACTATGGCAGGTGGGTGGCTGCAACAGAGCGGTTTGTTCAGGACAGAGAAAAAGAGCACCTTTCCTGTGGGCATGTCATAGAAGATGTTTTCTGCACCTTTACTGTGTCAAAGGTCATCTAGGAATCTCCATACTGATTTCCATTGTGGCTGTACCAGTTTATACTCCACTAATAGTGTAGAACGGTCCCCAACCCCCAGCCTTGCCAGCCTTGGTTACTGTTTGAATTTTTGAATAAGATGATATCTCCGTGTGGTTTTAATTTGTATTTCCTTTTTTTAAAATATGCATTTCTGTAATGCCGAGTGATATTGAGCATTTTTTTCATGTATTTATTGCAATATATATTACTGTATTTCTGGGAAATATCTGTTCATTCCACTTGCTTATTATTGACTGGGTCTTTTAGATCTTTTGCAAATTGGAAAGGGATCTAGGGATTGAAGGAGAGAGGACAGGAGAAAGGGAATTAAAAAATTAAGATATGTTAAGAACACATATCTACTCCCTTCCCTGAATGTAAATATTTCTGCAAACCTGTACTAATAAATTTTTTTAAATAATTTAACTATAAAATTTTAATTAAAATTTGAATTTATTGAGAAGCCAGATTGGGAATGACCACAAGCTTGTTTTAGGCCCTGAGCAGTCAAGGCTGTGGCAGAAGTGATTTGAAAATGACCCTTGGAATTTGCTAAAGGAAGAGACAGAGAGATCAGTTACTGTTGGTGACACTTGATAGATGTTGCCTGCTTGCTCCGGAAGGACAGAGTGCCACTCCCTCACGGCCTGTGGTGTTGCAGTCCAGTCCAGTGTGGGGAGGATGTGGGCCCTAAAGGCTGTTGGTGGTCTTTGCTGCTTCTGACTCTTGTGGGGAGAGAGAGAGAGTCCGGCAAGGTCACAAAGGCTCTTCAGGGCCACATGGTAAGGGAAAGAGAAATGAGGTTTTCCAGTCTGCAGAGCATCCCTCCTCGAGCAGCCTAGAGTCAGACTGCCTGTGTACCTGCCCCTTTCCTACAGATGTGCTAGACCTCTCTGGGTTAGAGCAGCAGCCACTTCACTTTAATCAGGAGCTAATGGCTCCCTGAATGCTTCTTTCATGGTGATGGCTGTTCTCTGGGGATTCCAATGAGCTTGTCTTGTGGATACTGGACACTCACACCCCCTGTTACTTCCAGACTTCGTCAAAGTTCTGGTCTCCCTCCCTGACCCACACTGCACTTGCTTCACCTTCCCCACTGCCTTCCCTGGACAGATCCAGAAGAACTATTTATTGTGGACTCACATTGTGTGGTACCAGCAGAGGCTGGCAGCTCTAATGCATAGTAGGGTTGCTGAAAATGACTGGCACATAGCTGGAGCTGTGACCTGGGAAGATACTCCTTACTCAATTTGTGAGATACAGTACTCTCTGGTTGTTTCTGCCTTTGCCTTCACCAGAGCTGCTGCTTGCCTGAGGCCTAGTGTCCCTAACCTTCCCTGCACACCCTCTCTCTGTCCTTGTCTAGCCTGTCCAGTCTCTGGCCCAGCTCTGTACTCTGGTAACAGTACCTTACATTTATAAAGTGCTTTTGTAGTTTCCTGAGCACTTTTACATTCACCCTTTTGCTCCTGACAGTAGGCCTGTGCGGTGAAGTAACTCATTTAGGTTTGGATGATATACCAAGGCATCAAATGATCAAGCCACTATTTGGGTACAGTCCCACTCCCAAAGGATTTGACTTTGATGCTGTACAGTTCATGGCTGAGCCATGGAAGGAGCCTCCCTCACTGCTTCCACCATACACCACTTCACCTGCATCTTCCACTGTCCCCGTGTCACAAGCCCTCCTTTGTTCCATCATGTTTCTGACCTTCACACCTCCAAGACCAGAAACGTCTCCATGCTGCACCCTCTCTGTCCCAACAGTCCATCTTCACTACCATTTCCTGGGTCAGGCCCCATGGTTCTTCCTCAATTTCCCTGTCCCAGGTTGCTCTGAATCCATTTGCCATGCACCTGCCAAGTTCTTCCCAGGGCCTCAGTCTTGTGAGCAGTGACCCCTCTGCTCCCATGCAAGGTCCCACCACCCCTGCCCGCAAAAGCCAGCAGAGTTTATGCGCCTTTGCCATTGTCACCTGGGCCTTTAGCCCAGGCACCCTGAGAGCCCTCACTGTTCTTCGTTCCAGCCTGTTTCATAGAACACTCAGGGCAGCCAACGGGAAGTGTTCTGATGTCATTTCCTGCCCCTCTTCCTTTCCGCATGCTTTTCTTCCTGCTCATAATTCCTTCCAGACCAATTGTCTGTGTCATAGGCCCATTGCCTCTTAAAGGTTCCATCTATAATCCCCTTCCTCCCAGCTCCTGAAGCAGGAATCCCTAACTCCACTTGGTGTTTTATTACTGACCTGCCACCACAACTCTTTCCGCTCACACCTTGGTCATGTGTGTGCGTCTGATGTTCGGAAGGTAGAGTCCATGCCTGATTGATCCACCAGGTAAACAGGGACTGTGATTAGCATATATTTGCCAAGCACCTCCTGAAAGATGCTCTCCAGGGGATCTCATATGCTATTTGGCCTGGTTGTCAGATCATTCCTCTAAGAGTGACAGTCTTCATTTCATGAATGTGGAAACATACTCAGAAGTTACCTGATTTACTGGAAGCCTCCAAGCAGCTGATGGAGCTAGGTTTGAGCTCTGGATGTCTGACTCTACACTATACACACTTTCCTCATCACACTATCTTGGATGAGGGCTGGTGACTGTTCCTTGTCCAGTCACCTTGCATGTGAATAGAGCTAGCTCAAATGATGTCATTTGGTTTTATTTTTGTGGTGTAATACTGGGGAAGAAGCCCAGGGTCACATGCATGATAGGCAAGCATACTCTTTACCGCTGAGCTACAGCCCCAGCTTGGGGAGCTTCATTTTAAATAAGGACTTCATTTTAAAGAAATTTAAATGTCTTTGGTTGTATGATGAGGACCGCCTTTGCTAGGTCTGCAGCCTGTCCATGGCACTGACACGGCACATCTTCTTGCTAGCCTCTCTTCAGAGCCCCGTGGCTCCCTGAGGTGTTCCCATTTGGATTTATCTGCATCTCCTCAATCCCAGGCATTGTTTTCATTCTGTGCCACCTACGTGGTATATACCTTTGTCTTTGACTGCTGTATAAAGCACAGTTGTCTTTGCTTGTCTCAGGTGCTTCTTTGTGGCTTCAAGCGATACCTGAGGTTTCTGTTCCAGGGTGTGTAAGGCATATCTACATCGGCACTATCATAGGCCTTCATGGCTTCACAGACTTTGATCCAATTCCATAGCAATTCTGCTTTTCCAGAATGGAGGTCACTGCATTTTTGAAGTCATCATGTCTTGCTTTTTTCCCCTTGTCTTCACCTTAGAGTTGGAGTATCTAGAGGGTAGAGCATTGCCCTGCTCCCCTAGATCTGCTATTGTGGTGCACACAGGAAAATGTCCCCTCTGCAGAGAAGCTATGAGAAGCCCTGTCTGTACCCACACCCAGGCCCAGCCTATCCATGCTGAGGTCAGCTTCTCAGCAGCCTCAGCTGTCACCCATCCCGAGCTGGCTGGCTCAGGTGCCACGTCCATGACCAGAGTCCTTTCTTGGTGTTGTGATGGAGCACTGGAGGTATGCAGAGCTTGGCACTCCCATTCCTGTGCCCACCAGAGGCTGCCAGGCCCATTAATGGCTGTGATAGGCGCATCAGTCTGGCCTTAAGAAAGGACTTAGCCCCTGGGCAGGACTGAAGTCAACCCAAAGGGGGCAGTGGGCCATGTGGCCCTGAACTTGGTTCTGTGCCCTCTGTTATCTTCTCTTGGCCCCCTAGGGGCCTCCTGCATTTTTCTCTTCTCCCTTTCCCCATGCTTTGGGAATTACCTAATTTCTAGCCCATCACAGGTCAGAGTTTGGACGGGGTCTGTGACTGTTGGTCTCCTCTTATCTGGGGTTACCCAGCGCTGGTAGACCCTGGAGCGATGGAACATGTGTTTGGTTGGGAATGGTGAGGCAGGCTTGGTGCCATGGCTGCAGAACTCTGAAAGGCTGGTCTTCACAAGTGGTGCGTGCGCCAGAGAAGGGAGAAGTAAGTTGGTTCTTTAAAAAAGTTTTTTTTTTTTTAATCACAAAACTAGTATGTAGTCATTGAGAATATTGGAAAGAACAGAGAGGTACAAAACTAGCATAAATTGAAGTCAGTCACAGTGCCATGTTCCAGAGAAAACCACTCTTCACCTTTCTGGGTATAGGGGCCTGTGTGGGAGGAGGTCCTTCTGTGCAAAGGACGCCTTTAGTTTTAAGGACAAAGGGACATGGAATGGTGGATTCTCAGGCCCTCTGGCTGCCTGGGGCCTCCCAGTGCTGGCTGTGAGCACCAGCTGTCCACCATGGAGGACTGGGCAGCCAGTCAGCACCATACTCAGGTGAAGAGTGCGACAGCAGTGCCAGCCTGGGAAGGACCTGCTCTGGGAGTGTGGTAGGACTTGGAAGCAGCAGGCAGATAGTGGCTGGGCGCACACAGCTGTGTGACAACCCCTACCCAGAGCAGTGCCCAGCAGAGGGCCCAGGCATTCCCCTCAGCCCTTTTATAGCAGGAACCTCCGTACTTGGCCAACACAACAGGTGGCCATGGTCATGGGGTGCGTGAGGCTGCAGGATTGCGTTTTACCTTGTAGGCTTTACCATGGTCCTTGTTCTGCCCCCAGGGCCTCATAGGATGAATATAGCCCCTGTAAGTTTTGTTAGTCCTTCCAACACTTGAAACTTCCCCCAGCTGCCTTGCCATGTGCCCCAGATCTCTCAGGCCAGCCCTTCCATTCATGAACCAGCTCCTTGTGGGTGCTACACTTCCCCAAGCTTGGTTGCTGGTGCCGCCAGAGGCAGGCAGAGCCCCTGGCTGGGCCTCTGCAGCAGGTGAGGCAAGCACAGTGCTGGGAGGGTATTGTGATGGCCGTGAGAAGGGGTAGCCCATTCCAGACGGGGAATGGCATGCAGGAATGCTCACCCCAGCAGGTGTGTGCGCATGCCTGCATGAGAGCCGAGGCCATAGTGAAACCCCAGCCCCCTGGGCTCCCCCAAGCCCCAGGCCCTTATATAGCCATCCCTCTGCTCTCAGAGCCTGGGGGTGGGGCCGGAGCCCCTCCTACTGTACACAGCAGGGCACTGGCTGGGCCTGGGCTGACTCCCAGGACTGTCTTGTCATCACAGCAGGAGTCAGCTGTTGGTTTGGGATGCCTTCCCTGGTTGGGCCTTCAGCGTAGCCAGAAATATAATTGTGCTCTTTGCCAAGAGGATTAGATCTTGGCAGGTATCCTTGTGGCCTATTTTAAACGAAAGGGAGTAAAGTGTTTTCTGGGCCAAGTTGAGGACCCTTCCTTTGAGGGGCACAGTGGGCTTGCCCATGAACACCTGTGGGTAGAGCCTCAGGGCAACCTGGAAGCAGGATTAACAGTTACGAAGCGTGTCCTGAACTGGCACTTGGAGTGCCTCTCTGTCCTGTTCCCCCAGTGATTGCTGTGTGTGCTCAGCTGTGCAGAAAACAAAGGCTCACTGTAACCTGGCAGATTCTCCAAGGTGCTGTCTGACCTCAGAGGGTAGTTTCCCTGCCAGAGCCTACTCTAAGCAGACCCCAGTTCCCAAGGAAGCCAGATACAAAGATGATAAGAAAAAAGGCATGGAAGGTCATCATTCACCCTGTTAGGCATTGGCTTGCTTCTTTTGGATGCGGAGCCTGTGGGCACAAAGGACAAAGTAGGTGGCCCCTGAAGAATGCAGTGTGACCTGGTGATTAAAGCTTAGACTCCAGCCTTGGCCTGCCAACCTTCTCACTTGACAAGTTCTTGTTTTTTTTCCTGTTTTCTTGGGAGATGGGAGGTTGAGACAGGGTCTCACTATGTAGTGCAGGATGTCCTTGAACTCACTTACATAGCCCAGGCTGGCCATGAACTCAGTGATCCTCCTGCCTCAGCCTCCCAAGTGCTAGAATTACAGGAGCGTATCACCATACCTGGCCACTTGAATAAATTCTTTAATCCAAGTAAATAGGGATGGTGATGCTGCCTGTGCTGTAGGTGGTGGTGAGCCTGTGGGGAAAACAGTGCCTGCCACAGCCTTCATAGCTTGTAGAATGTCCTTACAGCAGTGCCCAAGCTCACAGAGCACAGAACCCTGATGAGCTCAATGTGAGCTTACATGGGAACTCAGCTCTTCATTTAAATTCCTTGGAATAGGGGATAGGGATCTCTAGTCACTGCCCCCAGAACCCTAATGGGATGCTAGTGACAATAGGGTGTTCATGAGTGGGTCGGAGGGATGCAGGATGGCAGTGTTCAAGGGCAGCATGTTCCGAGGAGGGTTTCTGCCTGCAGTGGCCTGGCCCTGTAGAGTGCCACCTGGCTGGGCATCCTATCTCAAACCCAGCTGTGTGGAGGCAGCTCTGTGGGTTCTGATGCCCAGCAGGGAAATGGGGAGATTGGGATGGTGGAGGCCAGAGCTGGGAATGAATGCTGGCCTTACTGGTTTGTTACCCCCCATGGGTAATAGTGCCCACTTCCTAGGACAGTTATGAGGCTCAGTGGAATAATGCATAACAGCCCTAGCCTGATGCCTTGAGCACAGGCCTTGCTCCGTAAATGTTGGGGTGTTAGCTGGGCCCACTTCTCTGTTAGGCATTGCCTTGCTTCTTTTGGGTTGGGCATGGGCTGCTTGCAGAGGGCCCCAGCCTCTCCATTCCTTTTCAGTGCTTAGATGGCCTCTTCCTGGCCATCACCCTCCCCTCTGTGCATCCTAATGCAGAGGTGTCTTCTCACTGCAGAGTGCAGGGCAGCGAGGAAGAAGCCCCAAGGTCAGCAGAGAACTGAACACAGGGCCTGTAGTGCGCCCGCCCCTGTGTCAGGCTGACAACTGCTGCAGCAGCCTGGTGCCCAAGTCCAGGTGGCATGCCCAATGCATCTCTTTACAAAAAAAAAAGTTAATGAATAGAACCTGGGCTTTCTTTTGTCTGTGGTGCTGCTACTGCTGCTGACAATGTCCAGCACCTGTGGCCCACTTACTAGACAGGGCACAGTTTTTAAGTGTTTCTGTTATATTGTTCAGTTTGTGATGGCATTGGTGGGGACACTGCAAGTAAACCCCTTTAACCCTGAGGAGAACGAGTGGCAGATGAGCTGCCTATGGGCTGCCTTCTCCCTCTCCTATCTGTCCGTGCCCACAGTGACCACTAGTGATGACAAGCATGGGCCCTGTATTTTCTCCTGGAGGTCTCTCTTTGCATGTGGATGGGTACTTGTGCACAGTGTGTTGACTGTTGAGCAACTGTATTTATTGGTTTCCAGGGGACAGGGGAGAGGCTGGACCAAAGGTGGCAGCTCAGCTGCTCTGTCACCAGAGGAACTGCTCTGACGCCTGCCTGCCCACTCTGTGGGCTTCCTGTTATGGCCATCAGCTCCCCTCTGTCCCCCAGAGCCCAAAATAGCAGTCTATAGTCAGGAGAGGTAATGAGGAGCAAGGCATGCGGCTGGGATGGTCAACGTTGGGGCTTCTGGCCTGGCTGTGGCCCACCAGTGCAGGCTTTTTATAGAGGCGGTTAGGTGAGCCTGAGTATACTATGCATGGGCCCCATCTGACTATGGCATGTTGACTGCACATGGTAGCCTGAGGAGACACAGCTCCCATGCTGACCTGGGTTTGAGTCTTGTAGCAGCTGACTCACCAAGCCCATAGTTACATAGTGCTCTGGGGCAACCACTCAGGCAGCTGAAAAAGGAAACAGGCTGTGCCCAACCTAGTTCCGTTATTAAACTTTCCTCTAGCACTTTCTCCTCCCTTAGCCCTTTGCCACCACATTTGTGATACTGTTCCTGTGCCACCCCAAATGTGGTCCTTATGAGCTACTGCAGGGAGGACAGCACCGAGCTGGTGTTAGTTTCCTGGAACCGCCAGTGTGCTATCTGTCTGTGTTTCTTTTTGATGGCAGAAGGATGACAAGTTTTCAGAGAAGACTTCTTGGGGTATCTAGCATGGTAACCCAGAAGCCAGAAGGCCCTTTTCTTTAGGCAACCCTGAGCATAAGATGAGAATCTGTAGACAAATAAGCTTTAGGTGAGGTCTTCATGCAGGCTAAGAAGTCCACACTGGAGGGTGGGTGCTGCTCAGAATTCTTATAAGTCTTGCTGATTCAAGGGGAGAGTAAGGCACAGTAGGAATAACAGAAAAATTGTGTGGGAATGAACCTGAGCTGCCCTTTGTATCTCTGGTATGAGAGGTACCAGTCATCAAGGCAGATGCCTCTCAGTTTCCTTGAGTTGAGGAGCAGTTTGTCTCCTGCCCTCTTAGCCCTTGTGGCCATGGGTGCTAGCTGGTTGCCTAACTCCTGCAGAAGTTGCAGTACCACCTGTACCCACAACTAGACCTGTACTCATGTACATAAACGTTCTGCATGTCTTGAGGTATGTTGGGTTGTCAGGAGCAGAGAGGTGAGGAGAGGAGAAAGAGCTGAGGGGGAGTGGCAGCTGGACTAGGATGGGGGCACTCAGCACTGAGTTGGTGCAAAAGCTGTAGAAACCACATTGCATCTGGTAATAGGCCAGAGTCTGTCTAAGAGCCTCCCAGAAGAGGAGAGAGGCTGTGTTGAATATGGCCTCTGTGTATCTGTGGTGACAATGCAGAGCCCCCCAGCACCCAGGGAAGGCACTTCTGGCTCCTGGGCAGAAGGTGGAGTCCCTGAGGCCAAGGCCACAAGCCTGGTACTTGGCAGGGCACTGAGCTGTAATGGGACGTGGCTGGTACCCCCCTCATCCCCCCATCCCCCGCAGGCAGCTTATAAATAGCCTATGACGGCTGTAGTGAGCACTGCTTCTAACGTAATTGTCGATTTTGGGAGTGCCCTGGCTGGGGTTAGGGGGATGGCTGAGGTTAAATTTGGCCTGGATGGCTAATTGGCATTTCTTGAGCTAGATGCTGAGCCCTTCAGGAGGTCAGATAAGCTCCCCCGTGGTGCCCCTGATCTTGACTTTGGAGGCCAGGCTCTTTCAGGAAGACCCCCAAAGTCATGACTATTCTGCCTGGCCTAAAACATGGTGTACTTTGAGTGGGACCATGGAAGGGAGTACATGGTAGACTGTGGCTGTCTCTGACAGGGCTGCTACACAGGGAGGGCTGTCCTGGACAGGCCTGGGGTTAATGCAGAAAGCAGCTGCTTCTCCCTGGAGAGGACCTGGCTTTGTGAACATGGGGATGAGTAGGCAGGAGGCCCTTGGCGGGCAGCACTGAAGGCTAGGTGCTCCTTTCCTCACCCGTCAAGCCTCGTGTGGTTTGAGAAGTCGGGAGGCCCCTCCCCTCAAGCATCTGGTGACTCTGGTGTTGATCTCTAGTGTGGCAAGCAAGAAGGCTCCAGCTCTGTCATCCCTGGGCTTTTGTGCCCTCTCATCCCAGTCCAGTCTGCAGGTGGCCTGACCACCTACCTGATCTGCAGAGGGTGGGGTAGGCTTCCAGCCCTCCCCCCGGGCCGAGGGGCAGCAGCGGGCAATGGTCAGCTCCTTTTCCTTCACGCCCTGGTGTCTTACCCTGGTTTTCTCTCCTAGTCTCCCTGTACCCACTTCTCTTGTGTGCAGGATCCTGCTCCACTTCCTGCAGAAATGTATAGCCTTGCTCATGGATTTCTTGGAACCTCGTCTTTCGAAGACTAAAGCCTGGTTCCAGTCCCCATCGGGCTGTCTGCAGCTTTATGGCTGCATTTCTCTGTGCCTCATGCTCCCCCGTCGCAGAACCAGGGCATCCAATGGCAACAATGACTGCTTGCTCCGTTATAAACTCAACTAGCTGAAATCTGTGGAGGCACTGTAGGGATAAATTATGTCCAACAAGCCAGCCCCTCTGGTGCCTTCTGCTGTTTTCCTTCCTGCTCGCATCTTGTGGGACTTCCCAAGGTAGCCTGTTGTCTGTCCCTGTTCTCATAACCTTCTTCCATCCCAGATGACTTCTTCCTGACTACCAGCTGTGGCAAGTCAGGAGACTGGAGACAGGTGGCTCATGCAGAGGAGCCCAGAGATGGAGCAGATCCATTAGTTCCTTCCGTTTCCTCGTGCTCCTCACTAGAGAAAGATGCTCTGAAAGTGCATCTTCTTGAACCCAGAGTCCAGAGCTGTGCTTTCCCCAATGACCCAAGCCCAATGTTCAGTTATTGGGTGGAAGGATAAAGACACCCAGCCCTGAGATAGAGGTCGCTATAGAGGAAGCATGTTTTCAGGAGAGAAGGACAGATGCTATGCAAAAGGCACTGTTCAGAGTAGGTCTCACACACAGGTAGGAAATACTTTTGGTACAAGCAGGAGTTTTGAATTTTGGGCATTCTGATTTGAGACAGTTTTGGTGCCTGTTTGGGGATATGTGGTTACCTTTTCATGATAAGGAAGGCCCAAGTCAGCCTGGGTCCATGAACCTGGTGCTGGCAGGTGAGATCCTGAGTCAGGTCTCAGTTTCTAGCTTCTGGTGTCTGCTCATAGGCTGACAGCGCAGTGCTTTGTGTGACTGTCAAAATTCCTGATGTGGACTTATACTCCTCCCACAGAAAGTGGTCTCTGCCCCTCTCTGGCCTACTGGATGGCAGTTGCTTTCTGTCTTTGGTGCTATGCCTTCTGCTAAAGGGGTAGACTGCAGGATTACCTTGCAGGTTTGGCAGAGGAGGTTAGAGTTTTCTTGAAGTCAGACTCCAGCTCTCCTGAGCAGCGGGTGCCAGGAATCTTGAAGATTGCATCTCCAAGTAAAACCTGTTTTCTTCTCTCTTTTTAAAAAAGTAGTTTCTACTCCCGGAGACACAAAGCTGCCAAGTAGATGGGATGGCACCTCTGTTAGTTTGAGGTTGCCTGTTTTGTGGGTGCCCTGGAGGCAGCGCCCTGAATCCTTCTGCTCACAGTGTTATTCCTTCTGACTCCTGTGCCAGCCCATATGTCAAAAAGCACTCTTTTGAGAGCTTAAGGGAGAGTGGAGTCGCAGAGTGCAAGCATCTGCATTCTGCTGCGCCCTCCTCCTCTCTCCCAGGCTACTGCTCTTTTTTTCCTTCTATTTCTGTTGAATAAGCAAAAGCAAGACCAAATTTATTCCTTGGATCTCATATGAAAATGCATAGTAATTGTTTCTTTTTGCTATTGTCAATATGTTTCTGTTCCATTCATTGAACTTTCCTCAGCTCCTCCCGCCAGCTCACACTTTTAACTCTTATAGGTTGTCCTCACCCTCTTTTATCTTTTTGGAAGTGGCATCATTTTCCCTCTGCAGGCCTTGGTGGCGGGGAGCGAGGTTCACAGCTGTGGGGGAGATGGGGCAAAGGAGAGGTGGGAGGGGCTGCTGGGGTCTGCTGATGCCCTCTGAGCCTCTCCCAATTCTCACCTGACTCTGCCCCTCCCAGTGTGGGGAGTACTGGGACTCAGAAGTCATTGATCCTGATTTATATCCAGGTTGAGGTGTGATTAACACCCTTGATTTAATGTCGCTGTGGCTTGAAACCTTACCATTGGCCCTCACTGAGTTTGTGTGCATTCCAGGGTTCACTGTCGGGGGCAGGGTAGTGAATTGACTGGGGATCCTAAGTAATCCCATGTATGTCTGACCTTGGTTTCCTTAGCTAGGGGCTTGGGCTATGATGTCATCTCAAAGAGACTAATGGTAAATGACACCACATAGCTCAGGCTGGCACACCTGGCATTTGGTATGCACCTTTACCTTCCTACTGCCTTCCCTGAGTGCAATGAGGCTACTCCGTTGGTAGTAGGGGTCCTGGTTCCAGCATTCCAGCTCCATGGACAGGTCACATAGCCTTGGGGGCCTCAGTTTGCTTGCCTGTAAGATGAAATGAAAGCAGCTATTTTACTTGACTTCTCAGGTTAGGGTGCTGATCAGTGGAAGTTAAGTCATAGGCTCTTAGGGCTGGAAGGACTTCGTTATTCATTTCACCCCTTGTGGGTTTGTTTGTTGGGGGCGGGGAGAGTACTGGAGATTAAATGCAGGACCTTGCACTGAGCTACAATCCTAGCAACCTCCCCTTCAAAATTTTTTTCTTTTTATCTCCAGACAGGATCTCCCTAAGTTGCCCAGGCTGGCCTCAAACTTGCCTCAGCCTGTGGAGCAGCTGGGATTCCAGGCTTGGGCCTTGTGTGGCTAACTCTTTGTTCTACAAATGGGAAAATGGAGACACAGAGGAATCAGAGTTGCTCCTGGTCTTGTAGAAAGTGAGCAGCATCTGATCCGTGTGCCTTCCGGCTTCCTCATGCTGCTTTACCTGAAGGCTCACCTGTCTGTTAACCCGCAAGCATATGTGAGGTGTGCACTTCCCTGTGGGTAGTGGTGGACAGACAGATGGCCTTTCTCCTGCCATATGCTGTGGCCTGCTCAGGGCATCAGGGACTGGAGGAGGCTTTGAACCCCGTGCATCAGGGAGGAAGTACTCCTGTGAGGCCCCCTTCCCTCCTTTGCTTGTGCTCCTGGAGTTGATATTTGGCTCTTTCCAAATGAGGGAGGCCCTATGCCCAGCATTATGCTCCATGCTAGTGGGGTGCATGGAGAAGTCTGAAGGGGGCTCCTACCTGTGCAGCCATCTGCAGGCAGAGCATGTACCCGGCAAAGACCAGCACTTGCAGGTGGGAGCGTGGTCTGGTGTGATGGGTGGCCCACGCAGTGGGACCCCTGCAGAGTAGGTGAGGGCATGGGCAACCCTGTCGGGGAGCTGCAGCTTTGGCTGGGCCTTAAAGGTCCTGGAGGGAATTGAGAGAGTGCTGTAGGAAGAGGAAAGTGTTCTGGTCAGACGGAGGTGTGGCACGTGTATTTGGGGACTAAAGTTCACCCTGAGGAGGGTTAGACTCTTTAAGAACAAGGTTTTTATTTTTGGAGGTGGCTCCATAGTGTCAGTAATTGGGCAGACAAGTATCGGAATGATTTAGCTCGTCTAATAGAGACTGAGCACGATTGTGGCTCAGATCCTTGCGTAGGGCCTGTCTTTACCTGTTGCCGTAAACTTGGCTCACCCACTGGCAGACATAACTGGGCCAGGGGGAGGCATGGAGCCTTTCTGAATCGCCACTTTTCTGAGAAGTGCTTGTGGCATGGGGCTCATGTGACCCAGTGAGAGGGAATGAGAAACCGCAGACTGGGTGTAGATTCACTCTGGCCCCTTCTGGGTCACAGAGCAACTTTGTACCCGCCCATCTGCCCATCTCAGCCTGCCTCCTCTCAAGCTGGCTTTCCGCTTATCTTAATTTATTGATGAAAACTTGTTTTACGGTCCAGAGCACAGACGGCAGCAGCTCCCTGCCAAAAGAAAGCACGCTGCAAATCAGGAAAGTGAGCCACCTCCCAGAGATAGGTGGCTGGGGACTGGGAGGCAAGGAGTGAGGAAAGCACGCCTGGGTGGAGCCATGCTGCCTTGGCCTGGGTTGACGAGGGCTGCAGAAGCTGGTGCACCAGCCACCTGGCCACCTGGCCCTGGGGCTGGGGCAGCCCAGGGCCCAGCCCAACAGGGCCTCTTCACCTCATTCCAGTGCTGGCTCCAGGTATGCAGCTGTTCTGCCTGGTCTCTATTACCTGGGTGAATGAGGTGTGCAGGCCATAAATACTAACAATGGCTCCCATTTATAGCTGTGTACAAGGTACCATGCTAGGAAGTTTATCTTCATAAATCTCACTTAATTCTGACTATAACTGTATGTGCGAGGCACTGTTACTCCCACATTTAAAAAACAAGCACTTGCAAATTCCCCAGCTAGTAAGTGAGGAAAGTGGGGACTTGAACCTGATCTGCCTGAGCTGCCACAGCCTCCCCAGTCATTGCTGGCTGGTATTGTTTTCTGTACTCTTGGTTGCTGCCCAGCCTGGCCTTGGAGGTCTAACTGGCTTGAGTGTCCTGGGGTCGAACCCCGGCTCACCCTGTGCTGCACAAGCCAGCAAGTGCCTTCCCTGAACTGGACAGTTTTCAGTTGCTTTTGTGCTTTCCTCAAATCTCTGTCTTTGAGTATGTTGTTCATGTCCCTGCTTACCATGTAACTACCAGACTCCAGTAAGCTGTAGTCCTTGTCAACAAAACAGGATGATAGTTCCCTGCAAGATTGCTGTGGCCATTTGCCAGTACAGCATGCATGGAAGGCTCTGGAAAACAAATGGTGGAGGGCTATTACCTGAGTGTGTTCTTCTGTTTCTGGAGGTAGGGCGGGCACTCCACAATAACCTTATTTTGTCCCCTACTTCCCATCATAGATGTATAGTGTACCATTTTCACAACTCTGGTGCAGAGCCGGTAAAGTAGGGGACTCCCTGGGCTGGATTGCCACAGCCTCCAACTTGTGCCTGTGCTCTCTGCTCACGCTTGTCCTCTCCTGCTGGTTCCAGGCCACCTGTAGCCCTGCTGGCTTCTCCTACCCTGGGCTGTTTCTGACCACTGACCCCCCCCCCCAACTCCTTGGCAATTCATTCTCACCTCCCCTGACTCAAACTGAGGCAGAAGGTGTTGAAAATGTTCACTAAAATGAAGTTTGGAATTTTTCTGAGGTCTGTAGGAGACACAAAGATCACAAAATTGGGAGTCACAGCAAACAGGATTAGAATTTCAGCTCTGTCAACTCCGTATCTGAATTTAGACAACACAGTCAGCCTCTACATCCTTAACATCCCATCATTGCTGAGGTGGGGAAGTAAGAGTGACTACCACAGATGGCCCCTGGGGATAGTACCTGACAGGTACACTGTGGCTCAGTTGGTCCTGGCTTCATCCTCACCACTGTCACCTCCTCACCTCTGCATCACTTCCACTGTGGTCACCAGCACTGCTTGTTTGTACTCACTGCTAGTCCTTGTGGCCCTACAACGAGACTGCTGTGCTGGCCTGGATGAGTCCCGGCAGGCTGTCCTGCCACAGAGCCTGCTTGTACTGAGTGCGCTGTAGCTGGCCTTCCTGTGTCCAGTAACACCTCTGCTGGTCTATTGAGAAGTGTGGCTGGTGACTGAGGCCTCAGCAGAGCAGTGTGATGATAAGAACATGACTTTGGAGTCAGATTTTCTGGGCTCCTTTACTGCTTCACTTCCCCATGCTTTTGCTATGTCATGTATACGACAGGGAAGACAAAAGCACACCCTCCCCTAAGTTGGAGGGATTAAAGGGGACAACAGAGGCAAAGCAGTCAGATGGAGCTGGGCGCATGGTCAGACCTCACGAGTGCTTGAGTGTCACCCTCTGCAGCAGAGCAGGGAGATGGAACATCAGGCCAAGGGTGTATCAGCAAAGCATGGGTGCACATGCGTCTGTGACCTTGGAAAAGTATGTCTGATGACACTGCAGACAGGCGGTTTTCAGCAGAGTACCCATGATCAGGTTGAGTGTTATATATCAGAAGGCAAACCCCAGCCTCCCCTCCTTCCAGGAGCACCAGGAGGCAGCACAGCTTGGCGCAGTGGGGAGGAATCTCAGGTTGTCACTTAGGTTGGTGTTGAGAGCATCTTTGGCAGATACCACAAAGGTCGACAGATCTGTCAGAGTCCTGGTGTGAGTGGACATGGCTCCCTGTGTGCAGTATCAGTAATCAGGCTGTGGAAATGAGATCCTTAGGGAGAAGACAAACTAGGCATCAGCCACATCAAAGGCAAAGGCCACATCTAGCAAAGGTGTGTGTGGGCGGCCATCTTGGAGCCAGAGAGGGGCCTGGTTGTCAGCCACAATCTTTCCCAGCATCTTCCTGTGTAATTATGGAGCGTAATTGGTGAACTTGAGCTGTTGAAGAGTGCTCTCATTTCATTATTAAAAGGGCCTCCCCTTTGTGATGTGTGGATGCAGACAGCAGAATGAAGGCAGTTGGTAACAAAGCACTTTCATCCTGTGACTCTCCTTCATGCTCGGAGGACCTCCTTCCCTAAAACAGGAGCATGGTCTCCATCCCTACCCCTGTCCTGGAGGCTGTTACAGTCTCTCAGGTTACCGAGCTCTTTGCCAGAAAACTGTGATGTGGATTCAGGGCATCCTTATCCTGTCGTGTTCCTTGCTCCTCATTTTCCAAGAAGCTTGAGCAGCTACATAGTACCTGGTATTTATGTTCCAGGGAGCACATTAGCAGCAGGGGTAACTCTGCTCACCTTTCAGTGAGCCCCCCTTGATCTTTCAGCAGAGCAACAGCTCAGAAGGGTGAGATGGCCTCCTGGGACGCACAGCACCTCAGCGCCCTGGCTCCAGTCCTGTGCTCTGGGCTGCTGATGGTCCTGCCTTTCAGGGAGCCCACCAGCTCCCAGCTCCATAGTAGTTCTTGAAGGCTGGTTTTTTAGCCCATCTTGGATTTCTCTGCAGCCTGACTGTAGTAGTTCTCTGTGCTTTGATGTCAGAAATGAATACCTTGTTCCCCAGATGCATGAAATAAAACAAATGCAGAGAGGGAAGATCTGCTGGTGATTGGAAAATCCATTCTCCAGAGCCCTCTGACAAGCTCTTCTGAGTCCTCAGCCTCTCTGTCGACCTCATGACGACCTTGGGTGTTGAGTCGGTGCCTCACACTGAAGTCCTAGGCTGTCTGCTCACGTCTTCCCTCCGTGCAGGAGATCAGGTGGCAGGGCTGTGGCGCTCAGTGATGAGAGCTGTGTCTGTCCCCCTAGTCCTGCCCCAGGTAGAGAGCACCTGCCCCGTGCCAGTGCCAGGGCCAGGACTGTTACTCTCTTTGGGTGGCCTGAGCCCCATGTTGTTTCCTGAGTGTGGGACAAGGTGTGTCCAGGGGCCATCATGTTCCCAGTCTTAGCAGAGGGTCATTCTCAGACAAGCTCAGAGAACAGAGCCTTCTGTAGGGCTGTGCCAGTTGTTGTCAGCCTCTCCTGGGGTGCTAGTCTCCATGCCTGCCCTGGCAGCGCCTGCCCAATAGGATGGGAAGCAGCTGTGTCCTCTTGCTTCTTGGTCTGGCCAGGGCCTGGAGCTGGGTCTTGCGGTCTAGGGCTCTGTCCTCTCACCAAGAACAGTGAGCACAGACTGGCCAGGGGAGCCTGGGAGCCTGGAGCCACTATTGTGCTGTGTGTGTTCTTTGGACCCTGAGCCCCATTTCTTTTGTATACTATGCATCAGCAGTATGGGACTGGCTTCCTGGCCCACTGCCATGCCTGGAATGTGCCAGCCTCAGAAGAAAGTTTGGTACCGCCCAGTGCATGGCTGTCCTGGAAGGGAATTGATTTTCAGGGACCAGTAAGGGGTCACTGCCCCTTTCTGAGGCTGGGAGGAGCTCTGCATCATCACTGTCCTGTGGCTTATTGGCCACAATCATGCTGTGGTCCTGTTGGGGGCCATTCTTCAGGCTTGTTGCTCAGGCAGACGCAGCCACATGCAGGGCCCCTTAGGAGTTCTAAACTTGCCTCCACTTCTATTCCGGTTCTGCATGGGAAGTAACTTCAGGTCTGTTTGAGGAGGTAAAGATTCTGGCTCCTGGGAAAGCTGACCCAGGTCTGAGATTGGGTGCATAGAGCTCAGGTGTTCTGGGAGCAGGGCGCACATGAGGTCCGCAGAGCTGTCTCCTCCTGGGTAGGGGAAGGAGTGGTAGAGGGTCTGTCCGCACAGCACAAGACACACAGCAGGAGCTCTGGCCCCCTTGCTCCACTGGGACTGACATCATCCTCCCTGTCTCTGGGCCTGCTCCACCTCAGAGTCCCACAGATACTGTGATTAGGGTGAGGTCCTAAGCAAGGTGGATCCCCTGGCCCAGGCCAGGCTGGGAAGCCCGAGCAGATGGGTCCTGCTGCAGTGAGCCAGCCATGCCCCCACCGGTGACACGAGGCCACTAGGTCCTGGGTGTAGCCAGCAGGAGGCCAGGGCCCCTGGTGTTTGGGCACACATCCCGCCATCTGGAGCCCTGAGTGCCCTGGGCTGGGAGGGGCTTTCCCTCTCATGAGGCCTCTCTCTCCATGTATTCTGTAGCTTTAGTTTGCAAGAGGCGCAAGTATCTTAAAAGGACTGGCTCCCATCTGAGTGGGGTTTTGGGGGAAATGGGGAAGGGGTAACAAAGTCCACTTACTCAAATCATAATTTAAGAGTTTTATTAACCTTAGACTTGTGTCTCCAAGCACAATATCCCAGTATGTTTGTCTAGGCTTAAACACTGTCTCTCAGAACCATCTTATATAGAAAATAACCTCCTTTTAGAATGATCAAAATGTAAATGGGTTGTAGATATGCAAATGTTTTGTGTTATGTTTGTTTGGAGGAAAATTAGGCTCAGGAATATGGTGTGATCTCAGTCACCTATAAGCTGGTGATATTGGGGGCTGCTAAGTGGAATTGTGAAGAAATTGGAGGCTTTGAGAGAAAAACATTGACCAAGGAATGATGCCATTTGGTTTTAAATGACCACCCAGGCTCAGTGTGAGACAGAGCTGTGCTGTGGCTATCAGCCAAGCTGCTGGGGCTTAGGCTGGATTATAAGAAGCATACAGCTCACAGTATGGGAGGAGAGAGTGGTGTCTTTGTACTGGCCCTACCATAGCGAGTCTGACTTTAAGTTTGAGACAGGGATGGGGTGTGGAGAGTGACTCAGAGGTGAGAGATGTAAAAAAAACCCTTTAGTCTAGGAGACTTGAGAAAGGACATTGTTAAATATACATCTTCATTTAGCTTGTTGCTCTTTTTCTAAGAATTTGAGGTGTATCAATAGGTTATTTATTTGCTCTCTTTCTATTTTCTTTGTATATGATTTCATTGCTATAAATTTCCCTCTGAGGACTGCTTTCATTGCATCCCACAGATTCCGATAGGTTGTACTTGC
>PVLD010001213.1:0-214048 GCA_004027595.1 Dinomys branickii | reverse complement strand
CTAAAATTTGAAGATATCAATGGATAAAGCAACAACTACTGTTGAGACCATATCACCTTGTCTATAGAGTAGTTGTGATTGTACTATTTTCTATGATAATGGGTATCTGTTTGTCAATATGTTTTTGTACTTTTATGTTTCTAAAATAAAAAAAAAAAAAAGAAAGAAATCACTTTGTCTTTATTTTGCCAACTTCTCTTTCTGAGATTTCTAAGATGCCAGTCTTAAAATGGCTATTATTTCTATTGTGTAGAAATAATTTTCTTGGTGAAAAGTCCATACGTCAAGATTCTGTAAGCAATAATTTATATTTCTATTGATAGAGTAGAAGTATTAGGATATTTATTATAAAAAAAATCCCTCATATCTTCCAACTGCCTTCAATTGGCTAGTTCAATAAATCCTAATTTCTATGCAGCATATAATTAACACTTCTGGACATCTTTTCCCTTTTTATTCCCAGGGGCAGGGATCAAACCCAAGGGACACCTCTTCTTAAAGCATCAGAATGACAGGCACTTTTTCCAAATAACACTGGCAGTTTGATACATAATTTTTAGGAGTTCTTTAAATAATGAAAACAAGAAATCACTTTGTAAAACAAAATAAGCTACTCCAGGTCGCTCTATCTTTCTGTGAGAATCTGCCTCCCTGTCCCAGTTCTCCTGTACAACTTTAGCCTGAAAAGGAGTTTCCACAAAAACACAATTATCTGTTTGAAAGAAGGCACAAGTGTGACATTCAGAAGACTTCAGGACACTGGGCACAGCAAAAGGCAGGATGGTCAGTGTGTTAACTTTCTACCACTGTATTGAAATACTGATGATAATTAGAAAAGGTGTGTTGGCTCACAGTTCTGGAAGGTCCAGTTCAAGATCACTGGGCCTATTGCACTCAGTCTCTGGTCGGAGGGCCAGATGATGATTCAGGGAACATATGGTAGAAGAAGCTTCCCATTTCCTGACCAGAAAACATAATAGAAGAGAGCAGGATCACATAATCTCCTACAGAGGCATGTATCAAAGACCCAGGAGTTCCTCATAGGACCCCACTTCCTTAATGGCCAACACCCTCCACCATGCCACCATGGGGACCAGAGGACCTATAGAAGTCAAGTGTGTTCTCCACTTGTGAGACACCCATCAATCAATACTGACTCACTTTTAAATCTTCAGTATGTCTGAGACTACACTGAAATATAAGCTCAGTAAGAATAAGGACTTGATTTACCCACCACTGAATCCTAGAGTCTAGAAAAGATCCTGCCAAACAGTACAATATTTAGTGAGAAGAGGAACAAAGGAAGGAAAAGGGAGGAGGGCAAAAGGGAAGGAGGACAGAAATGGGGGAGAAATACAGCAGTAGATTCAGATTTTCTGGATTGACAAGTATAATTATAACTATTACTGAGA
This sequence comes from Dinomys branickii, assembly GCA_004027595.1. Taxonomy (NCBI): domain Eukaryota; kingdom Metazoa; phylum Chordata; class Mammalia; order Rodentia; family Dinomyidae; genus Dinomys; species Dinomys branickii. Next base: position 212,636 of record PVLD010001213.1, on the reverse strand, counting down.
TGATTTTGCTGATTCAGTCACTGTATATAAAGAGAAGCAGAGAAGTTAAGAATATTTATCACAACTGTGCTCAGTGTTTCAGTTTAGAGCTAAGGATTGGGAGGACTAACACCCTAGGCAGAGCCTGAATTAAAAGCCATGCTGAGTGACTTCAAGCATAGGTCTCCTCTGCTCTTTTTGTTCAGGGAGGGCAAAGGCTTGAGCTCAGGGCTGGTGCCTGCAGGTAGGAAACCACATAGACCTGCTCATCAGGATCTCACATTCTAATAAGGGACCTGAGGCTCAAGTGTGTAAGTATAACACAGGCCCATGTGGATAAGGGTCCCAAAAGGGACTACCCCACAGGGGCTGCATACTATGGTTGCTCGCTTTAAAGTGTGGCACATGGAGTAGCCTGAGAAGGGAGCATTTGCATCTGACTTGGACAAGCAGCAGGTTTAGAGTTTGGAGGCTGTGTAGTTGTCCTTTCAGAGGCAATTAGATTGTCAGGCAAAATGATCTCTTCCCTTTCCTATTTGGAAGAAGAACTGGAGTAAGGAACAGGCAGAGAATAACAAATTGATTTAAAAACTACTTCCTCCTCCTGTGTTCTCTATGTTCCTTGGCAGAGCCAGAAATGACCATGAAATGAGTAAATCTGAGTACAGCCATCATCACATTTTAGGACTTCAGAAGAAATAAACCTGAAACTTTATTGTCCTTCTTGGTCTTGGATCCAGAGAAGACATCAAAGGCTGAAACAGGTGAACCATATCACCCCTGTGCCCCATCTCCTGCCTTATGGTTGAAGTTGCTCATTTCCTTAAGACGTGATAGCTCTTCAATTTAGCTGCTCACCATGGACATTGTCCAGATAGAGCTGGAAGTTTGGTATATGATCCTAAGATTATTTGGATACTAAAAAAAAAGGAAATGCCAAAAATTGCTTTGTAAAACAAAGTAACTTTGTCACCACTGAAGTTCTGTTGCAAGTAGTGCTATATTCATGACTTAACACATAACTTGAAGATCACACAATTGTAGTTTGTGGATATGTTGAGTTTGTGTTTTGTTTTACCAGATTCTCAGGTTTTAAACCCCAAGCATCCTGTGTAGGAGAGCAAAGCATCAAACAGGAAAATGTCAAGAGGGTTTTGCTTCTAAGAAGGATAACATGATGAGCTACTACTCTGCATGAATCTGTGGAGCTTTGCAAAGTCTGATAAAGGACCATTTCGCTGCATGATATTATGTCCTAACTTTATAGTGTCTGGGACAAATAGCTGCTGTGAGAAGTGGGAGGTAAATGCTTCCATGTGATGCTGAAAGAAGAACAATAGCTCAAAATGTGAGGGGGAAATTGGTGTACTGGATTCTGAAATAAATTGCAGCCATCAGGAACACCTTGCTATGCCTGGGAATGATCTGTCAAGCAGAAAGACACCACAAGTGCCATTATGAGAATGGTGGGTGGATTCATTTCTGTTTCAGGAAGATATTTTGACCCAAAAACACTCTAAATGCACAATCAAGAGAAATGAATTGTCTTTCTTCTTAGTATCTATTCTCCTACTTGGAGCTGTTTTCTTAATTCTTCAATGAACTGCTGCATGTAAGTTAAACATGGCACAAGCCAACAGCTGGGAATTTCCACCAGGGTGATTGGGTACCACCACCACACCTAGCAGACCGGAGTAATGTCTAGGGACATATTTGGTTGTCATAATTCAAAGAGTGCTACTAACACACAGGCGGTAGAACTTAAAATTTGGCTAAGCATCTTCCACCCAAACAAGGAAGTATGCAAGCTCAGCAGGCAATGGTGCTAAGGCTGAGAATTCCCTGGTTTAGAATAAATTTTGATTTTTTGTTTTTCAAATTATTTAGATGAGTCCTATTCTTAATGACTTTCAAGACCAGAATAGAAACTTCCATCGCAGGTAATTGGCACCTGTAATATTTATTTCTTGCAAGTGTATGAAAAATGCATTTACTGAGCTGGGGATATAGCTCAGTGGAATAAGTGCCTGCCTGGCAAGTACAAGGTCCTGAGTCCAATCTCCAGTACCACAAAAAAAAAAAAAAAAAAAACAGAAAGAAAGAAAACCAGTGGGTATTTTTCAAAAAAGAAGAAAAATACATTTACTTCTAATTCCCATGTGATTGCTATCTCTTGCAATTTTCTGAGGAACAATGTGATCATGCTGAGATAAAACCAAGATAATTCATCCTATAGTTACCTACCACTCTCTACCTTGCAAAGTAACATAGCAAAACACAGCAAAATGGCTACCTTCATTTATCCAGGATTATTTCTGATAATCTTTGATGGACATCAAGTCTCCGTGAAAAAATGGGGGATCCTTGGAATATTAACCACACAGAAATACTGTCAGCCTCAGAGAAAATTGCTTTAGTTCGTAAGATTGTCAAGTAAGAATAGCTAACATCAAATACTTGCTTTTTACTAGTTTCTTTCCTGGTTGTTTTGTGTGATTCATTTTATGTAATGCTTATATAAGTCCTGCAAGATGGACAATAGCATTCCTTTTTAGGAATGTGTTGTCTCAAGCATAGCACAGTAAGGAAATGCACCTGCTAGAGTGAATTTCAGTGTATCAGACATGTTACGTTTGAATCTTTCCCCTTTGGGGGTCTGACAGGTATTAACTCAGAGATAACTGTAGGCACCTTTTAGAAAAAGAATCCACAGTGCAAAACCACATTCATCTTAGCAGAACAGATGGCTAGTCCCACCCAGTGAGGGATTGTTTTCCTCTCCCATCTCAGCCTGCATAAGGAGCCTCCTCCCCTCTGGCCACAAACAGAAGCTGAACTGAATGGAACGATATGACTAAAATCTCCAATCGCAGCTTATCCTGCCCTGGTGGAGGACAGAGAGGGGTGCAAGGAGCCAATGTCATCAGGAAAGAAGGCAGACTATTCTAGGTCTCTTTCAGTCCCACGCACATTTTAGTAATGTTTTTTCTAGTTTTGTGAAGAAGGCTATTGGTATTTTGATTGGAATGTGCGTTAAATCTGTGTATCGTTTTGGTAATATGGAAATTTTTATAATACTAGTTCTGTCTATCTAGGAAGAGGGGGTGGCTTTCCATTTTCTAATGTCCTCTTCAGTGTCTTTTTAATTCAGAGTACTGTAGTCTTCATTAAACAGACCTTTTACTTCTTGGTGAAGTTAATTCCTAGGTACCTAAATATTTTCTAAATCTACCATGAGTGGAATTGTTTTCTTGATTTCTTTCTCGGTGGATTAATTGTTGGTGTACAGGAGTGATATTGATATTTGTGTGTTGATTTTCTATCCTATCATTGCTGAATTTATTTCTTAGTTCCAAGAGTTTTCTGGTGGAGCTTTTTGAGTCTTCTATGAAAAGGTCATGTCACCTGCAAAAGGAGTTTGAATTTTTCCTTTCCTATTCATACTCCTCTTTCTATTTTCTATTGCCTGAATGCTCTGGCTAACGTTTCAGGTGCTATATTGAACAGGAGTGGTAATAGTGCATAGACTTGTTTTATTCCTTATTTTAGAAGAAAAACTGTCAGATTTGCCCCACTCAGTATGACGTTGGCAGTAGGTTTGTCATAAATGGTTTTAATCATTTTGAAGTTGGATCATTCTACACTTATTTTTGTAGGGAGTCTTAATCATGACTGGATGCTGGATGGATTTTGTTAAGGACCTTTCCTTCAAACACTGTGATAACCAAATAAATCCTCAGAAAACGATACAAAGCAAGAAGCATGACAATTCCAAATTTCAATTTATACCACAAAGCTACAGTAATAAAACATGATATTGCCACAAAATAGACATGTTCGTTGCTCAGTGGAATAGAACAGAGAATGTGGGAAGAAACCTTGCACACATTTGGCCATCTGATTTTTGAAAAAGGGGCCAAAAATATGAGTGGAGAAAGAATAGTCTCTTTAGCAAATGCTGCTGTGAAAAACGGTTATTCACATGTAGAAGAATGAAACTAGCTAGACCCATATCTCTCACCTTGTACTAAAATCAAAATGGATGAAAAACCTAAATATGACATGGGCATAGGCAAAGTCTTTCTGAACAGAAACCCAACTGTACAAGACATAACAACGAAAATCATTCAATGGAATTGTATCAAATGAAACATCTACACAGCGAAAGAAACAACCAACAGAGTGAAGAGACAATCTGCAAAATGGGAAACAATTTTTTCCAGCTACTCCTTGGACACAGAACAATACCTATAAAATATAAAGAACTCAAAAGAAAATGAAAATAAAAGACAATTCAAAAAATGCGCAATTGAAGGAAACAATTTTTTCCAGCTACTCCTTGGACATAGAAAAATACCTAGAAAATATAAAGAACTCAAAAGAAAATGAAAATAAAAGACAATCCAAAAAATGCACAATTGAAATAGACAAAAAACGAAGTAGACATTTTGAAAGAAGTAAAAATGACCAATACATGTTTGAAAACTGTTCAACATGCTTAGTACTAGAGAAATGCAAATCAAATCAACACGGAGATCTCATCTTATTTTAGTAAGGATGGCTATCAGCAAGGACTCAAAAGCAACAGCTAGCAAGGCTTTGCGGGGAAAAGGAATACTTCTACAGTGTAGCTGAACATGTAAACTAATGCAACCACTACGGAAATAAATGTATCAGTTCCCGAGAAAAACTAAAACTAGAAATTCCATCTAATCCAGCTGTATCTCTTCTGGGTATCTTTCCAAAAGAGCTAAAGGGATTATATCACAGTGATAGATGCATGCCCATGTTTATAGCAGCATGAATGAGAAAGCTCAGTCCTGGAAACAACCTAAAGGGCCGCAAACAGAAGATTATATTTAAAAATGTGCTATGTGTACATGATGGACTACTATTCAGCCATGAAGAAGAATAAATTTTAGTTATTTGTAGGGAAATGGATGGGTCTTCATACCATAGTGCTAAGTAAAATAAACCAACACAGAAAGTTAAATATTGCATGGTTTCTCTTACATAAGAAAGCCAAAATATAGATAATTTAGAAAGCAAAATAAAAGACAGATAGAAAATAGAAAAGAAGAAGGGAAGAGAAGAGGGTGAGGTGGAAAGGGTAGTAAAAACATCAATATGATACACGTGTATTTGCCAGTCCTTAACGTGAGTGCAATTATTATGCACCACAAACATAAGATAGATGATAGATAGATAGATAGATAGATAGATAGATAGATAGACAGACAGATAGGGGGTAGAGAAATAGATGCTAAGGAAAGCTATTGTAAAGAGAGATAAATGACCACAGGGACATCCTGAGAGGCAAAAATAAAGACCACAACCCCAAGTTCTCACACGAACACGCCCTTGCGGAGGTAGAAAGCATAGTGACTGGGTTCAGGAGCTCTGGCTCCAACTGCTTTGCTCCACACCCCAGTCACATCATACGTATGAACCTGGGCAAAATAACTGACTTGTACACAAGACCATGTACCTCAAATGCTGCTTACTGATTTGGGTTGCTTTGACCCCATTTGATTCCTGGGTACACACTGAGGCTCATTTAGAGTGGGCTTAAATCACTCCACATGTAACAGAACAAGAATTCCAATTGTTTTGACTACATTTTGGAGATTTATTGCTTACCACAGAAGATTCCTAACAAGAATTGCCTGCTCGTTGTTGCTATAGACAGTAGGGGGAGGGAGAGATAAACAGAGGAAAAGAAGAGGAAAGAAACACACAGCAAAAGTGAAGGAGAAAGAGTTCGTACAACTAGAACGGGAATGGTGAGAAGGAACAACATGGACAGGCAGAGGAATGGCTGGTGGTTAATGACATCATATTTATGCCCTTAGTGATGGAGGAAATGAGCCTTATGAGTTGCAGTATTTCTAATTTAAACAATTTGTAAGCTATAACTGTTTATAATGAGGGTAATTTGTTCAACTTATGTTAATTGAATAAAGTAAGACAAGTTGTTAGCCATGAAGAGATACTTTGCAGATTTACAATTGTATAATTAAATTTTACTGGAACATAATCAGTTCAAAGATAAGTCATTTTACGAGATTCAGAGAAATTTATGTTGCTGATGAACCTAGAGTATAATCTTGCCTGCAAATACGCTGATGGCTGAGTTTGAAGTATAAGAGCAGGGTCACTAACCTATATTAAAAAAGACTAAAGAAAAATGACAAGTATGGTACCTGATATTGCTATGCTATGGATTAAAAAACAAATAGTTGTAAAAGACAAGGAACAAATACACATTTGTGAAATAACATTAAATAAAATTATCAGATAATCTTATTATAGTAATGTGACATTTTTCAAGTAAAATAGCATTGGGCTTATGTTATAGAATGAGCTTGTTTTTAAGAGTTATATGATGAATTTTTAAAAAATAAAGTGACACAAAGCCTGCCACTTATATGTGTCTTACAAATGGTCCAAACACAACGAAACAAGCTGTACACATATGCACAGAGAGGGGCAGATATAGCAAAATTTTAATATAAATCTAGCTTAGGGATACATGGATATTTGTTGTAGTAGTCTTCAAGCATTTCTGTAGGTTTTTAAATTTTTAAAATAAAAAATAAGAAAATGCAGTTGTATTTTTTGTGAAATGCGGGCTAAGGTTATATAACTCTATGGTAGAGTAATTACCCACCTTGTGCAAGGAGCTGGGTTCATTCCCTTGCACTGCCAAAAAAAAAAAAAAAAAAAAAAATTCGAAGTCAGAAGTCCAGATGAAAAGCAACAGATTTCTGAGGAAGTCACAATGTGAATAACATAGCGGCAGTAGGTTTAAAACAGCTAATTCTCTAAACCCACAGAAGAAAGATGAAAGCAATCCTGCCATTTAGGCAATTAGTTGACTCTCCTGGAATCTAGCTGATACAGTGTCATAAAATGAACAGGCTCCTTAGGGGAGAATAGAAGTGGAAATTAGGAAAACTTTTTTTTCCCCCCCTGAGGACATGGATTTTATGAAATAAAGACAATCGGCAATCCCAAGTAAATGTTACATAAATGACACAAAGGTCCTTAAGATCTGAAGAGGAAGCTAGTATAGAGAAATATGCAAATATGAAATTCCAGCCTAGCAGTGCAGAACAGTAGCAGAGACTTTCAATTTCCCGTGAAAAGCACCATGCGGCTAGCTAACTAACCACAAAAGCTAATCACAATGCCTAAAAATAAGAACAACAGACTGGAGACGTTACCATTAAGTCTACATCCTGTGGGATAAAAGAACATTCTCTACATCACTCCCTCTGCCTTCGGATGCAGAACATGACAGAAAGCACTAAAGATAAACCTTAAATCCCTGTCAGCCCCGATACTGGGATGGGCAGAAGCACTGTTGACACGGCTGTCCTCAACGGTATAAGGATTGCTTTCTAACTGGGTGTTTTCTGAACTTTCTTTCTTCCCTATAACCTCATCAGCAGCTTCTGTAAAGCTATCAGGAAAAAGAACAGTGTGCTGTGAATTGCACAGTCATCTACCAAGAAACCTGGCAGGACAAATGAAGAGGCCAGAACATCCTCATCTCTGGGGTGACTTACTGGGAAAGGCAATTAAGTCTCTATTCCCTAAATGAAGAAAAATTACAGTGAGGCTGTGCCTTAGTCTGGCATAGTCATACAATATGATGGGTAAGGCAGACTCTCCTCAATGAAGCTAAGTGTTAATGAGTGTGAGCCCACTGGGGGGGCGTGGCTTGGGTGGTGGCTGCTGTGCTCCTCCCCCTCACTTCCCTTCATTCCCATCACCCACTCAATGCACTGGGACAACTTGCTTTGGTGTCCTGCATGGATATCAGGGAGCCATCCTTCACTCCACTCCAACATGGGTCCAGCTTACCTATCAGTGTGACTCCCCTGCAACCCTGACCACTGCAAAGGCTAAGTTTGCTTTTTGCAGAAGGGGAGGGAGCACCCTAGCATGGCTAAGGTCAGACAGGGAGGGATCCGCACCCATCAGCACCCATCTCCACTCATCCCCACTCCCACAGTTAGCCTTCCAGAAGATTCCCTGGTTTTGTCTACGAAGTACACTCACTCCTCACCCTGCTGCAGCAAACCCCTCCTTGCTGCAGCAAAGGCCTGTTAAAATGGACTCTTTGGTAGTCTTGTAAAGATGCTTGCGATTTATTTCTCAGGTAGTGTGGGCTTCAAAATTCATTGGGATTCTTATCCTCAGTTGTGTGTTCAGAGTAGTTGGTTCAAAAGAGTCATGCACACTAGAGGCTGAGGCCATTAGCCCTGAAGTGGTCCAGAGGCCAGTAGCCAAAAAGATCAGCAGCAGAGAGACCAGCACTCATCAAAGTCAATAGATCTCTGGCACAAGATGGCACTGACTGTGCAGCCACCAGCAGCAGCAACTAGCAGCTGGCTGTGTGAACTGTTGGCATCCAACATTATCCACTGTCACCTGGTGACACTGGACTACTTGCAGAGCTGTAATTTGCCATTTCATGATTTCCATCTGTATTGGGCAAAAGAACCCTAGGCTGATGAGCAACAAATGTTTGCTAATCACTTAACTTTTATGTCAGATCTCCATCTCAAAACAGAAGCCAGTCAATGTTCAAGTGTACAGAGTGGACCCTGCCCTCTTTGTCTATGGTAACCTCATGGCAGATTCTCACCAGTACACATCACTTCACCACAGACAGAGCTTGCATTAATTAACACAGACAAGGAATTTATTATGAAGGAAACTAAATATACAGTACTATTACTACTACTAATAATAATATCTACAATAGATCTATGGATATTAAAAGATCACATCTTGCTCCATCAAAAAATGTCTTAAGGTGAGGAAATGGGACCTAGTACGAGAAGCCAAACAGGCTGAAGCAAAGGTGAAGAGAAACACAGGGCAGCCTAATATTTAAAAAATAAATAGAAGAAAATTAAAACTATGATCTAAAACTAAAACTCACATAATATGCAATAAAGAAGTTTACATTTAATTTCTAAACATTTAATTTTTAAATATTTGAATGAATAATACTGATGTGTTTTTACCTCCTTTCTCTGAAAGTCTGTTTGTAATGCAAAGGAAGAAATAAAAGGTGAAAATTATGAAAAGGAATGTAATGAAAAGATACAGACTTAAACTAGTAATGTTTTTGCCTACATAAAAGTTTCAGAATTGTGAGAGAATAGCAATCCACAGATTTAGAAGGAAATCACGATAATAACACTGCTGAGTACAAGACAGAGAAAATATCACAAAAGAGATCAGAGACTAAAAACATCAACTGCAAAGTAACACAAAATTAGCCGGACAGCCAGGTTCTCCAAAATGGCAATGAGTGACAGATGTCAGTAGAGAAAAATATACCCTTAAAGTGTTGACCAAATAAAACAAAACAGAAAACACATAAAAGTTCATGATGAATTGTGTTTTCCATAAAAACACCTTTCAAGAATGAGGTTGGAATGAAAATGATGTAAGATAAATAAAAACAGTTTCTAAATAACATAACACATACCAAAATAATCTGAACGGAATATATTTCAAGAAGAAAGCTGAAACTGTATCTTTATATATATAATGTAAATAAATAGTAGAATATAAAAATGGTAATTTAACCTGTGGGATTAAAATAATTAAAACAATATAAAAATAAAATAAAGAGGAAATATTTGATCATTTATCTGATAAGAGGTTGATAAAAAGACTATATAAAGAATTAGTACAACACAATAGTTAAAATATAATCAAAAGAAAAATGGGAAAAACACTTGAATAGATATTTTACCCAAGAAAATATAAATATGGCCAGAATGCACATAAAAAGAAGTTCAACATCATTAAACACTAGGGAAATACAGATCAAATTATGAGGGGATATTATCTCATAGCTAATAGAATGACTACCCTAAAAAATACAGATAATGGTGTGGACAAAGTAGAGCTTCTAGCACATTGTTGAAGGGAATATAAAATAATGTAGCTGTGGTAGAAAACAGTAGTTCTTCAAACATGGACAGCAGTTCTTCAAAACTGGAAGTTATCAGATGATCTAATAATTTTATTTCCTGATTTGTGTAAAGGTAAACGAAAGAGAAAGCATTGCTTGGAAGAGATATTGTACAATGTTGAGAGCAGCATTCTATGCAGTAGGTAAAGGGCTGGAGGCAACCCCATGTCCATGGATGGGCAGATGCAATGGAATATTGATCAGACTTTAAAAGGAAGGGAATTCTGACACCTGCTACAACAGAGATGAAACTCGAGTACGTTATGATAAACAAAACAGCCCAGTTAAAACCAAGTACTACATGATTTCGCTTAAATGAGCAGCCACTCATAAAATAAGAGAGTGATTGGAGCAGAGGTGCAAGCAGAAATGGAGAGCTCGTGCTCGACGGACTCAGAGTTTTAATTTTATAAGATGAAAGAGTTCTGGACATTGCACAACCATGTAAGTGCGCTTGAGCCTACAGAATTTAAAATAATTAAAGTGGTATGTTTATTAGGTGTATTTTATCATACTTAAAAAAACTATTTTCTTTGTTGTTGTTGTTGTTTTGGGTTTTTTTTTTGGAACCGGGAATCAAACTCATGACCTTGTGCTTGCCAGGCAGGCACTTCTGCCGCTGAGCTACATCCCCAGCCCAAAAATCTATTTTGAGCTTTGAAAAAAGGAAAAAAGTTAGAAATTTTTGCATAGTTTCCCAGGTTTATTGGCTGCTTTTATTGTATTATGAGCTTCGTTGTTCACTCTTTATTATGAGCTTCTTGAAATGATTGGCAATCTTGCTATTTGATTTATTTTTTATTCTTGTTTCATGAGGGATGGAAGTTCGAATAGCATAGAAAAGTCCTAAGTTGTTATAAAAATATTCTTCCAATGTATGGCATATTTCTACTTCATTTATGAAAGATTTTAACTACAGTAGGCTTTTTAATTTCTGTTTCATGAAAATGGTTTGTTTTTCTCTGCATCTTTTGAGTTTTCTTTTAAAAAATGAAGGAAAGCATATTAACAAACAGACATCCATTTACAAAATAGCATAAGAATAATACAAGCAATATTGAATTACAGACAAAGTAATAGGAAATTAACAATGGTTGTTGTATTGCATATTGATATCTTCCAAGTGGTTTCTCAGGAAAACAAATAGAGACATGCAAAATTGATCAAATAATTAATCATTAACTGATACTTTCAGTAAAGCGATAGAAGTCAGTAGTACAACTATGTTAGCTATCCCGTATATACATATGTACATAGTTTCTCCTTCTTTCTTTTCTCTTTTCCATCATCCCAGTTCTGAGTTTTCTTTCATGTTTGGAAACCACTTCCTCTTAAAGATTTCAAGTGGATATACATAACTTTTCTTCTATTACTTTCACAGTTCAGTTTTTTATACTTTACATTTTGATCCACATGAGTTGTGTTAAGTACTATAGTCAGATTTATTATTTTCCAAAAGGTGAATAATTTCTTACCATTACTAGTTATTAACAGCATAGCTTTTCCCAATAACTATGAAAACCATCTTTATCATCCTATAAATTTACAAGTGTATTTCAGTCTCTTTTCTGATTCATGTTCCTGTTCTATTGAACTGCTTACATATTTTTACTATCCTAGCACTATATTTTTCTATACTAGATACTTGCAAATCATAGATCTGATTCAGACCTTTATAAATCAATTCTAGCTATTGTGTCAAACTGGGATTTATTACATTTTGTTACATTTGGTTATCTTTATGCATATGCAATTCTAGGTAACTTGTGCAGTGCAAAAGGGACACAAGAAACCCTAAGAAGATTATTGAATTTGTTGATTAAATTCATATACATAACTCCACAGTGATGAATCTTCCCATATACTGATATGGTATGTAATTACATTACGTCAAGCATTTAAAATTTATTCTTTATGAAGTTATAATTTTCTTTTATAAGATTAATTACATTTGTTGGTATATATATATATACATATATATATATACATATATATATATAGTGATGACATTCATCATAAGGGATTTGTGCCTGTACATGATGTAGTTTGGTGCTCCTCTTTTTCCCCTACCCCTCCTTCAACCTCTCTCTCCCTCCTTATTTCCAAAAGCTTTGTTTCTAGTTTTTCCTTTCACTCTCTTTTTTTCCTTTTCCTTTCCTTTCTTTCCCCCTTCCTCCTCCCTAATTCCCCTTTACAACTGAACATTTTTTCCTATCTTACAATAGCAATCATAAATATATATGCACCAAATACCAGCACACCCAACTATATAAAACAAATATGAATAGCTCTGAAAAATCAAACAAGCACTAACACAATTGTAATGGGATATCTCAATACTCTACTGTCATGGACAGATCAAATAGACAAAAAGAATCAACAAATATCAAAACTGAACCAAACCAGTGAACAAATGGACTTAGTAAGTATCTAGAGAGTGTTCCATCCACAACATCAGAATATACATTCTTCTCAGCTGCACGTGGGACATTTTTCAAAATAGACCACATACTAGGTCATAAAACATACTTAAGTAAATGCTAAGGAATTGAAATTATCCCATGCATATTATTAACCATAGTGCAATGAAACTGGAAATTCAGTGGTAAAAGAAACCACAATAATTTCATACATGCATATAAATTAAATAACACCCTCCTAAAAAACAAATGGGTCACAGATGAAATTAAAGAAGATTATACAGTTTCTACAATTAAATGATAATGCCAATATAACATACCAGACTTATGGGATGAGTGAAAGCAGTCCTATGAGGGGAATTTATAGCAGCGAATTCCTACATTAGGAAAACAGAGTGAGCATAAATAAAGTCTAATACTGAACCTCAAATTTCTAAAGTTGCCGTTTTCCTTATATACTTCTGCTCATTTCTTTTTAAGTGTGTTCTTAAGTATTTTATAGATTGTTGGAAATGGGAATGATTTTTATAACCAAATGCATTTGTTAATTGACTATTCCTTTCATCCAGATTCTTCTGATAGCATTTTTGAGCATCTTTATTAAGTTTGAGAACAAAATATTAAAAATTGGATGGGTGAGAAGAAATAAATATATGGTACAAAAGATTCTCAGGTCTAAATGAAGAAAGGCATGTTTTTAGATTGAAAAGACTAATTTAATGCTGAGTAGGATAAATTTTTTATTCTTATAAGCAGAATTGTCTTGGACAGGAAAAAATTTTATGAGTTCAAAAAGAAAAAAGAAATGTATGGTAAGAAAGAAAGGGTTATTCTGGCCTCATACTTACTCACCAGCAAGAAACCAGCTGGGGGACTGTGGAAGAACACCTCCACATTTCTGAGAGACAATGACTGTGGATCACAACCAAGGGTGAGAGCAAAATATAGACATTTTCTAGCACATAAGGATTGAAAATGTTGATCCACTAAGTCCAAGAATGCAATGGAAATAAATTGTAGGACTATAGTTTGAAAAATAACCTATTGCATAACTCTTTTCTCTGCCAAGATCAATTAAAATGAATGTTCAGAAATTGACAAATTCACATTGATGATGAGAAGACTAAAAAAATTATCAGTGGACAACATTTTTAAAATATTACCAAGAGAATAAAGCTGACAAAGGAGGGAAAGCTGGTGTAGTGGGGCAGGAGAAATGGCAGGAGAAGGTGTGCATTCTGGGGAGCATGAAAAACAGTGATGCCCAAGCATCTTCCCCTCCCTGAAGAGGTTGGGAAACAGGATCCTGGAGGGTGAAAGAAAATTGCTTGACAAAGAACAGTTGAAAACTTGTGGATAGAAGAGTTTGCATGACTATCCTGTCATCCCTATCCATGTCCAGGCAGGGACAAGACCCCTAGGCAGAGAGTAGGGGCTCAGGTCTTCCCTACCTCAGATGTCTACTCATCCAAATTACAATCACAGAATGCTTCAGTATTACTAACACACAGAATTCTCAGTCAACTTTTCAAAGCCCTATCCTTTAACATTACCAGATAGTTGAAGAGATCTTTTGACATGAAAGGAAAACCCTTTGGAGAAAAAGGGAAGAAACAAGCGGTGAGGAAAAGAGGAGGATTAGGATTTTTAAAATCATTACCTCAGAAGTTTCTGTGAAGATCAGCATATTATGTAAGTTTTCTAATGAAAGAAAGATAAAATTAAGAAGATATTCCTAGAAAACAAAAGGTGGACAATAAAAAACAGAGAAAAAGGGGCAGAGGTAGTCAATTCCAGGAAGACTAATATCTCTCTAATATGCATTCCAAAAGAAAGAAAAGAAAAGGTTGGACTGGGGATGTAGTTCAGTGGTAGAGTACTTGCTTAGCATGTGCAGGGACCTTAGGCTCAATCTGAGCACCAAGAAGAGAGAAAGAAGAGGGAAGAGGCAAGAGAGAAGTGAAGGAGATAAAAGAAGGAGGGAGGGAAGAAGGGAGGGAGAGAAAGAGAAAGAATATTACTGCAAATAATGAAAAGATGTCCAGCCCTCACATGTAATCACAGAATCTCCCCATGGGAGGAAGGAGTTAATAACTAAAATGGATAAATTAAGAAAATATTGAAGATACTGGGGTAATTGTAAAGGTAAAGTGATAAATTTCTTCTAGGGAGTGCAGAGATCTGGGGAGAGATGGTATAGTTGAGGATGGCTGAAGAGAGACAGTATTATATTTTAATTGTCACTATGATAAATTTGTTATTTTATTAAAGTGGTGCCATAGTATCACTTTAGCAAAGTGATTTAAATGATTTTTAAAACTAAAAAAAACACTCATAAAATAATGTTTGTCAGGGCACTAGAGAACAGGGGAACAGGCACTTTAAAGTCTATACAAAATATTTTCAAAGAAAATATGTATTTATTGCAATATAGATCATGATTGGAAGTGTAGATTATCTTAGTGATGTGGCATAAGTATATAATAGGATAGAAAAATGAAAACGAAACTAGCAATGCAAAAAACACAAAACCAAAATTAGAAAGAAATGCTCTAAACCTGAGTAAACTAAAATACATGGTAAAGTACAGAGGCAGAAGCAAGAGTTAAAATGAATGTTGTACCAGCCAACTTTTCATCCCTCCACAAATACCTGGTACAAGCAACTTAAAGGGAGAAAGATTTATTTTGTCCTGTTTTAGAGCTTTCAGTTTAGAGAGAGCCAACTCCACTGCCTGGACAGAAGCATCCTGGAAGAAGGGTTTGGCAAGAAACTTACCTCATGGCGATCAGGAAGCAGAGAGAAAGGTAAAGAGTTAAAAGAACTCTTAGGTCTGGGCTGGTGACCAGATAGAATCCCCAAGGTCACTCCTCCACAATGCACTCCACTGGTCCCAGGTTTCTGCTTCCATCACCCCCCAGCAGTGCCATCCAAGTACGGTATCACTAGTGAATTCACCCGCTGATGGACCTGCTGATACAGTCACTGCAAAAGCAGCACACAAGCAAGGCTTCCGCACGATCAGATTTCATGAGATGTTTCCGATAACAACCATAACAAATATGAACTTGAATTTGACACATGGACCATCCTCCCTTAACACAGTACTTTTTCTTTAAGGTTAAATAATATTATTCATTATTATCACAACAGTTAAGGAATTCAAGTTTGAGAGTCAGGCCAGAGACAGTATTCCCAAGACTGAAAATGTGGGGGACAGAGGAGAGTCAAGTAGAAGCTTCAATACAGTGGGGACTGAAAGTAAAATTTCAAGGAATATGGTACTTTTTCCACATCTCTGGGTCCAGCCTGGTAGTACATATATAAAATCTCTATCATTTTCTTTTCATCCACCAGAAGTTTTACATTCTACTCTGGAGCAAGCATAAAGCATTGACAGGAGTTGGTCACCTCAACATTCAGTAGCTGAATCACAATAATCACTAGCGCTGTTGTCATCATGCTGAAACCGGACAGGATTCTGAGATGGTGAATTATGATTCCAGTTGAATGAGAAATAAAAGAAGTACCTGTGAATGATGAAGTAAGGGCAAAGTAGCTGGGATTTTGAAAGCCATAGAGACAAGTTTAGATGTGATGTATCAACCTGGGGTTAATCAAAGGCATTAGAGACTGACAGAAATGTTTAACATGGAGGGTCTGAGCTCAGCACAACACAGCTATCTAGAAGGCCAATATGGTAATCCACAAAACTGTCAAAGTGTTGTTAATGTATATAGGTTTTCCTTAAGCTTCACGAGCACTGCTTTAAAAAGGGTGCCAAGTCAAAACAACTGGACTCTGTGCCTTGTGTTACACAGATTATACTTACTGGGAGAAAACCAATACTGGAATGTTTGATACAAGAAAGCAAATCACTTTCAACAGTCTCTGTTAGGTATGACAAAAGCATTTTCAGTAATAATCAGGAAGTTATCATAACCAATCATTACTTTGGGTGCATTTATGAATTTGAAATAATTAATTTCTAAAAGACTGCCTTTTCATCAGTTTGACTATTGTTTTCAGGACATTCTGTAATAAGATACATCCTTTGCCTCCTACCTTTGGAAGATTGCTTTCACTGTCCTCTCCTTGGTAATCTGAAAAATCTGAAAAGGTCAGAGTTAGGGTAGGGATTTACTTTAGAAAAAAAGAAAATAGCATTCAGAAAGTTGAAGTAGTCACAAGAGTTAATAAGGGGAGGGCAGGCTGGTTTCTTGGGAAGAAGTAGTCAGCAAGTGGAGTGAAGATGAGTGACGTTTTCAGGAAAACCTGAATGTCATGCCTTTTGACAGTGACAAAAACTATTAAGGATCCTTTATGATAATAAAAACAATAAAAACTTCTCATGTATTAGTGGAGTCAGCTTATATGTGTTGGGTCTTCTTATTCTTCTAATAACCCTGTGATTTCGGTACCATGGTGAATTCTGTTTTAAAGATGAAATAGTTAAAGCATTATTAGGAGTGGTCAGAGCCAATTTTACCTTTTGTGATCTGGCTCCAGACTATTTTTTCAGACTTCTTTTTAAACATTTTTCACTGTGAAGTTCTGGAGAGAATGAGTAAGGCTCGAATTGCCATCAATTTTACTTTTCAGTCAGAATGCTGTGAAACAGCATAAAGGAATAGGAACAAGGGGGATTTAGGCTACACAAGGACAGGGTGCTGAGGTTATGAAATTACAGGCAGATGGAAGGAATCCAGAGTTATTTCGCAGGACAATTATACAGGATTTCACGGTGACTAAAATCAGAAGATGAAAGGAATGAGTCAATGATGATTCAAAAATGCTTTTGTACTGCAGAAAATGATGGACATATTGACAAGGAGTAGAAAATGAACAGAGTGTTGAGTCGGTGGTTGGAAGGCAATGGTGAATTCTGCTTTAATAAGCCAAGAAGAAAGTTGCAATAGACATTTAGAAACACTGAAACACTATCCAAAGAAGAGAAAATGGAAAAGAAGATTTCAGAAATAGTAGCATAGATAACTTACTTACAATTTTACCTTTTGGTTCGTCTTCAGTGGGTGGTACCCTGCTTCATTCTGCAGAGAATTTGAAGCAGCTTATACTAGTGTTAGAGATGATTACTGATATAGATTAATTTCACGTACAACTAAGTTTGTTTACTTTTAAATTCATCTTCTTTGTTTCCAAATAAAATAATTTCATTTTTCTTTGGTGCTTATGCTAAGTTTGACCTTTTGTTGGTCAAATGATACTGATTTCTAGTAAAAATTTTTGTGATCTTCCAATTTAGGGTGGTTACCAGTTATTATTTATTTTATAGGTAATGCTTTGTTTTCTCTTGCTTTGCTTTATTTTGGCCCACATAAATTATGAGGAGCCTAAATGGTAAGAGCCACGTAGCAGCATATGAACTTCATGATTAAAATCATATGTATATTATATGCATTTTTCAGAATCTATTTAAAGAATTTGCCCTTTCTTGATTTCCTTCTCCTGTTACCTCCACCATGATTAATTTTTGCATAATATTAGTAAAAAGTTTTGAAGTATATAGATGTGGCTTTGACTTAAACAGTAATTTGATAGTAATTAAATTACATTACTATCTTAAATATTAATGATAATAATAGATATATGATATAAGAAAATGTAGTGAGTGCAATTAAGCACTAAGTTTTAGTCCTTTGCAGTTATGTTTAAGTTTTAGCAGCAGTCCATGTTCAGTGGGCTATCACTATCTTGTTATTCATTAAATGAGCTCTGGACTGGTATTAAGATGTTTTTGGTTTGTCTATTTCCTCCCTCTGACTACCTCTTTACCCATCAGCAGGTCAATTTTTGTCTGTCGCATGAAGGACGTCGCATTTCAGTAGTGGTATTCACAACGTGGTCTAAGGAACCCTTGAGGGTCCATTACCTCAAGGGAGTACAGAGTAGAATTGGTGGAGGGAAGAAGTTGTAACAGTAAAGGAGTTAAAAAAGCAGGGGCTAGGAGCAGTTGACCAAAGAATGATAACAATGTAAGATGTTACCATGGGGAAATGTGGTGGTGGAGTATTTGAGGATTCTCCAATTTTTTCACCATTTTAAATCTATGCTCAATTTAAAATAAAGTTTACATGTGTATAGTCGGGGATGTTTGTTTGAGATAAGGTCTTGCTGCATTACTAGGATGGTCTTGAGCTTCTGAGTTCAAGTAAAGCCCCTGCCTCAGCCTCCTGAGCATCTGGGACCACAGATGTGTACCACCCATGCTCAACTAAGGTTACTTTTTCTAATCTCTGATTAATATATTTTTAAAGTATATTAAAATCTACAAAAGAATGGAGAATTTCACAAAATGACTGACTCCTACAGCCACAGAACCACTATACTCCCTCACACTTGATGCCCAGACCCACAGCATACTCCAGTGAGACCCTTACACTGTCAGGAAGTTCTGACCTTAGCAAAGCTACTCCATAAGCACTGGAGAATGTGGCTGCTTTTTCAAGTACACAGACATACAAATATCACAATCAAACATCAGCCAAGCCTTAAGCAACAAGCAAAGCCAGCCAAAGAGAGAGTCAATGCAGGCTACAACTGCCAAGTCCACAAGGGTGGGGCTGACCACGCCATTTGGACCTCACACCTCACTACCATGTACCCTGGGCTCCAGGCATTGAGCTACAGAACTTAAGGTTTACCTTCCTGGGTTTCCATCCTGCTTTGGTCCAACTCTTTTTCCATGCCCCTACTTCTCTCTTTTGGAACAGGAATGTTTTGGATGGAAATGATATTTTATATTGGGATTAAGTGACTTGCTTTTTAAATTTTACAGAAGTTACAGCTGAGGGTTTCTCTTGAGTCTCAGAGGAGACTTGGGCTTGGACTTTTGAGCCATACTGGAACTTTGAGACTTTGAGTACAGTCTTATTGCATTTCATGTTGCACATGGGATAGTTGTATCATATTAGGTAGAATTGTGAATTAATATTATCTTTATTTGGAGATTAAATAAATTTTAAGATATGTTTGTATGTCAAGTGGACAAATAGTAAAATGTGGTTAAGCTTAATTTTTTACTTGCCTGGTCGTAAACCACACTTCTGGGTGTGTCTAGGTGGGTCATGGGGGTATGATCTTGGGATCTCTACCTGATACCTCACCCTTTCCTCTCTAGTGCTATTCCCCTGCTTTGCTTCCCAGCCACCATGAACTAAGCAATTTTGCTCTAGTAGATCTCTCTGCCATGACATTTCTGCCTTGGAGCCAGCTAAACATGGATTGAATCCTCTAAAACCACAAGCTAAATTACACCTCTCCTCCTCTAAACTGTGAGGGCCAGACAATTTTCCCCAACTATAGATCTTTTCTTCTCTCTGTGCCTTGTCACTGTACCTTAAAAATACATTTATCAATGGTTTTTGGGCTCCTCATGGTAACCAGGGCAATCTCATCTTGAGATCCTTAATTTAGTACCTTGGCAAAGACTTTATTTTTGTATGTGGTCCTGAGGATCAGGGCACCATGCAGCTAAACAAGTCCTCTAATGCTAAGCTCAGCTCCCAGCCCCAAAGATATTTTTCCTAATAAGATTGAATTCACTCACAGGATTTGGGGATTAGGACATGGGCATATTTTGGGGGGGGCATCATTTTGTCCATTATAGTGGATTGTAAATAATCATCTTCATCATTGCCAACATTTGCTGATTGTTTATTAAGTACCAGATTCTATGCTACACTTTACACTAATCTTACCATTTATTCATCAGATTAATTTATGAAGTCAGGATTATATGACAATTTTAAAGATGATGAAGCTGGGAATTCAGAAAGCTACTTAATTCTACGGTTTTAGATAAATATGTTGCATTTTTAGCTTTATAATCACATGACCTGCATTTAAAATGTGATAAAATATTGACTAATAAAACAATCATCAGATTCAAGTGGTTTATGAAACTCTTAAATTTTTAAAGTTTTCAATGCACAGTAATTCCTGTATTGTTCAAATTATTCTAATGAGTGTAAAATCTGAAAGATATCCCAGTTATTTTGTAAATATTTCACCTTGGGAGATCAAACAGGGGCATATTCATAAGTATAGGAAATACCAAGAAAATGAGGAGCAAATTAGACATAGCACTGTAGTAAAAGAATAAAACATGATGGAATAAGGAACTTTCCAAGAATCATAGAAAAGTTCCACATCAAAAAATCTACAAATATATTTTATTTGTATGTTTAAAAAATCATAAAGCTTTATCAATACATACTAAAAATCATTCTGTAGTCTTTAGGATCTAGTCCTAATAAACTATGGGAATAATGTAGATTGGAATAATGTACTTACAAGAAACACCCAGGAGCACCAGAAGCTGGAAGGAGAAAAGGAAGGAGTCTTCTCTGGATGCTACAAAGGGAACATGGTCTGCCAATATCTTTGTTTCAGACTTCTGGCCTCCAAGACTCTGACAAACTAAATTTCTATTGTCTTATCCCTCCCAGTTTGTGGGAATTTGGTATAGGAACCATAAGCAACTAGTACACCTGCTACAATATAATGCCAAACTATGAATAAATTAAGAATCTTGTTTGTTTGCTTCCATTAAAAAAAGTTCATGCTGTTTTTAATGGTTGGAATATGTTATCATTGCCTGAGTTCAAATCCCTAGTTACTATCAGTATAATCTTTGACAAGAGCTAAATTATTTAAATCTTGATTTCTTTCATCTAAAAGCCATACAGTGAAAAGATCTAGAGGGTTAATGGAAGAATAAATAAGGTAATACATAGAATAATGATTAGAACACCAAAAACATGTCCATAAATATCAGTCATGGTTATTACTTTGAATATATATGTGTATATATATGTGTATGTGTGTGTGTGTGTATATATACTAAATATATGTACTAAACTATATATACTAAATATATATACTAAATATATATACTAAATATATATACTAAATACACTAAATATATATACTAAATATATATACTAAAAACATATATACCAAAACCTAAGACCACACACAGACATTTCCAACTCAATTTCTCATTCCAGTGATTTATTTAATCATAATTGATGGGATTTAGGCCCTACATGCAGAAATACCATTTTCAGAATTTTTATCACAACTTGGTTTTAGAAATATCAAGTTTTCATCTTTTCATTTAAAAATGACTCATTTAGTTTCTTAGTCATCATTATTAAATTATTCCACCAAATATATTGAATTAATAGATTTTTCTGTCACATTATAAAATTTTCCCACTGCAAATCCTGACATCCTGAACAATAAAGTGATATGTTCTGTCACTGACACATTGTTAGGAAATTAAGTGCCAATGTTCATAAGGAGGCAATGTGTGTGATAACAAATTGTTTTTACAGACAGCTAAAGACTGAGGCCAGTGCAAGCATCTGGCAGGTGTCTGATAATGAACTTTCTAACTGTGCTCCAGTAATTTATTCCTGGAACAAAGATAAGTCACTTTTGTTTTCAAGGTATTGGGGATTGAACCAAGGCCTCCCCATTGAGCTACATCTCCAGCCCTTTTTATTTTTGTATTTAGAGAAAAGGTCTTGCCATACCTTTAAATTGTATGTGATTACAAGTCCCAGTATTCTTTGGTTTGCATGCTGAGGTTATACATGAACAAAGATCAGCATAGGGCAGATAAACCCTCAAGAGAAGGATTATTTGGAGAAAACTGAGTTATTTGGGTTTCTTTCTCTTTTTTAATTTTCATAATCAGAATTTCCTGACAAACTGTCAATGATCACAAATGAAAAACCTTAATGTGCATAAAATTTATTTGATTTTGTACATAGGTGGCTGGGAGATGGCGATAGAAGAATTAAATCCACACTAACTTCTTCTTTTAGAACTCCTTCAGCATAGTAATACATTGACATTGAACATACGCTACAGCATATTTAACATGAATGTCCTACTTGGCATCTCCCCTCCTTTGCATAGAAAAGCAATGACGTTCTCAGGTCTCCGTCATGATTCACACTGCATTATACTGAAGTGGAGCTCAAGATGATAAAGTCTTAGCGTCCTCTTTCCCAACCTCAGGTCTCAATATTAATTTAGGACTGCAGCTGCAAATTTACACTAATGCTAAAGAAAAGATTTAAAGGAAAGTCTAGGCACTTTTCTAATAAAAAGTAGGATGAACACCAAGAGAGTTCTGTGAGTGAGCCAGCGGACCAAGGGGGACGTGTCCAACATTAGGACATCGCCGTGGCTCCCTGTACCATGTGAAGGACCGAGAGTGCATGCCCACATATGCACACAAAGGCCCTGCGTGGCCCTTAAAATGCTTCCTGCCTGGGGCACCGAGATCTTCTCTGCGTCCAGTCTACTGAGCTCCAAAAATGAATGAGTTTCAATGCAGGGGTTCAGCACCTCTCAGTTAAATGTTTAGGCCAGTAGGAAACAGGTTTAATAGAGCACTGAAGGTTCCAACACCACGATTTATCACTTACTTGCTCTTACTGCCTTTAGCCTGCACCTGTGCCAAACAGCAGTGGCAGCCTGGCCGAGAGGTGGAAGTCACTCTCCCTTTAGAACCGCAATTTTCATGTCTGGAGAGTTCCTTTGGCACAGCCGCACAGCAGAGCTCTGCTCAGAACTGAGCTTTGGCAACAGTTCTCCCTGCTCCATCCTAGCCCACGGCAGGTGTTCTGCAGGATTTTCCAAGGAGGGGTCTGGTTCAAATAAGGGAAAGAGACCAAGCATGAGAACGTTCTCCTGCACTGAGGAGATCTGATTCTAACACAGTGGGAGCTTGACTTACGAAGTCAATCTTTTCCCAAGGGCTGGTTGTGATTCAGACTGTAAGTTAAATGTTCAGGCTCCTCTGCACAGCCTTCAGAGTCTCCCTCCTATATACAGGCAGATCTCAGGGTCCTCAGAGAGACACTGAGATTGGCCTGGATTTCTCAATGAACCCATACAGGAAAGGATGTTGTGATGTTCCTTCCAGAACTCTTTAAGGGTGAAATCTGTATCTGAGACGATCTGGAAACAAGCGGCAGGCATTCAGGTCACAACTGAAGACTTTGGTCACAAGTAAAAACAAAAATCCCACTCCTAACCCAAGTTGTTCATATGTCAGGTTGGTTGTAACTCAAGGTTCCACTGTCTTCAACTTAATTTTAGGAACTCGTATGGTACCATCCAAATATCATAAATAATCTGTACATATGAAAATATGTACAGAATCATGCCTACATTTTTCTCAACATTTTACCATGTGAATGTGCAAATATGGAGAAAAACAGAAAGAGTTGTGCTCTAAGCACTCATATATCCGTGACGTGGATTCTACAGTTGTTACTGTGTTACTGCATTGCTTTTACCCTATTTTCATCTACCTGTTTTTCTACCCATTTTCCTTCTGAAAGCAGATGTCAGTGTGTTTTGCCCCTGAGATTTCCAGCATGATTTTACACGGCGTTTTAAAATGGACTCTGTTTGCTTCAGATGTTGTTTGGGTTTTAAAGCTATAAAACTCTCACAGGGTTACAACAAAGGAAGGGGAGGATGACACTGTGGGGGGGGCAACAGTCAGAGGGTTTAAGTGGGGTGTGGGTGTGCGCACCTGCGGTCCTGCCACTTTTGGTGGCTGAGGCAGAGCGACCCAGTGAGACCCTATCTCAAAATAAGCAATAAAAAAGGGCAAAGGATATAATTTAGGGCAAAACCCCTGTATTCCACCCCAATACCACAAAATGAAAAGAAAGAAAGAGAAGAGAAGGATGAGGAGAGGACAAGAGGAGAAGGGGGAGGAAAGAAAAAATTCTAAGTAAGTAGAGATAATTCTGTTGGACTAATGTTTAGTAAACTCCTAATGCATTTGAAGTACTTTGCAACATGGTTTGGGCACAGAAAATGAAAATTCAAGTAATGCTTATTATCGTTTTTTAATTTTAATTTCTTCTTTCTTTTTTTTTTTTTTTTTAATTGTATGGGTCCGTTTTCAGTATACCTAGCGATCACACTCACGCTAGGCGATCTGGACCTGTAGATGAGTATCTTGCTTCATTTCACTCGTTCCCCTCCGCGCCCTTCAGCCCTTCTTCCCTTCTTCTCTATTTATAAAAGCTTTGTTCCCACTTTTTCCTGCTACTCTCTTAGTTTTCATTTCTTTTCTCCCTCCTCCTTGTTCCCCTTCTCATTTGAACATTTTCTTCCAATTTCCCAATATCTGTTATACATTTTGGTCTTTATTTTCACTTTCAGTGTCTCACATCAGAGAAATAATGTGACATTTAAACATGAATGTCCATTTTATTTCACTTGAGAATATGGTCTCACGGTGCATCCATTTACCTAGAAAAAGTTTATACTAATCATCGGAAGAGGTAGAGTGAAATCGTACTTACGTCTTAGTTTAAACAGGCTACCAAGAGGTAGAGCCAGGGATTTAGACAAGGTCGTCTAAATCCAGAAGACGTTCACTTAATAGCCTCACTTCACTTCTCATGAGTAATAACCACAGTTTTAGAAAAAATATAACTATGGCTTTTATCTATAGAGAGAACTCACTGGCAAGGTCAGTTGTAGATAATACAAGGATTGACTATAAGGAGATAAACTTGTCTTTCTGTGGTTATTTTTGGGTGCATCATACAAATCCAAAAAAGGAGGATTCAAACCAATTACATTTTACTTTGCAAGAAAATCACCTGCTGCCAAAGGTCATTTTCGTCTGTCTCTTGTTGAATAAATGTTAATATGGTTCAGTTCATGAGCATTCAAACCCAGGGCTTTAAACTGTGCTTCTACAATCAGTCCCCAAAAAACTGTTGCCATGGAATTTCTAAAGAAAACTCTGTACATGCGCTTTGCCTCCTTCGACCTAGACCTGATGGCCAAACCAAGCAGATTAAAGTCGCTCATCTACAGCATATTTTTATTGAGAGTAAAGGGCCCATCTCCGGTGACCAGGCTGTGCACGATCACCTTCGTCATCATCCTAGGAAGCCCAAATCCCCTCTGCCTGGGGCGACTCTTTGGTTTTTCTCTAAAGAAACCATTTCTAACGTTATGGGAGGTAAGTCTCCTTTTAAAGAAGAAAACATTCCTGACGATCTTTCCATGCTAGCCATTTTGTTTTGACAGACATCAGCTGGAAAAATACATAACGACAAAAAGCTACTATAAATTTAGTCACACCTGTAAATACGTTTATGTTACTGTACTAGCAGTCACAGCCTTACCTATATAAATTTAATGTGCACTGGTATGTTTGTGTACAGTTTGGCTCCCTTGTTGAAGATAAGGTGGCTAAGTGTGTTTGGAGTTGTTTCTGCATCTTCTAATCTGTTCCACTCATACTTGGGTCTGTTTGTTTTTGCCAGTACTGTGCTATTTTTGCCACAGCAGCTCAGTAGGATAATTTCAAATCAGGGATTGTGATGCCTTTATCACCTAGGATTGCTTTTGCTGTTCTAGGTCTTTTCTGGTCTCAAATACATTTTAGGATTGTTTTCTTTAATTCTGTGAGTATTCTACAGGAATTTTGATTTGGGTTGCATTAACTCTGTATAATAATTTGGGGAGTATGGCCATTTTCACTATATTGGTTCATCCTACCCAAGAAGAAGGGATAGCTTTCCATTTTTGATATCTTCTTCAATCTCCTTTTTTGAAGTTGTATAGTTTTCAATGTAGAGGTCTTTTATTTTGTCAGATTGATTCCTAGGTTTTTCCTTTTTCTTGTATGGTACTGTCAAAGATGTAGTTTCCCTAATTTCTGTCTCAGTGAGTCTGGCTTTGTGTACAAGAAAGCTATTGATTTTTGAGTGATGACTTTGTATCTGGTTATGCTACTGAATTTAGTTACTAAATCTGTCTTTTGTCTTGTATTGGGAGTTTTTTGGGTCTTTTATGTAGAGTATCATGTCATCTGCAAATAATGATAATTTAACTTCTTCCTTTTTTCATATTCTTTTTATTTCTTTCTCTTGTCTAATTGCTCTGGCTAATATTTTCAAAACAGTATTACATAGGAATGGTGATAGTGGATGTCCTTGTCTTTTTACTCATTGTACAGTGAAAGCTTTCAGTTTTTATCCATTTAGTATGATGTTGGCTGCTGGTTTGTCATAGATGGCTTTTATCAGGTTGAAATAAAGATCATCTGTTCCCATTTTCTGCGGGGTTTTTATCCTGAATGGGTGTTGCACTTTGTCAAGTGCATTTTCTGGATCTATTGGGATGATCATGTGATTTTTGTCCTTGATTCTGTTGATGTGGTATCACATTTATTGATGGGCAGATCTTGAGCCATCCTTGGATCCCTAGGATGAATCCTACTTGGACATGGTGTATAATCTTCTTCATGATTTTCTGTATTCTGTTTGCTAGTATCTTATTGAGGATTTTTGGATCTATGTTCAATAGGGAGATTCACCTATTGTTCTCTGTTTTTTTTGGATCTTTATCTGGCTTGGTCTGTGGGTAATGCTTCAGAAATTATTGCAATGGAAACTAAGGAAAAATACAAAGAATCAATGAATCAAAGAATTGGTTCTTTCAAAGATTAAATAAAATTGAGAAATCCTTAGCCAAGCTTATCAAAAATGAGAGGAAAAAAGACACAAATCCGTGCAATTAAGAATGAAAAAGGTGAAGTCATCACAGATCCTGCAGAAATCCAGACTGTAAATGCCTACTTCAAGTCCCTGTATTCTAATAAGATGGAAAACACAGAAGAAATGGACAGATTCCTACTAGATACATATACATTACTAAAGCTGAATCAAGAAGATATAAAAATTCTAAATAACCCACTATCAGCTAATAGACCCGAAGATGTAATTAAACACTTACCAACAAAGAAAAGCCCAGGCCCTGAAAGATTCACTGCTGAACTCTACAAGAAGTTTAGAGACAACCAAATGCTGCTACTTCTCAAACTCTTTAATGAAATTGGAAAGGAAGCAATACTTCCACTATTTATAATTTTTTATTTTAAAAATTAAAAAACTGACAAAACTACAATGAAGACAAAATCAAAACAACACAAAAACAACAAGAATGAACCATGACCTCAAGATAAAATGATAGAAATTTACAATAGTTGCTAAATTACATACTGTTATCTTCACTGAAGTTGCTCCATTCATTAGGTATAAGAATGTAAGATTGATGAAAGAATCAAAAGACAGTAACAAGCAAAAAACAATAAAAAGCTCTGCATTGTTTCTATTTATTATTTTAAAAGACAGGTCTCCAGATTTTAAATTGGTCAGAAGTAGAGTTCCTGACAAAATTATTTTTAAAATGAGTTGGGCCTCTCTGTGTATTATTTTGTTATAAAATTCTAGCATTAAGAGGTATCTTGTTTATTTAGTTTATCTCAAGTGACTTTTCTAAAGATAGAATTGCTGAAAACTGGGAGTCCTGATGGTGGTTTAATTTAATACACCTGCAGTGAGGGTGAGGGTCTAGTTAAAAATACCTTACAGATTTCACACAACAGTTACTCTGTTCTTGGCACTGAGGTAGATCTTTGTGAAATCTATCAGTGGGCCATCGATCCTCACAATGGAGAAAATTTAGACCTGTCTGAGGAAGAGCTGTCTGTGAGGAGAAGTAACAGGTTCTCCCCACACTGCCTTACCTCAGAACAGCATGGATTTCTGACTAGCCAGTAGCCCTCATTGACTCCTTGGTTTCCATGTTTGGGTATTAAACAATCCCAGATTGATAGCTGTGAAGGCACGTGAACTAATGCTCACTTGGCAGCAAAGAACAGCTCCTTCTGAAAGCTTTCTAAAGAACCCATAACTGAGTAAGGTTCAAGGAGGTTCCCTCGAAAGAGGAGATGAGGCTCTCAACTTGGCCAGGGCAGGTTCTTGATTTCTTCTCACAGAAAAGCATTTCAGGATGCTTTCATGAGAGGCACAGGCAGATTATTTTAGGCAGAGTTAGAAAGTAAGAGAAAATGCAAAGGGACCTCATATGAGGAGCTGAAGGGTGCATATTTGGGAGAGAGGATCAGGCTGGCTTGAAAACAAAAGAATGTGAACAGTTTTTAAGGACTTGTTAGGTTGGGCTAGGATGTATTATCAGTTTTTAGACACTCTCTAAATGATTGGGGTGTATATGTGGAGGTGAGTAAGGATCTGATCTAAAGTTTTCAGGTAATAAAGGAGACAGATACAAATGAAAGCTAAGCTTTGTTCTGCTTTTTGTTACACACTGTACAAAAGAAGAATCACTGTTTGTTTGTTTGCTTAGCAAATGCAAGTTTAAACTCCCTGACAGCATCAGAAGAAAACACAAATCATGCTTTTAATGAGTAACAGGTTAAGATTTAAGGGCCCAGGAGTGTGTCTGTCCCGTCCCTACAGTGGTCTCTATCTCAAATCCAGTTTCGTGCTTGCTGTCATTCAAATGATTAAACTCAGTGTACAAGCTGGAATGCTAAGATATATCCCGGAATGGAGCTTTTGGCAGAGAGAGATGGATACCTAAAGCACCATAATGACACATGTGAATATCGTGAGGTCATAAAAAAGCGTCTCCTGAAAAAAAGCTGTGATTGCACTACAGTGACAGTTTCTGCTATACACTGGCCTCCTTACAAGGAATCCTGGAGAAATTCCTCTCTGAATGTAGAATCAAAAATAGCTGTAATTTTCCTGAGGGGTCTTATTTATCTCAGAACCCTGTGCCACACAAGGTTGTTTTGTTTCCGTTTTTCTCCCTGACTGAGAAAGCTGGGGGGGGGGGGTGCTCTGGCGAGCTCCCCACCAATGCCCGCCTTCCCCCGTCCCCCTGAGACTCATGCTGGCCAAGGAGACGGAGTAGAAGCGACAAGACCAGGGCACTTAATCGCTAGTACAAGACCCTTCAAAGCACCTTCCCTCCGTCACAGTGACAGGCGGCATGAGTGACATCAGCTGCTCCATTAGCATAGAAACCAGAGAGAAACCCGAAATCTCTAACCCAAAAGAGAAAGAAAAGCATTGTTGTCGTGAGCCTCTGAGACTTAGGGACTGCTTTCCCAGCGGACAACCTGCTCTATTCTCACTAACATAAATACGCACAATGGACCATACAGCCCACTGATGGAAAGACAGTCGATCATTATTCTGCATATTTGGATCTAATTTCCTGATCGCCTCGCCTCACCGTTGTTTTTCTTTAATCATTCAACATGCTGTGTTCTCAATTTTGTTACTTCATGCACTCTTGTAAACCACTTTTGAGAATAGATGAAAAGCAAGAATGGTAAAATAATGTGTGTGTAGGGATCCTGGAGAAATACTCTAGTGTGAGCTGGTTGTACAGGATAAACAGATTTAAGAACGGCTTCTGCAAAGTGTCTTTCCTGAAGAAAGAACACCCACGTGAACAGGCTAGCAGATGCATTTCCACACGGGTTCGCTAGGGGGCGAGTGGAATTTAGCGTACAGCAGTGATAAAGCTTGGCCAGTGTGGGCGACCTGAGAAAGCATAGCCAGGATCTTTGGTGGGAGTTTTTATTTGCCTGTTCTCCCATATTTGACACGTTAGAAATTCATATTGATCTACTTTCTCCTTATTCAGAGTCTACCTTAAAACAACTGACTTTTTAAAAAAATGAATTTTGCCTATGTGTAACATGATTATAAAACAAGGGAATTGGCAGATGTAAGTATGAGGTCACTGTTCATATAAAAGCTTTTTGTACCATGCTGGGTCAACACCAGGGCCAGGTGCATGCTTAGTGAGCTGTCCACTGCTGAGCTCCGCTCCCAACCACTGGGATTTCCTTTCGGTGCCCAGTCCTCCCCAACGGTGCTCAGTGCTCTTCAATTTTGATGACCTCTTCCCTCAAAATTGATCACTCCTAACATTCACTTCACTGGAGGTGCTCAACGGCCAGGCCTTCTACCAGGAGACCTGATGTGACATGAAGTTTACACGGCTACCCATAGTTTAGTTGTTTACCATATCTACTGTCCAGAGAATCTAGGGAGGCCCTTCATAATGAGCTACCTCCACAGCTCTTTTCTAAGTTTTACATCTTGAAACAAGATCTGGATATGTCCCTGAGGTGCCTGGGCTGGGCTCAAAACTGCTTTCCTTGAGTTTTTACCTGGCTTGGAGCCTCATCATCAAAGAGCACAGCAGGGAGAGAGTGAGGACAGGTCTAAAGAGGCCTCCAGGTTACAGTCCCTTAAGCAACTTCCCAGAAGAGGCCATGAGCACACAGTCCATCACCCCAAAGGACTGCTCCACTCTATATAGAAGTACTGTGTGATTTAAACATCACTACATATTTCACAGAGAAATATTTTATTCGTGTTCTCAGTTTGAGGATAATTCTTTGGAATTTCAATATGTTGTGGGTTACTTTGTGGTTGTTTAGATCTTTGGTGGTGGGGTCAGGAATTGAATAATGGTTGAAATGCATTTGATAATCTGAAGACTTTTTTTTAAGTCAATAGCTTTAACTTTCTCTTTTTAGAGGAGGAATATAGGATAAATGAAAGAACCTTGGCTTTGAAGTCAAATGAATCTGGATTTTTTAAACTTGTTATATTTCCTGAGTTTTCTGTTGCTTACCTATCAGATACGAAGAACAGTACAAAGTAGAAAGTTAGGTAAAGCCTATCTATGTCTTATGGAAAGTATCTGGTGTGTCTTGACACAATGCTGCTTTTCATCAAATCTTATGTCTGATGTAAGAACCTAGTTAATATTGACAACATGAAGCAACTGGTTGACATTAATAATAATGAGATTATATAGCGGGTCTGGATTTGGTGTTAGAACCTAAACGAGAATAAGAGTTTGTGGGATCTGTCCACTATGTAAGGGCCTGGAATCCCAGGCTCCCAGTGGGCATGGGTCAATCGAGGTCACTTTGGCTGATAGTCTGCGGCCTCTCACAAGCCTTCATTGCTATTTCAACTCCACAGTAAGAACCCCATGACTCCAAACGACAAGGATATAAAAATATAGACTTAGACAGACAACATAAATAAACATCTTTGCATTGCTAAAACATAATATATGGTTCACTTTAAAAATTAATGTCAATAAAATGATAAATCACTCTGAAAAGGGGTTTACTTTTAGAGATTTATCAGGTCATATTTTAGTGTCTGCCAAAAATAACTGTATAACTGATTAAATTCAATGATTATGAACTTTCATTTTCAATGTAGCTAAATTCAACATGTTATTTTAACCAATTAGAATGGGCAGCCAGAGCCAACAAGAAGGTATGAGTATCTGTGTGCACATATGAAGAAAATCTCTGTTACACGTGTGTCTGCTGTGGAATGTGCTTTTTAGCAAAAAGTCATCATTCCAGAACATAGACTAGCTACTGTAATGTTAGCAATTGTAATAACAATTTAGATCACTTATTTGTAGAGTTACACAAAGAGAAATATAAAATTCCATAAAATTCCTGATTTCTATGCCTAATTTTTATTGATTTGGCTTGATCCTTGACATTCTTTGCCAAAAATATTTCCTATTTCCATTCATTTCTAGGAACCAGCACTGATTGCCCTGGGGAGTAGGGGGTGTGTTCTCTCTGCCTGAGATCAGAATACTTCTGAGAGAAGAACCTTTACTATCTTTTTAGAGGAACAAGTAGTTCTGCTCAAAGGATTAATCTCCATGACCGTCTGATTATGACATGCTGTTTGAACCACAGACAGTGGTCAAAACTAATTAAAATACAGTAATCACTATGTACTCTCTTGGGTTGCACTGTAGCATATAATTTTGTACACTTCACATCAAGTTAGTTAAGTTTGTATGGTTAAATTTTGAGCCTTTCTTTGTTGAGTTGCATCACTTTGAATCATTTTAGATGTTATTAAGTGAGGTTAGATGAAGCTATGCCAGAGCATGAGTCCACTCGGTGGTTCCAGTTTACTGTCCTTTATTTCGTGGGGGGACTGGAGCCCTGACTCTCCCCCACCCCAGTGACAAACTTCCTGGACCTTGCCTTCGGGCTTTGCACCCTGCTTTCCCCCTTCCTCCCTCTTCCCTAAATCTCCTCTGGATATGTTATTCCTTTGTCCTTTTAACCTTGGAAAATTAGCAGAAGTTGCATGAAAACTCTTTGTTATTTTTAGAAAAGTAAATAGATAAAGTGAACAATATGGGGAAAGAGGAAACTTGGGAAAGGGGATACAGTTCTGTGGGCTGGTTAAGTGACAGTGGTTAAATCTCGAATGGAAGACCATGTAGATCATGTAGACTTGGTTACTCTACAGCCAAGTGGGAAGTAGAAGATGAAGACAACCAAACTTCAGTTAGGAGTTAGGGATGGCAGGTGGCTGCTCACATCACAGGGCTTGGAGCTGAAAACTGCTGCTCAGTGCAGAGTTGAGGATTTGGGGAGAACAAGGGGAAGGAGGTGCTACCCACGTCAGTGACCTTGTGTTCATTGGTTTTGTAACTGTGAAAGACAAGAACAAAGTCAGGAGTGCCAATGGGACTGATTCTGCAATACCAGCAGTCCATCGGGACTCACGGGGACAGATGTCATCCCATTATGCACCATACACAGACTTACGTGGGTGTGTTTTAGTAGATAGGGTCATGGCTCTCTACACAGTGAATTGACTACTTCACCACTGAGGTATCTTTGTTTTTTGTTTTCTTTTTTCGTGACTGGGGATGGAACCCAGGGCTGTGTACACACCAGGCAAGGGCTCCACCACCCAGCTACACCCCCAGCCGGGGCGCTTTGTAGAAGGAGACAGGTCACAGGAGGAGGAATGTCACAGACCAAGTGATATAAACTGAGGAACAGCTGAAGGGATGAGTTCTGATCCATGATGGGCATCTACTCAGCAGAGACAGAAGTGGAAGTACTTAGGTGAGAGAGGGAAGAGATGGACAGAAGGCAGCACGAGGAGAAACACCCTCACAGTTAAGTGAGAAGCAGGCTTATCTGCTGAGAAGAAAGGGCCAGTGGCACAGGGCCCTGAGAGGACTGATGAGAACTCGTGATGGCTCGTAGGACAGACCGATGAAATCTTGTATTTTAACTAAAAGCAAAATATCAACCCTCCAATTTATACTGGTCCTCTGGATCATAAATACAGACATAGAAGGAAAAAATTCTATATCCAACAATGGAACTAGACTGACTGAAAGATACCAGACACTCTACTGCCTGCACAAGTTCAGAAGGGAAGAAGGAGAAGCAGAAAATGCTTTGGCACAATTTCAGGAAAGACAAATGGGGCAACATTTGGGACTTGGACAGGTTTTTGGGTTTTGTCTTTTTGCTTATGATCACTCCTGCATAATATAAGCCTGTACTGGGCAATCTGATCAATGAATAATGCAACAGGAACACTAAAGGCTTACCAAAATCACGCCACAAAGAAATGGAACTTGATATTAAGATACTGGTACGGGCGCCAAGGGTGTGGCTCAGAGGCAGAGCCTTTGCCTAGTAGAGCAGAGGCCCTGCTTGTATTCCCAGCACTGAAAAGAACGGAGGCTCCAGAAAGTGTACATATGCTTCTTCATGTTTGCTTTTTTTTTTTTCATCTTTCCACAAGCCATCATAACATTGAATCAGGGAATCTGAATATACAGTTCCAATCAACTCATATTCTATTATCATTTTATGTTCCTGGATTGTAGGAAGGTGTGTATTGTCTCAAGAAAACAGGAGGAAAAAAAGACCTCATTATAATCATCCTACTCCAAATAGTCAAAATCTCTTCCTCCATTTCTGGTCTCCATTCGCTTTAATTTCTCATGATGGGAAACGGCACTATGAGCTTGTGATTTCAGGCGCCAGTGAACCAAATTCCAAGCATGTGGTCCTGAATACACAGCCCAACCTCAGACTCCACATTCACAAGAATGAGGTACCCTACTAGCTTTGGTCTTTTTTCTGGTTTACTGCAATGCACAATCTAAGTTTCTGTCTTTCCCAGAGATTTTATTCTAACTGAAGAAGTAAGAATTACAAAGTTGATCTTTATGGCTAAGAAGCACTTCAAATTCCCAGACTTTTCAAAATAAAGTCCTAGGGTTAGAACTTCAGAGATGGACTCAAAGTTTAGGGGTTGGGAATTTGGTCCAGTGTTTCCTTAGCGTGTGCAATTCCATCTCTAGGAATTCAGAAACAAGTAAAATGCTATTTTACTTTGTAGTCACAGCCTGGGGCATGGGGCCACACTTGCAACATTTCACATAATCTTCATAACAGATGAGTGGGCCAGAAATTATCATCCTCAAATTATAGACAAGGAAGCTGGGACATGTAAGTTTGGGTTTCTAATTCAAGATCATAGACTGGGAAGAATAAAGCTGAAATTCTAACTGGCAATTTCTGAAAGCATTCTTAGTTTTCAGGATCGCTTTGCTTTGTATAGGTCCTTTCTATTCAAGAACATTAAGGTGGCATGTTATGCAAACAGAAATCTCACATTTGCTGTTATGTTGACTCTTTATTAACACTTGGGGCACAATGCTACATCACTGTGGAGTATAATGAGCTGAATTTGCTTCCCACCCTGAACTGTAAACTCTTCAAGGGCAGGAGCTGTGTCATATTCATCAGTAGTTCTCCAGCACCAGAACATTTTTCCAAATAAATATTTGCAAAATGACTTGATTGGTGTATCAATGAGGAAAGGAACAAATGAATGAGGATGCCATTGTGTATACTGTGTCCTGTGCTACTTTGTACCACTCTGAAGAGCATGGTTAGTGTCTTTGATCCTTTATTGCATTTGATGTTGAAATCAATAAATAAGATTCAAGGAAATAGTTAAAAATCTCTGGTCTTTCTGTTATAATATACATTCACTGAAGTTTGAATCATTTTCCTATAAGTGTACATGAAACCGTATGAACTGAAGCTAACACACTCCAACCAACAAAAATATAAGACTAAAAAAAAAAACCTACAAGGTGTAGGGACAATTAATATCAAACAAAATATAGCTGTCAGTGTGATCTACCTATTTCCATAAGAATTGCACCTTCTTGTTCCTTCAAAGAGCAAAGTATCTGGTTATTCTCCTGGGATTGTAGGCTCTATTCCACTCAGTGGCATAGAATGTACTTTAAAATATAATCAATAATTTGTAGACTATGTATTTTAACTTAATTTTTGGAAGAAAGTCATATTATCCTAATTAATTCAAAACAATGAACATCACAACAGCTTTAAGGGAGGCCACACAAACCTTTGCCCACCCCAAACTTCACACTGTCTCCATTGCCTCTGCCCAGTAAGAACAACGCCCTGACCTTGTGGTTCTGATGGGAAGAAGCTGAGATTGAGGGAATGGAGAGGTTCATCTGACGGCTTTAAGCTTTATTGCTTCACCATCAATTATCCTTTTATGATAAATTAACAGGAGAGCTGATTTTGCATTTCTTCAGTTCCATCTACAAACCTACCCTGTTTCACACCTCACCTGGCCCCTCACAGAGCTTGAGGTCACTCTGGGTCTGAGTGCACTCCCAAGGCTTTCATCTCCACTGACAGAGACCAAACTGCCGCAGGTGCGCGGGCAGGGCAAGCTGGCGCTCCAGGACAAGGCTTCAGAGCCCACCAGGCCCTGGCATTTCCTTCATCCACCAAAGTGCATGACCTGCTGCATGTGCAAGTGCAGAGCCCGGGGCCACACCAGGTGCGGGGGTGCAAGGAGGCCATCAGCCGCGAATGCCAGGGAACAGCAAGAGGAGCACGCCGTAGGTGGTGCCGCCAATGCTGGCGGCAGGGCTGTGAGTCTGGCCCTAAGCCTGGGCGCTCACTCGCTAGCCAGCCAATGCTCTGCCTTTCACGGGCGCTGCAGCTCTCAGCATCTCAACTTTTAGAAGCGTGAAGCTCTAAGGCTTTACTTTCCGAGCTTCAGACGCTGCATCATTTTTATATAAAGCCTACTGATTATTTCACCGATGCAACCCAATCCAAGCAGGACTCCAAACAGCCCCAGTCCTGCGGGAATGAAGGTGTGAGTCATCCTGTTACAGGCAGCTGAGTTAGATAGAAATATTATAGGCAGTCAGACAGGGCTGGGCCCTCCAAGGAGCCCACATAAAAGATAAGATACCTGTGGGCCAGACCTTAAGACAAAAGAGGCTAGACAAATGCACCCACATACCTCCCCAGGGACTGATATTCTAAATAAATAACAACCACCTTCTAAAAGCCAGGAAGAGTCACTAGCCGACCCCCACAGGAAAAGGCCCTGATCTGTATTCATGCCCGCTTGCTACGTGACTCACTTTCCCATTTGATCCCAGCTTACTCAGTCTTACCTGGACAATTATACCTGTAGTGTTATTGGCGGACCATAGTTTTGTCCACTTCCCCTACCTTGGACTCGCCTCACCTCATGGTTTTTCTCTATGAAAGTCCCTAGAAAAGACAGTTGGGGGGGTAACCCACTCTGGCCCCCCTTCTGTCCCTCTCTTGGACAGAAGCTGTCTTTCTCTCAATAAATATATTCTGCTCTTAACCTCCATTGTTCCTAAAAATGCATTCTTTGATTTTAGAGAACACGAACTCGTCTCAGATATTGTTCAGGTTGGGAGTTTTATTTTCCTGTATCAATCCCACCAGTTTAAAAAAACTGTCCAGTTGAGTTACTTGCTGATGGCAAGGGAATATAGAATGGGTAGTAGAAGAAGTCATTATAAATACCAGCTTTAAACACACGATGAATCCCCAAAATGAGCACTGTAACTGTTGTATTTCTTCCTTATTTTACTATGAACATATTTGTGAGGGTGTATGTATGTATTTGTGCATTAAGCAAATACCCATTTTCTTTCTTCTCTTTCCCTCCAGTGGAATAAGATTTTTCAAATTTGTATCATAATATTGAGATATTTTAATTTTACACTGTAATATTTAAGGTGTCAGTGAGATATCAAGGGATATTAAGAGTACATGTCACTCAAGGATTTTACATCCTTTTCTAGGGAGAGTCTGAGTGCGTTTTCTGTTGCACACAGTGGTATCATCGTAGGAGGAAGTATGCCCTTGTCAGTGCCTTTATTTGGAAATGAGGCACAGCTTAAGGAAGTGTGTATGGATGCCAAGTTGATATGGGGTGAGCACCAGATGGTTTATTTTATGTGTCAGCCTGGCAAAAGGTAAGATACTGTTTCAGGTGTTTCAGTGAAGGTATTTTTTAAATGAAATTAACATTTAAGTCAATAGACTGGGTAAGTCTTATTACCCACCATCGTATGGATGGGCTTCATCCACTCTGCAGAGGGCATGGCCAGAGGAATGAATTAAGTCATGAAGATGCACGCAGGCCAAAAACCAAAAAGCAAGTAGGCCCTAAAGTGTATGGTTAAAGATTAAGAAATGTGTGGGGCTAAAGCTACCCAGGCCCTGAACTCCAAGTGCTGAACACAGCAGGAGTCCGGATCAGGGAAGGAAGCTAGATTTGGCCTTTGCTCTTCCCCCACACCCCATAAACTGCTTAGATTAACCTAAGGAGCATTACATAGCAGGCTTCCTTGTTCCCGGACACCCAAGCTGCTATTCTTCCTGTATTTCCTTGCAATAAAAGTCAGAGAGTTCCTGGTTCTGCTCCCTGGAGGCTCACTTCCGCTGGGCGCTCTCAGGACAGTCCCTCTGGGCCTCTCAGGGTTTGGACCAAATCCTGGCTCTGAGTAATCTTTTCATCCTCTGTGCTGTCATAGTCACACCCTACAGTTCATCAGTCAGGTGAAAGTATTGGAGGAAAAGGCTGACAGCTAAAGTTAGAAAGAATTCCCCCAACAGGCTGTCTCTGGACACTAACTAAAACTCTTCCTTGCCCACCGCTCTGCATATTTTGGCTTATCAGGGTGCACAATCCATGAGCCATCTCTTCCTAAACGAAATCCTATGGATTTTTTTCCCTCTGGGGAAATCTCACTAACACAGGAAATTTCCCATAGTTTTGTGTAATGAGACTCTTAGGCTCATTCTACCAAAAGCACAATGAATGAGATTGTTTACATCTTTCTGCCTTACTCAGATGTCTCAAGCAATATTATTTCATTTGACTCTCTAAAATATTCCATTTTGTTACGTGGATAGGTATATTGACCCTTAACTTATTCTATTTCATTAAATTTTGCTTTTATATGTGGTATCTTAAGAATTGATATGTAATGTTCTCTTCCTTACCCATTCTCAATCACTTATAACTTAAACTTTGTTTTCCTCTTGTGCCCAGGAAGTATTTTTCTGCTTTTAACAGCATTGCATTTAGTTGATAACTGGACTATAGAATCTAAGTTCTTAGGAATTTATTGCACCTTTCTATGTGACTTAATTCAGCATGGTTTTCAATGTTCTATTTATGTATCAATTTAAAATTCTATTTAGATCTAAATCTTAATTATATTATTCAAATTTTTCATGTTCTTAATTTATCCTTTCTTTATTCTGTCTTTTTGGACTAATAAATTTCCAGTCATAATTATAAATATGTCCATTTTCCTATCTATTTTTATTTACCTTAATGATATGTGGTTAGTCATGTATTTATAGTGGTTATATACTTGACTGGCTTTCCACACATTACAAAAATCTATTTTTTCCTATAAAATATAATTTACATTGAAGTCTGTGCTATACAATATTATTACTTCTCTTGCCTTGTTTTTGTTAATGATTTTCCAATAGTTTACCTGCCCCTTTTTATCTTTTAGTCATATTTGCAGGTGTATCCGTTGAAGTCAGCAAATAGCTAGATTACAATTACATGCCTAGCAGGTCATATTTCATTAGGGGGACTTAATTAATACTGTTCTTAGGGAAATTTAATACTGTTATTATTGCTAGTATCCTTAAAGGTTTAGACTTGTTAATGCCTTTAGTTTTATGTTTTTGTTGTTTTGTTACATATATTCATTCTAACACAATATTTTCCACATGATAATACTGCAATGGGAAGAAGGTAGATGTGTCCAGATTATCATTTTCATAGGCTCTTACTTCTTTCTGTGTTCCCTTTTACACCTATAGCATTTTCCCTATGGAGACCTAGGCTTGCTTTTTGTTCTTGCTTATTCTAATGAGTCTTACTACATTTTTTTAATCTCGAGGGCGTTCCACTCTTTGTAGTCTTAATCTTATCCTCATGTCCAAATATTAATGTTTTCTTCCAATTAATCATTATGGGCTTTAATTTGAATCTCTTAACAGTAAGTGGCAGCCTATATCAGAATTTACTGCCTATAAATTCAGACCATGTATAGATCTTCTTTATCATTGTATTCTCATTGAACCTAAAATTGTCTCCCATATAGGTACAAATATTTATGATTGAAATTGAATTAAGTCTAATACATGGCCAGGCCCTATCAATAAGAAAAAATTCATTTGTGTTGTGTTTGGGCTGACAGTTTTATGATAACTGTTTATTTACTTTACTGTGTATTTTTTAGAACACCAAACATTTGTTGAGAAGCATAATAAATCAAATTATGCTTATAATTAACTTTTGTTCCTAAAGTGTACTGATACATTTTTACATCCCACATTTTTGTATTCAGAACCCCAAGGAGAATATTAAAACATCTCTGACTTAGTCTTCGCTTCCAGACATAACCTGATGTCAGATGTTTCTTTGAACAATGCTATCAATACCATACACACACACCTAATGTCTCACAGAGAGCATTACTCCGACGCGGAGCCGTATTTGTCACCACCCTGCCCCCCAATCATTCACGCTGCTCAACCTCATCAGAGGGCTTTCCATCAAAGTGTGTCTCCATGGTAACAAAAGCCAGATTTGGCCATTTGGTGATTCTTTGGAACACAAAGGTCATTTGAAGGTCTCTGGCATTTAGGTTTTGGAGCACATTTTCAAAACTACAAATTCTGCATGATTTTGACATTTGGATGCACCCTATTAATACCCTTTCCCTTGGAGGACGTATATGTTTCACTGTTCATGATGCTTGTTTATTGGAAACAAAAGTATCCAGTGCAGCCAATTTTATAAAGATTTACTTCTGTCCTCATTGCATGTCTTTCCAGAAAATACTTCTTGTTTAAAAGGATGCTAAGTGAGAAAATCATTAGCAAATGTAAATCTCTAAAGCTGCTTA
The DNA here is from genome assembly GCA_004027595.1 of Dinomys branickii. Classification (NCBI taxonomy): domain Eukaryota; kingdom Metazoa; phylum Chordata; class Mammalia; order Rodentia; family Dinomyidae; genus Dinomys; species Dinomys branickii. The sequence goes on along the minus strand of PVLD010001213.1, from coordinate 172,178 downwards.
AAGTATCTTCAACTGCCCAAACTGGAAATTGATTATTGATTAATTATAATGTTCCTATTTACCTAAAAATATATTTACATTCTGAAATTTATTGACGTAGGATAATAGAATTATACCATTTATCATCCCGTATTCTTATCTTCTTACATACAGAAAGTATTTAAATTTATGGAGGGAAAGAACAAATGTGTTTTCATTGAAATGTAATCAATTGCATCTAAAGTAAAAATCATCTTGAAAAGAGAAGCTTAAGCCTAAAAAATGTTTAGGATCATAGGGTTTACAAAAGAAAATTCAAATAGAACAAAAAGCACAGTTGTTCGTGGTTAATAAGGCTCAATATCACAGTTAATGCTTTTCAAATATATCTATTTAAAATAATAATGGCTAATATTTACTGAGCACTTTCTAGGTGCCCATTAGGTTCTAAGTGCTTTATATATATTAACTTATTTAATCCTCACATAGACCCTAGCAAATAGGTGTAATAACATCCCCTACTTTACTAACTAGAAATTGATGCCCAGGCCAGAGATGTACAGCTACAAAGTGGCATAACCAGGATTCCAATCTAGGAAGTTCAATTCCTGAGCTTAAATTGACGTCTCCAGATCATATGGGGTAGAGGTTTTAATATAATTTCTTCATAACTGGAAAAAAATTCTGACATGATTTCATATAAAGAAAGAAGCATCTGATAGTAGCTATAAAAATTTTCCAAAACACAAGAGGAATATAACTTACCAGATATTTTAAAAACAGAAAAAAAGTTTAAATAGTAGGGTTTTTTTTAATTAAAGGTTTTATTTTTCTCAATAATCATCTTAAGAAGAAATCCAGAAGTGGACAGTAGAGGGCCAGGAAGGAAGCAGGCCTTGGTGGCAACAAGACAGGAGGATCCCTGTACCCTGCAGCAGGAGGAACGCCAGATAAAAGTGACCAATCAGAAGGTACCTGGGCTTTCTCAAAAGCTGTTACCATACTAAACGTTAGTTAAGACACAGGCCAGGGTTAGTACCTGACATAGAATGCTCAGCTGACTTATTAATGACTGTGTTCTGTGGAGTTTGGAATGTGTGTCACCTGGCAGGTTCCATGGTGGTCACTGCCAAAATGGGTTTGTCGTGTTAGGTTAGGTTCCCACATTCCACATATACCAGTGTCTAATGATTCATTGTCCTGCTTGGGTTCCCCATCTTATGATACAATTCTGATATATTTCCTGACAGAAATATGGAGCAACTGAGTGTTCCTATAACTTATTTCCCTCATCCCAGATGTCACAGCTCTCTGCTGCCTATGAACCAAAATATAAAAATATGGTGCTCAGTGGTTTCCAGTGGGTGGGTAAGTCTAGCATCAGTTATTCTATCAGGAAGGATGCAAAAGCAGACCTCCTTTCTGACTGTCCTTTTCACTGATTAGGTCATGCTATAGGACATGGGAAAAGGAAGGCGTTTCCTGCTAGAGATATATATAACACTTCTCTTATAACTCAATTGCTTAGAAAATGAAATACGTTTCTTGTAGAAAGCTCATTAAGCATTAGCAAATGTATTGAAGAGTTTAATCAGAATTTATCATAGTGAGTTGGTAGGAAAATTCTCTCAGAATTCCAAATAACCCCCAAATGTGGCAGATTGTCCAAATGCCATTAACTCTGTACTATATCATAGACTACTGTTCTAAAAGTACACTTCCACCATTCCAAATCTTTTGGAAATTATGATTATTTAAACCCATCACATTTCATAATAAATGTGGTATTATATGTTTGCTTTGAGTATTAAGGAAAATCTAGGTTACTATTTTTCACCACTTTACAGATAATTTCATAATGGCACTAAAGGTGAATGCAATGTAACCCTGATTTGCTAAGTGTGTCCTAAGCAGACTGCAGTAACTTTTATAATTTCATTAAGGATATTTTAATACAATTATGGGAACTTATGGTTCAATGTAAAGCTGTTTTGTTTTGGTGCTTTTATTTTATTTTGCTTGCTCTTAAAGACCTTCCTGGTTATGCCTCACTCGCATGTAGAAGAAATAACTCTCTGCACAGAATGATTTGATCAGTAGCAAAAAGACTGGACTACATGTCCTCCCTCTTATCTTGGGATCATAGCTAAGAAAGATCAGCTAACTGCACTGGGTGAAGCAGGATGGAAGGTGCTGATGTCTAGACATGATTTCTTAGATTGGCTAAGACTACAGAGAGGCTCCAGGAGAGGGCAGTGCGGCAGGAAGAGGCTGTGGAAACAGACCCGAGGCACCTGGTGTTCAGGTGACATGGTGGGAGGCGAAGGAGATTCAATGCAGCAAATATAAAAGAAGCAGATTCCAGGGTGGGTACCCTTCAGAATAAGGTGTGCAGAGAGTTAGCAGCAAAGAAAGTTTGTCACTGTACAGCAGGAAACGACCAGAGAATGTAGGATTTGGAGCAAAGCCCTTACTTGTAGAAGGACAATGGTACTGTGACAAGGGCAAGGCAAAAAAGAAAAACAAAACAAGATTGGAGTTTAACTGGTCACAGATGCACCGTTCAGAGTGGTAGAGGGTCGGGCAGGAACTCTGCCGATTCCTTCCGTCTCCTGCGTGGGTTGGGCCCTGAGACTTTTATGGACCTAAGCACAGTGGAGCCAGCCAACAACACGGCCGTGAGAGGTAAAATGGCACTGGGGGGGAACCTTGCAGGGTCCGAAGCCCCAGCCTGCCGTCTAAGTGCTTAAACGGCCCATCTTTAGAACCACTGTTTGGGTCCTGTGTGGTTTCTGTTAAAATGAAAAGCAGGGCCACGAAGGTTACATATTCAGCCCCTAAGGAACCAGGCACTGGTGTGGTTTATCGGGTGAACTGTCAGTTTTGCACACAGAGAGTAGATTCCTGAGGGAATGAAGTTAGACCTTTAAATTTAAAGGATATTTAAATAAATTTGGAAAATGTGAGCAATTTTCTACACACTGTAAATCAGGAAGAAATTTGTGCTTTATACCCCTCATTTTGCATTTCCATCTAGCCAACATGCGTAAAGAATTCACCATGTGCCAGGCACATCCAATGCATTTTAATTTTTTCATTTAATACTTCAAGTCTATAGGTAGATTTTATCACATCTGTCTAACAAGTAGGGAAAAAAAAAAGAAGCTCAAATAATTCCCTCTGATTACCAAGTGGTAAAGCAGTGTTGCAAATCACGTGAGTGTGATGACCCAAGTAGTCACACAAGAGTGTCTCAAAGTGTGAGCGACAGGGCCTGGGATATAGCTCAGAAGTACAGTTGTCTGCCTGGCAAGTGTGAGGCCCTGAGTTCTTCCTGGTACCAAAAACCAAAAAAGTATGGCGACAGATGATAATTTTCTAGGGCAGGTGTTATTAGGAATGGTGGGATGGGATGAGCAGAAATTATGTATCATGCAGAGTAGGTCAATAGTCAGCCACTGCTTGTTGTACATTAATCACTATAAAAATTGGGCTGAGTATTAGGGACAGTCATTAAGCCAGATGAAGGAATTCAAGATGTGCCACTCAAAACATGCCACATTGGTAGAGTGATTATTTCATGGTGAAATCGTTTGAGGAACTGGAACCTCAGAAAGGGCTACCTAGGATGTCTTTTCCTACATATAACAAGACTTAAAGATGCTTTAGGGAGAGATATTTTCCACATACCTAGGTTGGAAAATAGCCGTAAGCACACTGGCAATTGGGACTGCCATGAACCTGAGTAAGCAAAGTCCACATAACCCTTACCTTCCACTAGCTTTTGTGTACCCTCCCGTATCTCTTAGTAGCAGCCCCAGAATTTCCAATGCTTGTTCTGAGATCTCCCTGCCCTTTCACTTCTTCACAAATTTATTGTTCTTTAGAAGTATAAAAGCAACATGCTTTGGTCATTGTGCATGTGTGTGTGTGTGTGTGTGTGTGTGTGTGTGTGTGCGTGTGCACACACGCACACACACCTCTGTCTGTGATGCTGTGGAATTCAATCCAGGGTCTTTGCATTGAGCTATACCCGTATTTTTTACATTTTATTTTGAAACAGAGTCTCACTAAGTCAATAGACTGCCCAGGCAGATTTACTCTGTAGTGGAGATCACCACGTACATGTAAAATTAACAAGACACTTACGCTTTTTCTTAATCAGCTTTTGTGTTAATTGGGTCCCTTGATTTAGCCAAAGAGCCCCCCTATGGATGAAGGGGAAATCAGAGAGATCTCTGCCATTCAGGACACAAACATGACTCAGACTTGATGGGCCTGTAGCCTCACAGGGCATAGAACTTTCACCAATAGTGCTTTATTAAAAAAAACCAAAAAACTGCAATGTGTGTAAACTTTGTAAAAGGTTGAAAATAGAGGCCCCAAGTGGGGACTAACATGAACTTAACACGTCTGTGTACTTAACCACCCTAGTTAAGCAAAAGGAGGGAATCAAAAAATAACTCTAATAGTGAAAGAGCAGAGGTAGAAATGTAAGGAGCGAGAGCAGCTTGGGGCAGGGAAATGTGTCAGACAGGTGAATCTGTGCCAGGTCAGCTTGGGATCAGCTGGAAGAGCCAAGAAGAATTTCCAGTCAACGGGAGATACGGGTCACGTGTGAGAGGCAAGGCAAGAGCCCCTTGCTGAGCCCCGGAAACCACCTCCCACGCAGCTGAGCTGCACAGGATGATCGGAGGAGCCCCAGGCCCCCCCAGGCATGGCCTTCCCCTGTGTCCCTGTCAGCCTGTGGGTCCCGCAGCAGGGCAGAAAGATCACCGGGGGAAAACAAAATGGGTGGCACTTAAGAGGCCATAGTCGTACTTTAAGTAACAACAATAATAGTAATAATAATCATAACACCTAAAATCACCTGTGATTTTACTGTGGCCGCACTGTCTAGCTCAGCCTTCTACCCACAGAGGAAAGGGCTGCTATGTCTTCACTGTAGGCACTAGGAAAACAGAGGTCCGGAAGAAGTGATTTCCTAAGTGCTATCACTTCGAAGGTCATTTTAAAAGTTCAAACTCAGGTCATGGCTTTAACCCCAACTAGAGGTCAAGGGGAAAGGGAGAAGAAGGATTTTTCCTTTCTCTCCTGGAGCCAAGGGAGAGAACATAGTTTTTCACTGTTTTCTTGCAAAGATAAAATGCAGGGTGGAGGGCTTGCTCAGTATGCACTGGAACTAGAGAAAGGGAAAAAGGTAGCCTTAGTGAAGTATAATTTAGGTAAAGCCACTCAAAAAAGTACTGGGGCTGTAGCTTAGTGGTAGATCTAGCATGTATGAGGGTTTGGGTTTAATACCCCAGCACTGTGGAAATACACAAATAAATAAAGCCAAAGAAGAATACAATGCATAACATGGGGAAACATATTCATCTATATCTCTTAGAGTCCAAAGTATTTTAAATGTATTTTGCAGAGCCTGATACTCTGAATTTTGTCTCATCTTCTCATCCTTTGAACTGGTCAAGATAAAGTGGTGCTCTGTCTTTGGGTTCATGATGAACTCCTCCTTTTAGCTGCTCCTGGAAGAGGTTTGCAGATGGGGGTTGAGGCAGGTTAGAGGACAACAGCAGGAATGAAGGGACATTGAACGCTGGAAAAATCAGCTTATCAAACCACTCACCAAAGTGTCCTCTGACACCCATAGAATTTGTACCAGGATAATCAACATGAAGAAAGGACTGTCTCTTTCCTTAGCACATGACAGAAGTAAAGCATAGTCAATCAGGACGTTTCCTGAGCTCTTTAACCCTTGTCCTCTTGAGTAGGGAACAGGGTCTCCCTGACCCCTGTAGTGTTCTCAGAAGGATTTAAGGAGATGTGCTTATGAGCTCTCTGCACTGCGTGCACTGATGAATAAGGGCTCACCAAAGTGTGGCTTTAAAAAACAAATTAGGAAACATATATGGCCCCAAATCCTGCAAAAATGGGACAATTTTATATATGCAGAAAAGACAAAATAAAGACAATGCATTGCAAACACCTCTTTCTGTCTGAAATATTGGTATGACTGTCTCACTCTACAGGCCAGTTCTGTGCTGTCGTGCTTAATGGAATAGTATGTAACAGCCACTCAGTATTTCCTGTGCAGTGGTACCATTGCAGAACCGAAGCATAAAAGTTGCACCTCTGACAACAATATGAAACATTTAAGCACAAGGACCCCGTATTCTCATCTGGCTCTGTGACTCCTTATCTTCCAACAACACTGTTTCCACTGTCACTCTGCTGTTTCAGATAACAATGCTTTCTGGACACTTGCCTGCTGGTCATTTAAGAGATTAGGAGCTTCCCTGTCCCCACCCCCCACCCCCGACCCCCGGTCTACCACTGTGCTGACTTCCAGCTATACACTTACCATTTGTAAATCAGTGGAGCAAGAAATTAAGGACTCACTGGCAGCCCTGCCTGTGGACACCAATAGCAATAAAGGTGTCGGATTGCCTTGCCACCTTACTGAGGCCTACCACACACCCACATAAAAATAAATAAGCATAATTATGTTAATCACCAGGAAAAATAATGAAGCACACTAATAACCAGATTAGGAGAGATGAAATAAAGTCCCTGATTTTACCATGCAAAAGTGAAGAACTATTTTTAATGCTTTATTTTCACATTTTAATTCTTAGGTTAATTTAGATTTTTACTCTTCTATTATCTACGGTGGTTCCCTTGCTCTGCTTTGAAGTACAAATTGCTCTGCCCGAATGAAACCTAGTAATTAGGAAACAAAAGAAGGGGGTAAGGAAATTGTTGAATAGCACCATAGCTGAGTAACTTGGTTTTTTTTCCTTTGTGTAGAAAGACCAAAATTTGGCTTCATTGTTAGTTATACATAACTGTCTCAAATGCTGGGTGAACCACCCAAGTCAGTAAGGAGCCAGCAGCGCACCTCGATTCTGCCAGTGTACTGCAGATGGCACAGGTTTTCCCATCTCAGGAATCCAGGGCAAGCAAAGGAGCCAACTGCACATGCAACAAAATGTGGGAAAGGACACAAAGTCCTCAAACTCCAAATAGTTTCTTCAGTTATGTAGCAGTGCTTCCAAATGTATAGAGAGCAGCAAAACATCGGTCTTTGATATGTAAGATTTCTGATGTCAGTCATTAACCTATTATAGTATGCCACGATAATGAAAGCTGTATGGCTATAGCAAAAGAATCAATAAACAAAATGAGCACCCCTGAAACCCTCGTATATGAATTTATTAGAATTCCCTAGTATTAGAATTTACTTGAAGATAAAAATGTAAGGAAAGGATATATTAGTGTATATATTGGAGACTGGCTAATTACTTGAAATAAGTATTCATATCCCAAAAAAATTCCAAATAAAAAACTAAACATAATAAAGAAATTCAAAAACTAGAATAAAATGTAAAATCATCAGTTTGAGAGCCAGTTTAATGCATGGAAGACACTATCAATTTAAAAGTTAAAAATGGCTGAAGACTGGGTGAATATATAGAAACATTAATACTTTTAATGTAAAAAGATAGTTACAGATATAAATACTAATGTGAAGGTGCCATCTGTCCCTTACTTGTTTATCAAAAAGACCTGGAATAGATACCACAAAATCAATGAAGACAACTGGCACCCAGATCTGGTTTCTAAATCTTAACTTCCATCAAAAGAAACCTGGACTCTTTGGAGCAAGGGCTGATTCCAGAAGTGGGGGTGGAGAAACACAAGATGGACTTAGAACAACTTATTGTGTCAAAAAGTAGCAAAACGCTTAAAGAATACTAGTGGTAAGTCAAAGGGACTTGGGAATTACCACTAGCCAAATCAGAGAGGTTGTGAACTGCCAAATAAATTGTAATAATAGATTACAAAACTCTGCATAAAAAGGAATTTATGATTGTTGTGGACAACAGTATATCAGAGTTTTTAGATGGCCTAAAGAACCAACAGTGCACTCCAGAAAGACAGAGAAAGGTTTTATTAGGCCAGCCCAGCTCAGAGGCTCTAGTGTCTGAGTGCCCCAAGACAGTGTCACAAAGGTCCTTATTAAATTTGTGTTGGCAAAACAAAGGCAGCTGTTCAAAAATGACAGATATATAACTCTGGGCGTTTGGCCTGTCTCACTCACTCTGGCAGGGAATCTAACCTGAGAACTTGTGAACTCCCCACCCCTTAGCATACTATAATGTAACCCGGGCTGGAGGAGGAGGTGGGGAGTGTGCTCACTTTGGGCAGAAACTATTGAGCTCCCGCGAGACAGAGAAGTGCCTTTTAAAATACACCAATTTCTTCTTCATGATGACATACACTAGTAATGAACAAATTGAAATTTTGAGGCAAAGAGAGATACCACAGCTTCAAACTACTTCTAAAAATATTACGCTTATTGATGGGAAAGAGTAACTTTACAGTTAAGATTCCCAAGAGATACTACTTTAATCAAGTATTTAAAGTGAACACCACTAGTAAAGTCACAGATCCTTAGTGTCTGACCTGATAGGATGTAAATAAAAGAATACAGCATCCCTTCTATGACCTTCCTGAAAAAGACTCATAAAAGAAATCTAATCATTATGCAATATCCAAAGAACGCAAAATAATTGTCAAGCAATCTTCAAAAGTTCTAGATTATGAAAACCAGGAGACTACTAATGAACTATTCCAAATTTATGTTGACTGAAGTAACATGATAACTATATATACTGTGATTACTGATTAGATATTTTTATGTAAAAGACATTATTGGGACAATTGGAGACACTGGAATGAGGCTGGAAGATTAGGTGGTAGTAATGGATCAGTGTTAATTTCCTTATATGGCAGAATAGCCTTGCTTATAGGAAACACACACTACAGTATCCAAAAATAATGTGACATTAATATGAACAACTTAGTTTCAAATTATTCATGAATTTAAAAAATTGTTAGAACTTTGAAAATATTTTTGAGGTTGTTCTCAAATAAAAACAACACTAGCAAAAAAGCAAGAGTAACTTCCAAATTGTAATTTGCCTTCAACTAGTTGGATACAACTAAACATTGGGCTCTTGTCATAATATACTTTTGGAGTATCTGTTATAGTAATTTAATCTTTCCTTGCATAAAATTAAATGTCAAATACTAGAGGAATTATTTTGCTTTTGCTACACCCTAGGACACTGTAAATATTTTTAAGTGCTTTTGTTTTGTCAGTAGGTAATAACTCCACAAGATTTTCATTGTGTCATGTTGTTTTTAAATGAGGGTAAAGTAAAATAGTACATACCAAGTTAATCTGATGCTGCATATACATTTATAATTTAAATAAAGTACATTTTAACCATGGTTATATCTGACCAACACAGATATGGATGATTCACTTTTATTTTGGTATTATGTGCCAATTTCTCACAATGATTATTTGTTTTTAATAAAAAATTGACATCACAATGAAAATTAATATAAAATGATGTGAAGAAAAATAAGAAACAGTATTTGATTAAGGAGGCAGTCTGAGGATGTGAAACCCTGTTCAATATATCAAAGTCATAGTCGTAAAGAAGCCATTAGGGTAAGATTGGAAACCAGCATTTTGCCCAAGGAAGATCCCCTCAGCCATGACTCTGCAGCTTATCTCTGTGGCTTTGTTAAAATTCAGTTTTAGTCCTTAAGCATCCTAAGGTGAAGACAGAATGATAGAGGCGCTTGGGGAAGAGATTCTAGCTATTTGCCTGTTTCCTGCTCTGCAGTTTGGTATGGGGCTCAGACAAAAGGTGAATCGCCGGCACACGGACTGTTGCCCCAAGCCTTCTGACTCACATTCTGCCAGGTCATACTTCTACTGGAAGCCTGTGTGGCCCAAGATGTCCAGAGTAATTCTACTGAAAGCTAGTTTCCACTGCCTATGCTGATATATACCAGACACCCTCTTTATGACCTTTCCCAGGTGGCCAGGGGCAAATTGCAGAATTAGAACTACAATAAAAAGAGGTAAAAAATATCAGTCACTCAGAAGGTCCAAATATTTTGTTTCCTACATGCCATGGAATCATTCTTCTTTTCAAAATGGTCTGTTCACTATCAAAGAAAGTCGATGTCTCTGGATAGTTGCTGTTTTGTTTTGTTTTGTTTTGTTTTGTTTTGTTTTGAGACATGGCCTGGCTATGTAGTCCAAGCTCACCTTGAACTCACTATGCACCTATGTTACCCTCAAACTCACTATCCTACTGCCTCTACCTTCCCAGTGCTGAGATTATAGGTATGTGCCACCATACCAGGCAGCATTGTAGTTGAATGGAAACTACACACAGAAATCCTCTAGAACATCAAACATGCATTTGAAAGTACATATGGCTTCTATTTTAGACGTGGCTTTGGCTTATTTGAAATTGGCTAGGAGGCTTCTGTTGACACAAAATATTTGCAGATTTTGGTCTACTGGTGCTAAACTAGACATATGACAGATGGCAAAGAAGTATGAACTGAAACTACCACATCACAATATGAAGGAAATAAGCTTCTTTTTGGAGAAGTATTTAAATGTGTCATAAGACAAGTTTCATAAAAAGTAACATTGCAAAAGGCTTAAATTCAGTATAAAGAACTGTCAGCTTTGGAGTTAGGTTGCCTGTGTTCCAATCTCAACAGATAGACCGTGGCAAGGTAGATATGTAATGTGACTTCAGCTCTGTAGGTTTCGGTTTCCTCAAATGAAGAGCAGGGAAAGCCTCTTGGGATGATAGTGAAGGGTAATGAAATGATAGTCCCTGGTCTGAATGAAAAATACTTGACAAAAGTTATCAGCATCATTATTCTATTTAGAACACAGATGCATCCACTGTTATACATATGTAATTAAGCCCTACCTGCTCTGAAAGTGTGCGCGGGCACACAGAGTACCGCACACTTTCAGAGTAGGTGAGAGAAAAGGAATTAGGAAACACATACTGGATTCTCCCCCAGCCTTCCCCATCTCCATAAATGGAATACAACCCACTCACTTGGGGCAAATATTTCAAAGTCATTCTTAATAGCTCCCTTTCCCACCCTGGCTGGCCACCCTCTAATTCCTGTTATTTTAATTCCACCACCATCCCTCTCTGGTGGTTTAACAGCTTTACGTTTTGTTTTGCTTTCCAGGACTGGAAATTGTACATGTTGCACTGAACTACATCCCTAGCCATTTTTATTCTTTTCTTTTGCGACAGGGTCTTTCTAAGCCACTAAATTGCACAGGGTTGGGTTTGAATTTGTGATCTTCCTACCTCTGCTGCCCAGAGTGCTAGGATTACAGGAGTGTGTTGCCATACTTGGTTTAAAACAGCTTCTTAAATCTCCCTGCTTTCTCTCAGAATCTGCTCTACTCCATTTTTTAAAATACATACGCTCCTCAGAAGTAAATTAGACTACCTTTCCCTTTCTATTTAGAAACCCTTCAATAGGTTCCCCATTGTACCTCAACTAACGCGAAAACCACTTTGCTGGAACCTCCAAACCTTGACGTAATGTGGCTCCTGATATCCCAGCATCTCTTCTCTCACTTCCTTCTTTAGTACATTCCACTCCCTTTAAAAGTCAAGTTTTTTCCACTTCACAGCCTGTAGACATGTCTCTTTCTCACTGGAACACCCTTCCATTCTTGCATAAATGTCTGCTCCCTTTCTGACCTTCAAGCCAGAACTTCAAGGTACCCTCCTTGAGACCCTCCCAGCCCTCTAGCTAAAGCAGTCAACCTCCTCTCAGTTTGCTATGGTTGATACATTGTGTCAACTTGGGGAGTCTAGAGGTTTAGCTGAGTGACTCAGGAGGAAGCCAGGGTGCTTACTTTGTACACATCCTGAGCCTGTGGAAGAGGAGGGCATGGAGACTGTGTGAGAGCTACATGCCCCCTGGGTGGGGTTAGGCTGTTTACAATGTAAGGGATAGAAAGAGGCTGCTTGCAGCCATTCATCCCTTTTGCTGGCTGTTTTTGCTGTGCTCTGCTGCCCTGAACAGTTTGCCCTCTGCCATGTGCCACTCTGCCTCAGAACAGGCAAGTATGGACTGAAACCTCCACAAACTGTAAGCTAAATAAACCTTTCCTTCCTTCATTTTGGGTGTTGGGTATTTTGTCTCAGCAACAAGAGAAAAGTAACCAAAACAGTTATTTTCCAGATCAGCAGCACTCTTTTAGTAATGCATAACATAACCTGGGAGTGTTTTATATAGTTTCTTTAAATACTTTTTTCACCTTCCTCTCCCAAAGACTTGTTATTTGAAGTCTGACATGTTTGTCTTTTTCATTTCTTCACTTGTGATGCTCAACATTATGCATGATATCACACACAGGGAAGACATTTGTTGACAGTAAACATTTGCTGAAAAATAAGGTGAATTGTTAATTTTATCTTACACATTTATGTTTAAGATTTATCTTTGCAATGTAATTTACTTTCATTCTTTACTGAAAAGCAAGAGAAGAAAAGAGGTAAAGTAGCTCATTTTATGTTTATAAGTATACTACCAAGGTTGGAAATATATGATTTTGTATGGACTGGTTATTTTAAACTTGCTGCTGTGGAAAAAGACTCAAGCATGTCAAAGGGGCAAATATAAATTCAGGAATTTTGCTGAGTGCAGTTAATTGATATTTCCATGGTTATTGTTTTGTAGGAGTCATTTTTTGAAAATTTATTTCTGATTTCAGAGATTATACTAATTTAAAACTAATAGTACAGCCACATATTTCATAGGATCCACCCACCTTGATCGAAAAACAATAAAAGTCTGTTTTACTTTCATGTGGGTATTTGTCATCTGAAGGACTGCAGGCTTCTCGTGAAGCTTTGAGTGTTTTCTGGATAAGTTGGCCAATATAAGAGGTTAGTGTGATAAATGCTGTGGTCATTTCTAAAACACACACACACACATACACACACATATATGCACATGCGTACACACACTTTTGGGTCTGGAAGCCTTTGTCCTCAAGCAGCTAGGATATTACTGAAGAGAATTGCTTATTCAAAGTCACATCTCATCCAAAGATATGGTCCTCACCCAATTACTGCCCATGAGGGCCTTCTCCCTCAATAAGGGGAGGGAGACAACTCTGAGGGACCAGCCACTCCAGCTCTGGAGCTCTGTGGGGTAGCTCAGGTTTCAGAATGACATTTACAGCATTGAGTTCAGCTCCTCCCTCAGCCCAATCCTACTTTATTTCCCCACAGTTATTGACCCCAAGAGTGTACTTCTTACAGCCAAATTTCCATGTCATGAGGGCGGCAGTATCTCCTTTTTAAGTCAGTGACCCAGATGATTTGATGCGACCTTTTCAAGTATTCTCCTTTTTCTTGGCTTGCAGGGACTCCTCCAGAGGAAAGGGAGGGAAATATAATCTTCCCCATGGCTCTCTCCTGCAGTGGGTGGCGTCTTACGGTCACTCTGGAAAGGCGATGGCAGCCTGCTGATTTGCCTTCAGTCCTCAGCCAACATCCATCTCTTTCCCCCACGTCCATCTTCCTTCTTCCCACAGAAAAAGTTAAGAGGGACAACTCCTTACTTAGTTAATTCATGACAGACTAAGTATAAATATATGCTTTGATGTAATTAATTTAAAATTATGAGCTATGGGATGAATTGTGTGCCCCCCCCATGCCACTAATTTCATATGTTGAGGTCCTAACTCCCAGTTCTTTGGTATGCGAATGTATTTGAAGAAGAAGTCTTTAAACATATAATGAACCTAAAATAAAGTCATAACAATGATTCCTAATTTACTGGAATCTCTAGACGAGGAGAGTGGGTCATGGACACACAGAAGGAAGATCCTGGAAGACACAAGGAGAAGCAGGCCCTCCACAATCAGGACAGAGGCCTCAGAAGAAAACAACCTTCACAACACCTTTCCAGATGCCAAAATTGTGAAAAAATAAATTTCTGTTGTTTAAACTCACCAGTTGGTGGCATTTTTGTTATTGCAGTCCCAGCTAACAAATTCAGTATGTAATCATAAGATCTGCAAATTTTGTTTTGTGCCCTGTTGATGCCCTAGACACACCTCACAAGGCCAGCAGGCAGTGTTTACAGGAGGGCTCCCTCATGCCTCTATGTGATCTGAATTCTTTGCCTCCTCCCCTGCTTTCTCTGCCCACCTTTGTTTCTGTAGCTGTATTTCTGTCAGAGTGGGTACTTTGAATTGCTTGTTTGGTCTTAAGAGTGTTTCTTCCAGGCTCAACCTTGTTCTCCTATTCATACTTCTTTTTCCTTACGCTGCTGGTAGGGTTATTCTTTACCCATACCCCCAACCCCAAGCCACAGGAAACTATCCTGGCCAGACTTCTACTAATCCAGCCCTACCTCAAAAAGTAGATCGGGTGCTGGGGATATAGCTCAGTGGCACAGCACCTGTCTGGCAAGTGCAAGTTCCTGAGTTTGATTCCTGCTATCAAAAAAAAAAGTAGATTGGCAGGATACTCCAAGGGCAACATGTAGCTTGGAGGGCCTGATTTGCTACCTGGGTACTAATCAAAATTGATGTCCAATTCCTCACCTAGAAATTTGGGAAATAGATCTTTTTGAGTAGCCTAGAGTTTCCTGGATGTTAGGCCCTTGGCTATAACATGTCAAAATATTTAATTAAAGGAAATAAAAAAGAATATCTTTCTAAATGACAATTCCTGTTGTCTCAGGAATGCTTCATGTAACCTTTTTGAGCCTTCATCCAGTCTACTCCAGGTTCGCTACCGATCAAGTCATTTCTAGGGCATTCTGATGCCTCCTGACACCATCATGCTTCTGCCACCCCACACCTCAGCCATTCCAGAGCCCTGAGGCACTCTTGAGGGGCCAGGCTGCATTGTGGTCTGTGACAGAACAGGCATCTCAGGCTCCTGACATGGACATGGTTAAGAAAATCAAATCCCCTCTGTCCTCTCAAAAACACTCAGCTCCTGATGTGACAGCTATTCAGTTGCCTCCCTGATAGCTTCCTCTCTTGTCCTTGGAGTGAGTCAGAGCTCAGGGACACATTTGAGTGGCAGCTCTACTGAACTTTCCTCTGATGACTCAGGTTTTGTTCCTAGGTTAAGCATATCAGGACTCTTTCCCTGGCACAAGCTCACTCAAGTGTACTCCTAATACATACACTCTCCAGCTCCTCCTGCAGAGAGACTTCTGTTAGGGTGCCCTGCTAGAGCCCCAGGTATGTCTCCGGAGAACTGAAAAGCAGCTTTAGGACAAACTTGGGGTATCCTACCTCCAGTACTACCCTTCACATAGTTTTGTAGAGTGAACTACACAAAAAAAGTGAAGAAAACATGATGGTTCCTTGCGGGAGAAGTTGAAAACAGGGTTTATCTTTCTCTGTATATCCCATGTGGCTTTCGCTCTTATTGTCTGCTCAGACTTAGGCCTTCTGGTTTCTGCATTATTGCTATCAGAGATGAGGCTGTCGCTTTACTTTCCTAGAGAATGGCTGTGGTATACCCCGGTTCTGTCACCTACATGCTCGTGTCTGTGGATCTCTATCAGCCGTATCTGCCTTGGAAACTGTGCGTTTCTGCTTTCCCTGGCTCCTGACTTCACTCAGAGAAGCTTTATATGAGGAAGATTTTGAGACATTTTACAGTGACAGTTGTCTGTTCCTCCTCTGAGTATGACTCAAAGGTGAGCAGTCCTGAATGTCTTAGTTTTTAAATCTGTCTGATTTGATGTGGAAATTGATTAAATAAAAATATGTGTATGTTGACATTATATTTTTGGACAGAAGAAAGGAAGACCTCATATAGGGTTATTCAAAGATAAGTCAACCCCAAATCCTTCAGTTAGATTACTTTGGGTCATCTGCTGGCCAGAAATGACTTCATGAAGTAAAATATTCTTTTAAAAAATATAATTTTGGGGTTATGGCACACACCTGTAATCCTAGCACTCGGGAGGCTGAAGCAGGAGGATTGCTGTGAGTTTGAGTCCAGCCTGAGCTACAAAGCAAGTCCAAAGCCAGCCTGAGTTGCAGTGAAACTCTGTATCAAAAAGACAAAAAAAAAATAACTTTTGTCATTTTCTATTTTTCCCTTGCAGGGCTGGGGATGTAGCTCAGTGGCATAAGTGCTTGCTTGGCAAGTCTGAGGTCATGGGTTCAATTCCCAGTGCCAAAAGGAAAAAAGAACCTTGTTTTTCATTTGCATGTAAATTTAAAGAGCTGCTCCTACTCAAATAAAAATTTGGAGACAAGGCATAGTTGGGTTTTTTGTTTGTTGGCTTGTTTTCCATATGGAAAGGGCTATGGCAATCCAGCTTTCTTAAGGACTCAAAAAGTGAAAAGCAAGAGAATAGGTAGAAAAATGTTACTTCTTTTGTTCCATGGAAAACAGTGGCCCTTGACTTTCTATCAAGCTTTCATCCCACTGAGATGTGCTTGTTACCTGGTAGAGACCATTCCTAGATCTAGGTTTATTTAGAGGCTATTTTCTCTGCAGTGCACTAAGAGCCATGAGTTAAACCCTACATGGGATCAGTTAAACCCAAGAGCCACAGTACAGCAGGAGGACACGGAAGAATGCTAACCTAAAAAAGCCCTGCAAGAAGAGGTTTCTCTTTTATGTGCCCTCCTTTGCTGCTTTAAAGTCCACATCCATGAAATACTATGCAAAGCTACCCCCAAAAGTGCAAATAACAGACTAACTACAGACTGATAACAGACTGATGATACTGAAAACAATATATATATATTTTTTAAAAGAATGTGCGATCATTTTATTTTTTTATCTTTTTTTTTTTTTTTTGCGGTACTGGGGATCGAACTCAGGACCTTACGCTTGCCAGGCAGGCGCTTATCCCACTGAGCTGTATCCCCAGCCCCTTGAAAACAATATAAACAAACATTTTAAAAATCTTAACTCACTCATTTCAATTGTCTACATTCTAACTCTGCTTTTGTTCTTTAAGTTCATATTCTTCATTTTCTCCTGTTTACATTTGTAATTCTTCTTGCTAGGGCACCTTAAAAAGGAATTGCCGTGTGAGTATGTGGGGTGCAACTTGTGCAGATTCCTCCAAAAATGTTATGTAAGTTATTGGATTTTCAATAGCCTGTGTTAATTATTGCTTCAGTTAGACTATTTTCTATATCCTTGCCTACATATCTCCCCTCTTACTGTATATGAAGCAATGACCACATCAGTCCCAACTACTAGATCTTTCCACCACAGGCTACTCTGCCATGCGTACTGCTGCAGTTCCAAAGGAGGCTGCATATTGTGACATGGCCCAAGGGATTTTCCCAGCAGAAGGAAAGACAGCAAATTGAGAAGCAATTCCTGATTCTTGTTTCTTGGAAGGTTCAGAGCTAGACGTCTACAATACTAGCTGCAAGACAAGAGATCATAATGACTCCTTCATGCATTACAGGGAATGCTGGTACAGGGTTTATAAAATCAAATCCTGGGTACCAAAGGAATTTGAGTCAGGCACTGTGGAATTGTTTCCACACATGCCAAACAATGGTAGCATATTTCCAAAAACAGATGGATTGTTTTCTTTTGATAAAAACAACTGAAGTTATATTAAGCTGTAATGTATTTAAATACCTGAGGTTGCAGAAGATGCCTAAAATATGAGGAACCAATGATAATTTACCTACAACATGGAGAGGAACCCTGGCATATTGGCTAGTCCTGTTATTTTGTATTAAAGCCAACCTTCTTGTTTGCAAATTTCACTGTATCCTGGAGACTTTAATGTTTGAGGTGAAAAGGAGGCGATTCATGTGAAACACCTAGGATGATACATGCTACATGGTAAGAATGCAAGGCCCTGATTAAGAACAGTACTCAAAAAGACTTTCAGGTTTAATTCACTTCCAATTAGGACCAAACATTTACATATTGTAAATGATTTTTTTTAAAGCTACTAGCTGATAAACAAGGCTGCAATGAAGACTTTGTCCTGAAAAATAAAAATAAAATTGTAAAAGTAAACATACTGCATAGATAGCCACATTAGGTTATCCTTGCTAAGTAATCCCTAATCCCATCTCCTCTGTAGATGATCCAGCCTTGGGGACAGGAAACAGGAGAAGCAGACTGCCTAGGGCAAGAGAAGGTGGACCTCACCTCTCCTATTTAGCTTCCCTTCAAGTGGCAATATTAATGCGTAGAATAGAACATGGATTTGCATCTCCTTGATTCGATATCTACCTTGACGTGCTCCAAAGGCCACTGGACAAGGTAACATTCCAGCAGTTTCTAGAACCTCCCTTTACTTCTTTCCCATACAGCCCACCTTAGGCCAGTCCCAGCTGGGGACTGTTCTTCTGGGAAACAACTCTGACATTTAAAACCCAGAGAGAGATGAGAAAATCTGACTCCATAGCCAGAAGAAGAAAGGAAAGTGGGTTCTGAGAGCTGAAGAGTGGGAATCACCCCAGAAAGAACACCACCATAAAAAATGATCTATTCATCATACAAACTAAGTTCCAGACATACTGCTGAGCTGAGCCTGTGCTGAACAGACTTCAATAAGCACAGCGAAGCCCTTAAGAGCTAAGTTATGATATAAACTACTACCCAAAGCCCAGACACAAACTTCAAATGGCCCCTATACCAGGCAACCCAAGTAGCATAACAAAGGAGAAACCTAAACTGATATTAGGACCAGCACCCTAAAAATGAGAGAATATATGCTGTGAACCCATCTGTAGTACACTTAAATTATTATCATGGTCAACGTCAGTAGTATAGGAATTCAAATTTAAAATCCACTGTCCACAGGGGACTTCTTTTTTATAAATTAAAAAAAAAATAAAAGTACAAAAACATATTAACAAACAGACACCAATTAGCATAAAAAATAGTACAATCACAACTAATCTATAGACAAGGTGACCTGGTCTCAACAGTGGTTATTGTTTTATCCATTGATATCTTCGAAGCACAGGGGACTTCTTGCCATAAGACTGGGTGATGGGTAAATGGAAACTTCTCAAGTATTTGAAAGGCTTAGAAAGCAGTTACTTCTCAGGTTTTAAACATCAAATATTATTATATAACTATCCTATAGCTGGAAAAGAAACCAACTTGAGACTAATTGTATTAACAATTTTACAAAATTTTCTACAGCAAGTTACAAATGATAATCTAATCTACTTCACAACTAAAAGATATCAAAGCCACTGGGGGAAAAAAAATAAAGAAAACACTTTTTCCTTAAAGAGGCGCATCTTTCTCAGGATGTACATTTTGTTATGTACAATTAATAAAACATACTTCTCCGGAACTGGTACACATCAAATTAAATTAGAATCTCTGATTGAATATCTAAGTGTGTATAGGCTCGTAAACTAGCTATATCCATGAAAGGTTCAGAAAATAATTACTCAGTAATTATATTTTCTCATGAAAAACTCTTGGCTAGTCATAACAAGCATCTCTCATTTAAATGAAAAAATTTCACATTGTGGTAAATAATATGTGGGCAGTAGACTTACAAGATATTCAATGTTCATTATCAGAAAAAGAGGCAGTGAGGGGGCCAATCAGGTTATGGTGGGTAACAGAAATCCCACATAGATCTGGGCTCTCAAACTTGTGTCCCTTTATCCTACCATATATAACTATCAAGGGTGGGAGCTAAGAAGAGCAGTGGCTACCCGAAAACTCAGAATTCTTCCATGTCACAGAGTAAGGAAAGGCAACTTAATGAGCTCAGAGGAGGCATGGGAATTAGGTAAAAGAGTGAGAAAGACCTGAAACCTGGAGGTCAGAAATGGAGACCTGCCTAGCAATCACCAAGTGGTAAGGTAACTACTATTATTAAGTGACATTAAGTAGTCAAAGTCAAACACTAAACAAGAGAGCAGGCTTTGTGCCCAAACAGATGCATTTCAAGGTGCACAGTCACACTGGCATATGGATGAAGAATGAACTAAAAGAACGGAATAGTAAGCCCAGAAGCAAACCCTTATATTACAAACTTTATAACATTTCATATCAGTGGGAAAAGGGTGGGTTATTTATAAAAGTTAAACAGGACTATTCTTCATCAACAGGAAAATAATAAGATTAGGATCCACTTTCCCCTTCATTCTTAGGTTTTTTGGCTAGATCTAGGTAGCCACTTAATATAAAAGCCAGTTAACAAAAGGAAAGCATATTGGTGTGCATGGAGAGTACAGGAAGAGAATGCAATCCAAAGGAATGATCAAAACATCTTTTTTATATTTTTTAGACAAATAAAAATAAATTTGTGAAGGAATAACAGAATGAATAGATATCTGAATTAGAGTAAGAAGTTCTAGGGCTGTTACTAAGAGTTACATGAGGGATGCTTAAAAACTAGTGGAAGATAAGGGTTACTTCAACAAGTTTGTTTATTTAGGTCTGTTCTAGCCTGAATTGCTAGTTTCTAGTGATCAGAGCTATTTTTTAGCTTTAGCATGGGAAGGATGCCCCTCCCCCAACCAAATTTTTGGCTTGCTGTATATAGGAAAAGAAGGTCCAAATAGCCCTGCCTGAAGTTCTAGTTCTTCATGTGATGTCAGCTTGAAAAAACTCAACATACCAACATATTTTGAGCATATTTTGAGATGGCACATCCTGAACTCTTTCAACGTCAATTAAGAAACACTTGAAAATGGACCTTATGGAGAGAATATTTTTATTAGGAGTATCTGGTTACTTTAGATTATTCTAAAGCTTACTTCCATATTATTTTCTATATTATTTCTATGTATGCTTCTACTTTAGTCTCGTTTCTGAATTGAACATATCACTGTTTCCTTACTCTAAGTGATTTAACTCATGGAACTGGTGTGTTACTACACGGTTGTCCATATTTAAAAGTTCACCCAGAACAGCCGGATACTGAACAAATGCATGATGACAGAGACTGACCACATCGTGTCTTACCGTCCAGTGTATTTTAGAACACAGGTTTTGAAATGATGCCTAAAATTACATTATCAGTATGGCAAACATCATTAAATGCTTATTTTTAAGTGACTAGCATCCAATAATTTGTAACTACAATGATTTCTGAAAAGGAGCTGTTATGCCTTATATCTAGGTCCTCCTAAAAGCCTCATGTGGTCATAGGTATGGTTCTGGGAGGTTACTGGATCATGGAAAGGGTACTGGATCAAGGGTGTGCAGTAACTATCAGTGTGCTGGATTAGCATGGTTCTGGGTATGGCTGAATGGATTTACTGAAGACAGACACCCTAGATGTGAATGGCACCAACCGATAGGGTGGTAATCTGAATAGAATATAAGGGAAAGGAAGGTTTTCTGCTAGCTGCCTTCTTCCTGCCTTTCCACAAATCATTTCTCCTCTGGTATGCTCCTCTACCATGCTGCCCTGCCTTGGAACTAAGTGTCATATTCCAAATGCTCAAAGGTATAAAACAAAATACATTTTTTGTGGACAAGAGTGGGAAGAATATGTTGGAGCTTGGCATACCTAAAACATGTATTTTGGGGTTTGTTTCTGTATTTACTTAGCTGGTTTTCCTGCCTACTATGGACTGAAAGCTCTACAGAGAACTGTAGTGTCAGGTATTTTGTGTCAGCAACAAGGAAATTAATTAAGACACACACCCTCAGGGATCTACCTTCTTCCAACTAGGTCCCACCTCTGTAAGGTTCTATCAGCTCCGAGTAGCACCGCGTTGCAGACCAAGCTCTTAACATTCTAGACTCTGGAGCTTATTTCAGTATCACCCAGTAGATCTAGGTGGGCCAGTAGCAAATTCCTATGAAGGCAAAAGTCATTGTCAGAAAAATAGTGAAATGGTTACATTTGTATCTAGTTTTACTTCAGTTCTATTTCAGGGTTCTTATGTTGTAAAATCTCCCCAACTTCTGAAGCCAGGGCTCCTTCAGTTGAATTTAGCTTTATTGTTACCATCCATATTTTTAACCACTTTTTGTTCCCAACGTGACCATAAAAACTAAGACACGCCTGCCCCACCATCCCTTAAGTTGTGTCCCATGTTAACCATTTTTAAATAGTCATATAGCTTCCTCTTTTAGCATCTTTCCGAACTGCCCCAGCATATGTAGGGCAAGTCAGCATTTAAAGGCAAAGGACCTGCACATTAACCTTCAAGCTCAGTTTCTCATGTAGAATATGAGGATAATAATACTAACCTTATGTAGATCTAAGGATCTAACATGTGGCAAGAATTATACAAATGCTATAAATTACTCATAATACGCATCATCTTGATGGCTTTGGGTGACTGCCACATTGTAGAGAATTTCAGATTCAGTGATAAGTAAATACGAAGATATTCTGGGATATCTAGGAAGTTTCTTACTTCTCTGTGCAGAGGAACGCCTATTCACTGAATGGCAATCAACTCTCCCTCACCATCGTGAGAATGGCTACTATAAAAATGAAATAAAAATAGGGTTGGGGATGTATAGGCCTGGCATGCACAAGGCCTTCGGTTCTATACCCAGCACCAAGAAAACAACAAGTTGATTGATTAACAAGTGTTAATGAGGAAACAGAGAAATTAGAATTCGTGTGCACTGTTTCTGTGGATGTAAAATGGCATAGTCACTATGAAAAACAGTACAGTTGTTCTTCAAAAGCTTAAAAACAGAATTACCATTTGATCCAGGAACTCCACCCATAGATATACACCCGAAAGAACTGCAAGTGGGGACTGGAGGAAATACTGGACATTCAGGTTCAAAGAAGCACTATTGACCATAATCAAAAGATAGAAGTGACCCAAGTGTGTATGGATGGATGAATGCATAAACAAAATGCGATTTTGTTTTTGCATTTGAGTGCATATGTACAATAGAATGTACAGCATGGTAGAGGAGCATACCAATAAAGAGGAAGGAAATTCTAATACCTGGTGCAACATGCATGAATCTTGAGGACATTATGCTAAATAAAATAACCAGTCACCAAAGGACAGATAAAATATGATTCCACTTATGTGAGATATCTATGGTGGTCAAACTCATAGATGCAGAAAGTAGTATTGTGGTTGCCAGGATCTGGGGTGGAAAAGAGAATGAGATTTACTGTCCATTGAGTACAGAATTCCAGTTTTATAGGATGAAAAGAGTTCTGTGGGTGGATGATGGTGATGGTGAGCAACGCTATTAATGAACCTGGTAACACTGATGTGTAAGTTTTAAAATAAAGACAATAAATTTTAAGTATATTTTCCCAAAAATTTTTAAAAGGAAATCAAACAACTTGGCCTATTAACAGCTTTTATTTCTTAGTTGAACAATTGTGTGTGTGTATGTATGTGTGTGTGTGTGTGTGTGTGTATATATATATAGATAGGTAGATAGATAGATATAGATATAGGTATGGAAGGCCATTCAAATGTGTTAGATTAGACAACTTTTATAATAAGGCAACTATTTTACACATTCCATACTCTATAAAGTATACTATATGTAAATTACTATTAACTACTTGGGTTCAGAACTTACAAATGATCCTACCTGGGATTAGTTATTTACCTTTCTTAGCCTTAATTTAAACACCTGCTAAGTGGAAATGCACATCTCTTTCTAGCAGGGTTCTTTCAAGTATGGAATTCAATGTAGCATGGAAAGAATGTTCATACACATGACTGAGTCAGTC
This sequence comes from Dinomys branickii, assembly GCA_004027595.1. NCBI lineage: Eukaryota > Metazoa > Chordata > Mammalia > Rodentia > Dinomyidae > Dinomys > Dinomys branickii. The sequence continues at coordinate 148,649 of PVLD010001213.1, read as the reverse complement.
AACACTCTTGGTTCTGCCCATAGATAAGCACATTGAAATAACCATTGAGCTTGCTCATCACTGTCAAAAAGATCCAAAGGTCAGAAATACATATATAAGAGAAAGGAGAGAGAGCGGTGGTCCCACTCTTTTTCTTGAGAATAACAAGGACTTGATTGCTTTGCAGAATAGAGGTATACATTTTAGCCTCCCTTTTCTGGCACCACAGGGGTCATAGTTCCCAACACTCACCCCCACCTCTACCCTCCCTATAACCTGGGCTTTTGTTTTTGTTTCTTTATTGTCTTTTTGAGTCCCTGTAATCTGGACTCTGCTTGCACCAACAAAGCTGAAATTTTCTGCAGCAAGAGGCTAAAATTATTTGTTTTGATTTTCTTCATTTAAAAGATGTTTCTGTGTATGTTTTTAGGCACTATACACCAAATGTTCAAAGGTTTTTCTTTTAAAGAACACAATGCTTTGTGGATTTGAGTGGAAAACAATATATTGAGTTCTGAATACACCATTACAAAGATATATTTTCATTTTTGTTTATTATATTTACTTAGTTGGTTTTTCTGCTTTTCAAAGCTACCTCATAGAGCCCAGTGTCCCCATTACACTAATTGGCAATGTAAATATTTTAACAAACTCTGTGGTATTACTTTACCTCAGCTTTAAGTAAATGTATAATTCAACACTACGAAGACAACTTGCATCACACCATAATTTGATGCCTCTTGGCATCCAATCCATTAATTAGATGGCAATAAATTTTGCAAAATTTTGAAATCACAAATTAGTATGTAATGCAGAAGTCAAGGCTATGTGTTCATTTCAGTCCTATGAACCCCCAAAAAGAAGATACTTTGGAATTTTCATTAGTATTTTTTCAAATCAAAGAGAATAATATTCGTTCACACATGAACATGCTCTGAAGACTTGGCCTGTTAATTAACTATTATAATCATAGGGAAAGTTAATTATATTATTGATCAGGAGAAGTCCATCCTGAACCATGTTTACCCTAAAAACTATTTCACGGTCATTAAACGATTTCCATTCAGTCTCTCTGCACCCTTCTCACTCTCTGCATCCTTCTCATAGTTGCAGAGGGTGGGATATGCAAACATAATTCTCTTTTCTTTTTCTTTGTCCTTCTACTTTTTTGGCCCCCAAAAGTGCACTATTTTTGAAAATCTCTGCTTTAGTAGCAACAAACTAACAAACAAGGAAAAATGTCCAATTGTTTCACAAAAATAATTGTTTTCATTTGTTCTATGATTCACCTGTAATTGCCCAACTGATCCTTTATTGGAATCAGTGGAGTAGGGTTGAAATCTGGGACTGTTGTTCCCCAGGGCTCCAGCCTGCCTTTCCATTTTGATGAGATCAGTCATAGGAAACGTGATGCGGAGAGCAGTGGCGCTCGGCCAGCTCTGGGAGAACTTGAGTCTGGGCCTCTCCGGTATCAGAAGCAGAGCCCTCCATGTGCTAGCACTGAAAACAAGCCAGGCGACGGCTACATGTGACCTTCCTTTTGGTACATTTAATCATCCTCCCTGGAAGACAGGATTCATTTACATAATTCAAAACCCTCATTCATGGAAAGAATACAGTTAGCATAATTCTCCCATATTTGCTTAATGATTTTTGAACCTAAGGTTTATTTTGATAATGAATATGCATCCAATTTTCTGTGTTATCGTTATTTAAATTTGTATGGAATACTAAATATTGGGTATTTAGAGCAGAAAACATTCCATTTTTTTCAATACATATAATTGACAAATAATTGACAAATCTTATGAAGACCATGAAGCTAGACCACCAATGCAATTATTTAATTTACAGTAATCAATGCTGAGCATTTTTTTCTTTTTTTGTGCTTAAGTGTGCCCTATCACAGAAAACATAAAATTTTATTTACAGGGCTTTTAGTTTTCTTCAAACTGGATCTCAAGCACTTTTCAAAGCACAAGTCACAAATCGGATATATCTTTGAAAAAAATAGTCTTCCAAATTTGAAGCTTGAGATAACTACTGAATACAGCTAAGAGGGGCTACATACCTAACTGAAGGAAACTCTGCTTTCATGTAGCAAAGCCCTCCCGGACAGCTGAGTTCTTCATTCTTATTATACTACTAGCTGAACATGTATTCCATTGCTTTGGATACAAGACTATTACCTGTTTTTGGTGTTTGTCAGAAATACCATGATAGTCACTACTAGAAGCTTTGTACAATTTAGCAAGAGATCTCATGGTTAAAATTCTAGTATTTCTGAGTGTATTAACTGATGGTACAAAGGGCGGAGATGGAGAAAATAAAGCACATTTGCCACTGTTTTCCATAACACTTTACTCTGTACATAGCTTTATACCACATGGTGGATTTTTCAAAAATTCTTCCATCTTTGCTTAAAGTTTCTTGGAACTTAAGTTTACACTGAGGATGAATATGCATCCATTTTCCTGTGTCAGACATCTCATGTTTTAAGACATTTCTATATTGTGTAAACTGAATACGTGGGAAGCAGATGCTTGTGGAAACCCAAACATTGTCTTCAAGGTGATCTTCTGAAATCAGTGTCCTTTAGAATAAAAGACAATCCAACTGCACAGGAGATAATGTTGCCTTTTGTGATTGACCATATTTATTAGATGAAACATACTTCTCCCTATTGGAGGAAGTTTGTCCTAACTCCAGCAAAGGGATTTTGCATTACCGAAATGTTTGCCTGTTATCCTGAAATTCAAGGTGCTGATGGAAGTTCTGGCCAAAATCCTTCCAGCTGATGGAACTGCACATTTATCCTTATGAGCTGAGACAACTGGTTATGGTGACAATGCACCTGTGTGCTGGACATGTAGCTGTGATATTCAATATTTGCCCTGCTGTGTTTTGATCTTGTTTTAGTCCTATTCCTTTCTACCCTCCAGTTCCTCCCATTTGGATTGGGGATGTTTATTCTGTGTCATCATATGATGGAAGTGTTTAACTTTCTTTTTAATTTTTACAGGGGCTAAAATAATTTCTATTTATTGAATTAACAAAGCCCAGGAACCTTACAGATGTTCTTGTTTAGTATCTATAACATTTGGCTAAAATCTATCTTAAAATTAACAGGTAGTGAGTAAAGATCCTGGTAAAAGTATGGCCATAAAGGTGGCCATGGTGCTACGCTTGACTATGCTGTGAACTTCATATGGGGCCTCAAGCAAGTGAATTCAGTGTAAATATCCAGTAATTGATGGTTAAATGACCTTTATCTCCTGTTACACTTTCCACCCTCCAACTCAATATGCCCCATCAAGGAAAATACACAACTATAAATATAGACATAAGTATACCATAGAGAGGGCTTAAAACCAAACAAAAGTTTTAACATATATTTCATGCTATATTTCAAACTTTCACAAATCCACATTGTAAATATTTTGAAGGAAAGATGTCAAATAGCTTCCTGTCCATACAGGAATGTGCCACCACAACCAGCTACTTTTATACCCTTCTAGATACCCTCATTCTTGTCCATTCTGTCTGCCCCCAACATATGTATATTATAAACATTTTGCATGGGTTAGATTTATTACATTTTCTTTGAAAATACATCATTTAGACTAAAACTTTTTTGTACTATAATTTTATTTTCAATCAAGACTCCAAAACATTCTAATTCTGATAGTGATCACTTCAAATTTTACTTTTCTAGTTGTGAGATTTAGTGGAAGTATCTGATATTAAATGAATTTAAATCAAGGCAAGACACAGATAACCAAAAGAAAGCAATCATTTATAAGAAACATATTTTTCCTTTCTACTCATTCTATTACTGCCTGTAACATAAAGACAGTAAGCACATAAGCTTGTGTTTTAGGCAGTATATGAAATTGCTTGTTTACATTTCATGGAAATGCAACTTCCAATGAAATTACACAGTGAACTTACACATCTCCTCCTTCCTCCACAACAAAATAATGGCAAAGCAGTGACAGAAGTTCAAAATCCATAAACATGAAGTGGAAGGCACTAACAGATTTTAAATTGTGTAATATTTTAAAAATAACTGTGTAAGTAAAATCTTGGACTTCTTCTGCCTGAATAGACGATGTAGTAAGAAATAAATTTGGTGCACTTGAACCAATAAGATCTATGATGTAAATGTTTATAGGTCCAAGAAGCAACCAGACCAGAATGTCCAAAATAATGATTAAGAAAACACCCAAACCACTTGCTCTAACATGTTAAGAATCCAGATGATATGTTAGATGATTTAGATAGGATTAGTGCTGCAAGAATCCATTGATCTCAACTGTATGGGATCATCTCTGCTGATAATTTTCTGCCTTGGAATATCAGCTCATATAGAAGACACTTCTGCAAACATTTTATAGTCACATATGGCAAACATGGGTTTCAAATTCAGTACAGAAAAGAGTTCTAGCATTTAAAGGCATTTAGGAAATACTGAGTGATAGATTTTTTTAAATGGAGAGGTGGAATTTCCAAACAGTGTGAATTGTATCAATCCTACTAATTCTAGAAAATGCTCTCCCTTAGGAAAGGAAGCACCAAGTGTATCAAAACTTAGATTACAACAGACTCGTGACTATAGAAGGGAATCAAACTACAATCAGAGCACTTACATAGGTGCCAGCTTTGGAAATTTATTACCTCAAACAGATTACTACAATTGTCATCTTTGAAAAGCCCATTATTTCGTGCTTCAGTTTCCTTTTCACTAAATAAGAGACATCTACCTTACAGGAATTTCTATCAGAAAGGAACGTAGTGCATATAAAATGATATTCTTGAAGACTATTTGTACATCTAGAGAGGAGAGAACTTTTTCTTACTTGAGAAGGTCAAGTTCTTATGACGTTCTATTTTTATTCAAGAAGGAGGACCTCAGGTTCCTTTTGCAGTCCCAGTCTTTTGCTAGCCACTTTATCCCCAGCCTTGCTTAGCTTTGAGTCTACCAAAACAGCTTCTGGTGTGCTGTCTCCATTACAGAAATGAACAATGAATTTGACCATATGGGATCATAGGCATTGTCATGGTCTTAGGCTATTGGACACAAAGTTCTCTTCTGCTGGCACTGTACTTCCACCAATTACAGTTCAATAACAGTATTATTTCCATTGTCTTATCAGAAGATTCCCAACCTTTTCTTGTTTTTAGGACCCTTCTGTATGATCTTAGAACTTGTTGAGGAAGCCAAAGAACTTGTTTTGTGTTATATTCACCCTATTCCAAATTGAAATAGAAAATTTGAATCTATTTTATTTTTAAAATAATTTTAAAATCCTAAGTAGACTCATCACATATGGAAACTATGTTTAGTGAAAAATACCTGCATTTTTCTAAATCAGAGAAATTTCATGAGAGAAGTGGCATTATTTCATATCCTTACAAATTTCTGTCTGCTTCAACTCTCAATCCATTGTGATAAATGACATGTTATACAGCCACTGGAAAACTTGGTTCTATGCCATGAAAGAGTAGGAATGGGAAATGTTCTATTGTTGTAAGAGTAATTTTGACCTTGTGAATCACCAACAGGGTTTCTGAGGCCCCTAACCATATACTCCCTGACCATACTCTGAGAGTCACCGGTCTGCTCTCTTCTAGCTTGTATGGTTTTCGGATGCATTCTAAAATACATTTGTCTCCTGATAGCACAGCTGACACCTCGAAGAACATAGATTTGAACTGCACATGTCCACTTCACAGCTTTTTCTTCTTTCTATTTTTAGATTTGCAACACTTTGGGGAAAAAACTGGCAGATGAACAGCATAGTCTAGTGAAGAAAACTTACAAAGTATATCTTGAACGTATAAAATATACGTAAATAATAGTCTCTTATCATTTACTGCCTCAGAAAATACACAGATCTATTCTTCCTTTTTTGGCAGTGGGAATTGAACTTAAAACCCCGCGCTTGCAAGGCAGGCGCTTTGCCTCTGAGCTATACCTCCAGCTCCCACAAGTCTATTCTTAAAAATTAAAACAAACCTAAAACCTTACCCTTACTAACATTTATAGACCACTACATTTTGCCATTTGAACTCTTGAAAATGTAAAAAAAAAAAAAGGAAGCAGCATTAAGTCAACTGCATAAATCTGTTTTGTTTTGTTTTGTTTTTTGTCTTTTTGAAAGAGTCTTGCTATGCAGTTCAGGCTGGCCTTGAGCTCACTATGTAGCCCAGGCTGGGCTGGAACTCAGCATGATCCTCCTGCCTCAGCCTCCCAAGTGCTGGGATTACATGCACCACCATGCCTGCCGTATAGGGCTAGTGTTTGTTTGTTTTTGTCTTCAACTGCATAAATCTGTCTGTAGTATATACTGTACTGTTGTAATAATTTCATAGCCACCTTCCGTTGCTATTGTGAAGAGTTAAAAGTTACATATGGATTTTTGGATGGGTATGGTGGCTCACACTTACAATCCCAGCATCCTAGGATGCTGAGGCAGGAGCATCTCCAGTTTAAGCCCAGCCTGAGCAAGTTACCAACTTAGTAACACCCTAACTCAAAGTTTAAAAAAAAAAAAGGGAGAGGGAATGGGTTCAGTGTGAAAGCCCTAGGTCTAATCCCCAGTGTATAAGTATGTGGGGGGGTACATGTGGAGTTTTGACTACAGTGGGGCTGAGGACCCGTAACCGCCACATTGTTCAAGGGCCCATTTCAATTATGTATTTAAAATCTTTTCCGGACTCTAATTTCTCTCCAACTAGTAAAATATTTTATAGAAAATTTCTTGGGGGCTGGGGATATAGCTCAGTGGAATAAGCGCCTGCCTAGCAAGCACGGGGTCCTGAGTTCAATCCCCAGTACCGCAAAAAAAAAAAAAAAAGAAAATTTCTTAACACAAGTCATATTCTCTCTTTTTATTATTCCTGGTTATTTCATGTTCTTTCATGTGATTGTGAATGGGACCGATTTTTCTAGATATTTGTCATGTACTAACCAACAGTCAACTTGGAACACCAAGTTAAACTCATTCAGCATGGCGCTGGGTGTGGAGGGCCCATCTGAGGATTGTTGCCAACAGCATAAAAGGAGAACTAGAGGGAGACATGGTGTGCTGTTCATTCTCCTGGAGAAGCTTCTCACACTGACTTTCCTGGTATGAACTCAGCTGTTACCATCGGAGGAGCTTGAACTCTGTTGCTGAGGATGCCGTGGTTCTTTTCAGGGGAGGGCTGGTCTTTGCTTTGAGCATCGCTTCTTTCCTCCAGTGCAGATCCCTCAGCCTGCTGGCACAGATCCTTCATCCCACTGGTGCGGACTTGCAGCTGGACTCCTGGAGGACGTTACCATGGGCTGTAGGTCTTCAGCTAGACTAATGCAGGACACTGCCGAGGATCCATGCCCTCAGCTGGATTCTTTGGGTCTCTAGTGTGTGGACAGGTCCCCTGCACTCTTCTGCATTTGATACTTTGGGTGAATATTATAAAATAATCCTATAAATTATGTGTTCTGTATTAAATCCTTTCCCTTGTAAACCCTGACTACAAAGTATTTTAGCTGTTTATCCTGTGCCTATTTTAAAACTACTGCTTTATCACTGCGTGGGGGACACTTAGTTCTTCTCTTAATAACTTATACATTTGGTGTAATTTTTTAAAACTTGAAAATTTGAAGCTGTTTATAGGCCACTGATAGTTTGTGTATTTAAAATCAACCGTTTAATGTCCAGATGTTAAAACTATTTTGTTAGGAAGGGTTTTAAAAAAGTTTAAATATGTTGAATAACCCTTTGACACATATTCAAAGGATCTTAATTTTTTTAGGGCACTAGGGCTTTGGGGCCTGTTTTGTAATTCCTCTGACCCCATGGGATGCACAGAATCACAAGCTGACTGTGGGTCTCATCTTTTACCTGTGAAGAGGAGGCGTAACCGGAACCCTCCTCGGAGGCTGTCGGGTCGGCGGGCCTGGCCCTCGCCCCCACTCCCGGGGGGTCCTGCGCGTCAGGGATCAGGCCTCGGTGCGGGGCAGACAGGGCCGTCCCACGGCTCCTGCCCAGGGCGGCCGCTTCCTCCAGACTCAGACCCAGCCCCGGCTTTCCTGCAGCCAGAGGGGCGACACGCCAGGAACTGCGGACCCGGTCCCCGAACGCGCACGAGGCGGAGGCGCCCTTGGCCCAGGGCCTGGGGAGGGCGGGCGCGCGCGGGACCGTGGGCTGTGGGCCGAGAGAACCCGGGCGGGAGGAGAGAAGGCGCAGGCGCAGTGGGTGGCGGCAGGTCCCTCCCTCCCCCGCCCCGCCCGCCCCCACGCGTCTGGGAGGCGCAAAGACCGAGCTGCAGAGTCGCGGTCAGAGTTAAGAAACAGAAATTTTGCGTGAAAAAGCTACTTCCACTTGCGCGCCAGCTGCCCTCTTCTCCAAAACTTCGTGTTCGCGCCTAGCTAAAATTCTCCGAGAAAGTTTTTCTTCTGCGTTGATCATTACGGTGTGCATGGGCCTTAATCTTTGACAGAGCTGTTGCATTTGGCACTGAAGTTTGCCAAAAGAACTTTTGAAAAGACAAAGAATTCCCATGGATTTCTTGGGATGTCTGCAGTTTTCTTTGTGAATTGACTGATTGTCCAGATGCTCTTAAAATCGCAGTTTTTACAGTTCATCTCAATCCAGTAACCGTAGAGTTCTTTTATGCCAACCCTGGAAATGAGGTGCTTTGTGTTCCCTGTTAGTTATGTAAAATAACTAACCCTGAGGAACAGAGTGGTGCAGTTCTGCCTAAATTGTTTCTAAATTAACTTCTAGTTTCTATCTCACGCAGCCCGAATGTTTCTCTCTATAACACCATGAATTTTTGTTGTGTGTTACAGACCCAGGACCACAGCTGCAGCCTAGACACGGATTGTATGCCGTGCTGTCTGAACATTATTATACTTTATTTTCAAGTTTTGTTAGAGGTAGGTGATAAAGTTGTCGAGTTTTCTGGATGTGTCAGTGCCTAAGTGCCAAGTTCTGACAGATGAATGAGGATGTATATTATTCATGCCATATTGATTTTTATTGCATTATAAAAGATAACTGTTTTAAAATGGCAAAAATACAGAGAAGTATAAGCTTTCAAAGATAACTTGTTCTTTATGATATATTGATATGATGTCTCGCCTGTGAAAAATTACTCTCATCTGTCTTGGTCCTTTTTTATTATTATTGTTGGAGACAAAAATGCAAAATAAAAGATTCGATGATCTTCAGTAGAGGATGTGTGTGTATATATATATATATATATATACATATATATATATATATATGTAGAGAGAGAGAGATTTTGGTCACATCACATAAAGGCTGACATCGTCATGCACTCTTTGTTCAAGCCTAATATTTTGTGCCTATATTATTTGAAAAGTAACTTTTATCCATCAAATTTAAAATATTCAAAGGCCCGTTAGTTGTTACTGATAGTGTTGATAAAGAGAAATTGTAAAGCTCAAATACACTTTAGAAAGCATACTTGACTTTTAATGTGAATTGTATAAAGCTCTGATATGAAATGTTTTGTTTATCATCTTAATTTCTGTAATGTTGCTTCAGACTCACATTTTACAAACAAGTATCTTTTCTTTAGTTTTGTTTATGAATTACCTGAAAGATGTGAACTAGTAGATACATTTCTTTTTCCCAGTAATAGAATTGTCCATTACATGCTAAATAAAAGACTTTCACTAGGCTTTCACACCAACGAAGACCATTTATCAATCTGGGGGCACACGGGAAGTCAGCAACCTCAGCTTGGGCAGGATTACTCTTTTATACTGAAATCATCTACTACTGAACATGTAATTTTTACCTGACCTGGGTTTACCTGGTTTATTTCTTAATTCTACCATTTACAAGCACCATCACCTTAAAAACTTTCTGAAACTTTTATGAATGTAGGGGCTATAGTAATGCCTACAAAGTGTTCTTATGAGCACATGTGTACCTGAACTATGGATAGGAAGACAGAAAAATGCAGTTGCTGCAATAGCCATTTCTCCTTTGCCTTGGAGTAATTAGACTGTGGATAGATTTATGTTTATTGACCACTGCTCCATAAAGAACACAAGGCTTCATAAAAAATCATAGGCTGATAGTTTAAAAGCTGAATTTGCCCTTCAGATATGCTTATTTGGGTTTGAAGTGCTTCAAATTAATTGCTCTATTTATTAAATTTTCTGATATCCTTTTTTTATTATTTGTTTTTGGTTATTGGGTATCAAACTCAGGACTTTGCACTTGCCAGGCAGGCGCTGTGCCACTGAACTATATCGCCGGCCCCTAATATAGTCAAATTAGTAAATTTTGTTTATATTCCTGTAGTCCTAGCTGAAGACGGGCCCTCACTGTTAGGGTGGGCTCCTGCTCTTACTTTGCCACAGAGCTGTCTCTCTGATGTACTTTGCCGACAATGGCGTCACCCCTGTGTCTTACCTCCCCATCTCTGCAGAGACTCGGGCTTGTGATTCGTGACTCTGGAAGTAATGCCTGACTATCTTGCACCCAAACTGTAACCCAACTTTTATCCTTAAAAGTGTGTAATCCTGCGTTACTTTTACAAAGCAGATCCTCATAATAGTCAGGTGATATTTATATCAACTCTGAGAATTTGTTCAGACATGCATTATTACCCCATTTTACAGTTGTGGATATTGCCTCACAGTTTTGTATGAAAGCTTAATATGGTGATCTGTTGACATTTTTTTCTAGAAAATGATGGCCTTTCTTTTAGGGTCAGCATTTTTTAAGCAAGTAATTTTATCCTCATAATTACAAAGGGAGAAAATGGGTGGTGGAGAGCAGAACCCACATATGGAAATATATAAGTACACTTTTTCCCCTGCTATAAAACATTGTTCAGCAAATTAAAGGGAATAAAATGAGTGTGATCACTCATTCAAAATAGATCATGTATAGAACTGCTTAAGGTACTTTTTAAGCTGAACTTTATCATCTGTATGGCTGGAAACCTGAGAGGGAGGTACATTTTTCCACCTGGTCTGTATTTAGGTTAGAGCAGAAATTCCTGTGTTTTCTGAGAAATGAGACACCTGAAAGTTGTCTGGTGATCAACCTTGTGTTTCATATAACACACTCAATTTTCTTTGCAGGCTTACCAGGGCCTAATTGTGCGTGGTCTTGATGCTGTGTGACTGTGTGTGCGAATAGAAAACCAGGGCTTGCAGGGACTGGGGAAACAGATCCTAGGTTCTGAGGCAAAAGAGGACTTACAGTGAGTATTCTAAAGACTGGTCAGAAGGCAGTGAGGCTGAAATGACTAAGTGGTGAGGAACACAAGATGAGTTACGGCGGTCAGAAATGGCAAGAGCAGTCAGGGGACACAGTAAGAATACGGACTTTAGCAGGAAAATAAAGTGAACCAATATCTTTGTTGAGTTCATTTCTGACTGCTCTGTGGAGACAACTTCAGTAGCTGATCTCTTGACATTCCAGTGTCTTTTCTATCACAGGCAGAAACTTCTTTTGATATTTACTGTAAACATTAACTCTAAATGTTTAACCAGCTTGGCAGAATTGGTATGTAGAGGGAAGGGTCTCTGAATAGTATTCTACAGAAAATACATGACGGATAGTTATGAAAGTGAGAATTATGCTATGCATATACTGCTTGTTTTTGAGTAAAGCCATCTGTTGCTTTCTTATCATACTCTGGATCATCTAGCAACTTGCAGTTTTATTGAGAAATGATATTGTCTGCATAGATTTGGGGACAATTAACAATTAAATTTGATAGTTGCATTATATTCAAAAGGAAAATGTATTCGTATCATTTATAAAAGTTATCCCAATATTATGTTTCTATATCCTTTCATTGACACATTTTTCAGCATTATTTAAAAAGTACAATGAAATACTCGAAGAGAAAGATTTTTGAGAATAACTTGTACCTGCTTGTTAGAGGATATATAAGATCAAAACTAAATGTTTGGCATTGGAATATCAAGGCCCATTATTACAAACATCTCAAGAAAAATAGTTTTTATTTTTCTTTATTTCCTTCAGTATTTCCAGGAAATTAACTATTTGACCTGTTTTTAAGTATGTAACAATAAGATAATTTGTTAGTCTTTTTCTCCTTAATATTATCCACCTGTATCTTTGCTTTTTTCATTTTAAACATTTAAAAACTTTATTTAACATTTTTTATCCATGTATTTTTGCTATACAAAATTGGTACATTTGTTTCAGGGAATTGTTATCTGTATATGTTAAAGTTTTACACACACACACACACACACACACACACACAGTCATTTTCAATCCCTTTACCTCCTCTCTCCTTTTCCTCCTCTTGTTGATCCCTTACTTCATCTCTACAAAGTCTTTGTTTTCTACCATCTGTCCTTTTATTTCCTTTATTTTACTCTTTCTTTACATTTTAGGTTACTCATGTAAGAGAAACTATGTAATATAGACTTTCTAAAGAGTTGAAGACATCGTACTAGTTATATGTGCATAGCAGTGTTTATGGCAGAACAACTCACAATAGCTAAGCTCTAGAAATATCCCAGGTTAGTGGTAGTGAACCTATGGCGTATGTGCCATAGCAGGCTTTTGTTATTGTTGAAAGATCTAAACGATTTTCCATCCCTGGCCTAAATCCTCATCAACAGAGGAACAGATAAAGGAAATGTGGCGTATACACACAATGCAATATTATTCAGGCATAAAGAACAATGAAACAATTCATTTGCAGCACAATAAATGGAATTGAGATCATAATGTTAAGTAAAGTAAATCAGACACAGAAAGTTAAATATCCTGGGTTTCTTTTTCTTTTCTTTTGTTTTCTCAGTCTTGATGGGGATTCATCTAGATTTTAAAAATTCCTTTTGAAGAATTATATTTATCAGTCTTCTAATCTTATTCTTTATAACCTCTTAAATTTTACTCTTCCTTTTTCTCTGTTTCTTGATTTTATTATGAGGCTATATAATGTTTAGTCCTTAAAATAAATGAAATTTGAGGCTATATATTTCCGCCTGTGGACTGCTTTAACTGCATGCTATAAATTTTGATGAGTAGCATTTTCTTTGTTATTCAGTTCTAAGTCTATTTTTAAATATTCATCCTATTTCTTCTTTGATTCTTGAGTTGTTTAGTCATGCCCTTTTATAGTATCCAGTTATACAGTTTTAAAGCATTTTTCATTAAGTTGTTGATTTCTGATTTAATTACGTTTCAGTCATATGTGCTCATAAAGAATATCTTTTTTCTTGGATATAAGGTTCCATATATATTCTAGTACATCTCATACAGTCAGAAACGGGAAAATTGAGCCACTCCCTTTCCTTCATTCAGCTGTGGGCACTGCACCACTCTGGAGATTATCCCTGTTTAAACTTAGGAGGTCATGCTGCCCAAGGTGGCAGGTCATTAATTACAACACATGTGAAAGACAAAGTGAGAAGCATTTGGTGTCAGAGGTGGCTGACCACAGTAGGGGGCACCTGAAGTTAGAGGTGCCAGACCTTCAAAATACTGGAATCCTGAATTGTGCTGAAGCTCTTAAAGGGTTTCTCTTCCCAAGTTCCTCTTCCCTCTGTCTGTTCTTGCTATCCTGTGATCTTCAATAAACATAACTGCTGTACTGACTATTTGCTACAAGGTGTATGCTTGGCAGTTGTTTCCTTGATGTACACAAGAACCTGAACTATTTTGGCCCACTCAACTGTAACGCATACATTAAATTCTCCTTGTTAACATGTTGTTTAAATTTTACTTATTTTAAAATTTTTGTCCTTTTACTCAAGAATCGCTGAGGTATATTGAAATTTCACAATAAAATTGTAAATTTCTCCATTTATCCTTTTTCTTTCAATTTTTATTTAATATACTTTGCAGCTCTATTTTGGGCTGTATTTTCTTGGTAAAGTAAGATTTTGATTGCTATACAATGGACCATTTTACCTTTAATAAGTATTTTTTTGCCTTAAAAATATTTATCTGATATAGTTCTAATGAAATTCATGTCATTTTGTTTTGTTTAGTATTTACATGGCACTGTTATTTTACTTCCAATAATTCTCTGTAGGTTCAATGTATATCTCTGTAAATAGTCTATAAATAGATGTCTATCTTTTCTTTGTTAAATTTGGTCCGTTAGTAATTATTGCTTACTGACCTATTTATATTTATTCCCATGGGATTATTTCTTCTCTTTTGCTGTTCCTTTATGCTTTTTCACTGAGGTTTCGGTTTCATTAGCTTTTTATTTTTCTTATTTTTTGCTTTTGCAGTTATTTATAGTTTATTGAGAAATACATATTTTGTCCTTTTCCCTTGCTGATTGTAATGATAACAATAATGGCTGCAAATGAAACACAAGAGTGAGAGCAAGGCCCATGGAGATGAAATTAAAGCTGTCCTCTGAGAGGCACATTCAGAAATATTTACATGAAATATAAATAAGCTGAATGTATATATTACATTGTCATGGTTTTTAAATTTTATTTTCAATAGAAAAAACACAAAATTTCAAAACAAGATAATAGGAGAATAGCAATGGTGAATATATTGCTCATTGTTACCTTCAAAGTAGTTACTCAAAGTACATGATAGAGGCAGGAAAAATTGCCCAAACAGTATCAGCACAAACCTTTCTTTTCAACAAACTAAGAGAAATTGGTGTTATCTGTCTTAACTATCTTGTATATATTTTTCCTTTCCTTTTCCTTCTTTTTTCTTCCCTGATCCCAATTTCTCTCTTTTGAACAGTTTCCACCCATTTCACAATATTTATGGTACATGTTGGATCTTTTCTTTTTTGGTACTTAGATTTGAACTCATGACCTCAGGCTTGCTAAGCAGGCACTTCCATGCTGGATCTTACTCTTTTAGCTTCTAAAACTAGGGAGACAATATGATGTTTACATACGTGACTCTGATTTATTTTAGTTATGAGTATGGTTTTGAGTTGCATTTACCCATAAAAGTTTCAAGCTTACCTTTCTTTATGGCTGAGCAATACTCCACTGTATAAAAACGCCACATCTTTTTTAGCCATGCCACAGTTGATGGGCATTTGGGTTGTTTCCAAGATCTAGCTATTACAAATTGTGCTGCTATAAAGATGGGTGCACATATATCACTGTGATATGATGATTTTACTTCTTCTGGGTAGACAACTAGAAGGGGAATAGCTGAGTCAAATGGGACTTCTAATTCTAGTTTTTTGAGGAATCTCCACACTGATTTCTACAATGCTTTCACCAGTCTAAATTCCCACCAATGAGAAGGAGTTCTTTCCCCACAGTCCCTCTAGCACTTGTTATTGGTTGATTTATTCATAAGAACTATTATTCCTGGAGTAAGATTCAATCTCAATGTTGCTTTACTTTGCATCTCTCAAATGACTAATGATGTTGAACATTTCTTCACATATTTATTTGACGTTTGTATATTTTCACCTGAGAAGTGTGTATTTATCTCAGATGCCCATTTTCAGATTGGATCTTTGAATTTCAGGGGTCTGATTTTTTTCAATTCTTTATATTTTTAGATGTCAGTCTGTTGTCTGAGGGGCGGCAGGCTCAAATTTTTTCCCACACTGTGTGTTGTCCTTTCACTCTGTTTTTGATGTTGTTGTGCAAAAGTTTTTCAATAAGATCAGATCTCATTTGTTGATTCTTTATAGTGTTTTCTCTTTAATGGTTTGAATAATCTTCCATTCCTATATCTAGTAACCTGAGCAATGTAGTTGAAGATAACAATATGTAATATAAGAAGCACTGTTAATTCCTATCATTTTATCTTAAAACCATGTATCACTTTTAATGTTCTTCCTTTGTTTTGTTTATATTTGTGATGTTCGTATGCTGCTATTGTTCTTTGTTTTCTCATTTACTACTCTCTTTAAAATAAAATAAAAAAATAATTGATTTGTGTATGTTAAACCATTCCTGCATCCCTGGGATCAATCTTAATTGATGATGTTGTATAATCTTCTTGATGATTTACTATATTCTGTTCTCAGTACCTTATTAAGGATTTTTGCATCTGTGTTTATTAGGGAGACTTGTCCATAGTTTGCTTTTCTGGTTGGGTCCTTCTCTTTGGTTTAGGTGTCAGTAATCCTTGGTTCCAGGAATGATTTTGGAAACACTGCTTCCCTTTCAATTTCATTAAAGAGCTTCAGCATTAGTGGAATTAGGTCTTCTCTAAATTTCTTGTAGAATTCACCAGTGAATCCATCAAGGCCTGGTTTTCCTTGTTGGTAGGTTTTTAATTACATTTTTAATCTCATTAACTGATATTGGGATATTTAGAATATTTATATCTTCTTCATTGTTAATTTGTAATTGTCTTAACAATTTGTTTTGGTGATGTGTACATGTCCAAGAATCTGTCCATTTCTTCTATGTTTTCCATTTTATTAGAGTACAAGTTCTAGAAGTAGGTATTGATAATTTGAATTTCCCCAGGATCCATTATGATTTCACGCTTTTCGTTCCTAATTCACTGAATTTTAGTCTTTTCTTTCCTCCTTTTAATAAGTTTGGAGAGGATTATCAATTTTATTTAATATTACAAAGAACCAACTCATTTCATTAATTCTGTGTATTGTTTTCTTAGTCTCAACTGCATTAATTTCTGCTCTGATTTTTATTATTTCATCTCATATGAGCTTTGGGTTTGATTTGTTCTTCTTTTTTTAGGAGTCTGAGGTTCAACATTAGATTGTTTGAGCTTGTTTTGTTTTCTTGATGTGACAGTTTACCACTATAAATTTTCCTCTTAGGACTGCTTTCATTGTGTCCCATAAATTCTTCTATATTTTACTGGCATTTTCATTTATTTGTAGATATTCTTTAAATTCTCCTTTAATTTTTTCTGTGACTCATTGGTTGTTCACAATGGTTTTGTTTAATTTCCATGTATTTAAGTAATTTATGTGGTTTCTTTTGTCTTTGAATTCCAAGTTTATTGCACTATGGTCAGATAATATGCCTGGGGTAACTTTAGTTCCTTTGCATGTACTTACATATGTTCTATGGGTTAAATGTGGTATATTTTAGAGAATGTCCCATGTGCAGCTGAGAAGAATGTGTGTTCTCTTCTTCTTGGTTGAAACACCCTGTAGATATCTACTAAGTTCATTTGTTCCTGGGTTTGTTTTAATTCTGATATTTCCTTGTTGATTTTTTTGTCTGGTTGATCTATCTAATTGTGAGAGTGGGGTGTTAAGGTTCCTTGATACAATTATGTTAGTTTTTATTCGATTTTTTATATCCATTACTAGTTGTTTTATGTTGTTGGGTGAACCAGTGTTTGCTGCATATATATTTATGATTGTTATCTCTTCCTTCAGTCTTCCCTTAAGATGTATATAGTGACCTCCCCATGTCTGTTTTGATCAGTCTTGGTGGGACGTTCACATTGTCTGTAGCTAGAATAGTGACCCCCTTCTTCTTTATGGGATCCTCTCATATGGAGTATTGTTTTTCCATCCTTTGACTTTCAGTCTATAAATTTCGTTTTGAGTTACATGTGTTTCTTCAATGCAGCATATTGTTGGATCTTGCTTCTTAATTCATTCTGCCAGTCTATTTCTTTTGATTGGTGAGTTGAGTCCATTTATGTTGATGGTTGCAGCTGGTATGTATTTATATTATTTTCATGTTATTTCATGTTGTTGGCTCGCTTTCTTATTGCTTTCTCTGACTGGTGGATTCTTACTGTTGATGTTCTTGTGATTATAGTCTTCATTTTCTCTTTCTAATATATGCTTCAGAGCATTCAAAGAGCTGGTTTGAATTTCATTAGATGTTCTTTATCATGGAAAGTATCTTATTTCTCCATCAATTTTGAAAGATATTTTTGTAGGGTACATGAGTCTGGGTTGGAATTTGTTTTCTTTTAGGGCGTGAAATACCTCACTCCAAGCTCTCGTTTATTTAAGGGTCTGTGTAAGAAATTTGCTGTGATTTTGATGGGCTTCCCTTTATAGGTGATTTGTTTCCAGTCTCTAACTGCTTTTATTATTTTGTTTTTGTGCTGAATTTCTGGAATCTTGATTGTTTTATGCGTTGATGTAGATCTGTTTTGTTCATGGCTGTTTGGAGTTCTATATATGTGAAATTCTTTATCTATGCTTGGGAAGTTTCCTGCCATTTTTCCTGTAAAGAGCTTTTTATGCATTTGCACTGTCTCCAGCTTTGTCATTGACCCCAATCAATCTTATGTTGTTCTTTCGTGCTTCATCTTTTAGTTGTTGGATTGATTTTTCATGGTCTGTTATTATTTTTAAGATAGTTTTCTTTTCTTGATCACTAGCCACAGTTTTCCTTTCAAAATCTGATATTCTATCCTCATCTTTATTCAATCTGTTGTGTATACTTCCAGTGGAGGTTTTAATCTCTTGTATTTCTTTTTGGTCTGTTTTATGGATTCCATTTCTTTCCTACATTGCGTGTTTGTAGTTTCTATCATTTCTGTAAGTTCTTGAAATTTTTTATGTGTCTATTCTAATATCTTTTATTTTGAGCATCATTTCTTTTTGTACTTGAGATATTTTTTTCTATACCCTTTCCACTTGTTTTTTGTTTTGTTTTGTTTTGTGTTGTTTTTCATTTTTGTTGCTATTATTTCAGAAAGTTCCAGTATCTGACTTCCACTTTCTTCTATCTCACTGTGCTCTGGGCTTGTCCTAGGTAGGCTTGGGGTCTGGATTGCATTTTTACTTCTGCATCTTGTCATTTTCTATTTTCTCTCTTTTATTTCATTTTGTTTTCTATGCTGTTGCTTGCTAATTTCTTCTGATAGATAGCTTTATCACTAGAATCTAGGCTTCTCTATGAGATGTTTGTCCTTCAAGGATGTCTTCTAGGCAGAAGTGGTTATTTATGTCTATGCCAAGAACCTACCTTGTTAAGGATGAAAATTTACTGTTTGGCGCAGCACCCAGTCTTTTGGCACTAGACTATGGTGATGATTCTGACCCCAATCACAGTGTTATCATACAAGGGAGAAAAATTGATTATTACATGTATGGCATCCTGGCTAAAGTAGTACAGTTGCAATAACTATTGTTTCAAGAACAGCTTAGCTACTGACGAACTATAGAAATTATTAACCTGATACCTTTAACCACAGGAGCAAATTCTAATGTTATATAACAAAACCCCACATATACCATGTACTTGTATTCAGTGACTTTCCCCTTAGTGGGGTGATTTTACTCTGTTGCGTGTGGGGGGGGGGGTGTTAAGATAGGTAGGTGACAGGATAAAGTGATGAATGAGGCCAAATATAGTAGAATCAAGACTGGAAGTCAAAGGATAATCACGGAAGTTTTGGGAAACTGAAGGACACAGGATGGAAGGAATAAAAGAGAAAGTGAAGGAATATTGATGTGTATCAGAAAGGAAAGGACAATGTTCACTCACATGAAAGCATTGTAAATTCAAGAGGTAGTTGTGGAGAGAAAGAGGATCAGTAGTAGAAAATAAAAGTGAAAGTGAGAAACCTAAGCAATGAAAAAAAGAAGGAAGAAAGGAAAACAGAGAATAGAAAAAAGGGGGAAAAACACAAAAACACCAACATAAGCACAAATATAAGACAAAACCCAAGCAGACAGGAAAAGGATAGCCAAGCAGATAAACAAGGGAGAATAAAAGTAGTAAAACTCCTCTGATATTCACAGTTCTAAGGTAGTGTCCAAGATACATCCCAGAAGTGTGCTCTGCTCTCTAGACAAGTTTGCCATGGGCTTTGTGCCGTGCTATGCAGCTGATCTTGCCTCTGGATATGGGGTCTTGGACTGTTCTTCTGCTGAAGTTCTCCAGAACCCTTTGATGTAGAATGGCAGATCCACTGGATTCTATTCTGTGATTCTGTGTGCTGTGGCCCAACGCTGTTGCACCTAACTTGCCAACTTCTGATCCTTCGTTGCTACTTCACACTTTTCCACACTGCTGGTCTTGTCTGGGCCTGCATGTGTACCTGTGCTGGGGTCCAGTCTCGCTGGTCATAACTGTACACTCCTTCTAGGTCCTAGCTGGATCTTGCTGATGGCTCTGCCCACTGTCAGGGTGTGTACCCACTGCCATGTCTACCTGGCCTGGTCTCCCTGAGTTGTTCGGCTGGCTATATGCATGTGTGCACCCACACCCAGGTCCACCTGGCCTACTCTCAAAGTTTATATTTGTATTTACTGACGCTAGAGAAAACTCTTTCTGATTTTTCATGGCAAAATCTCTACTTTTGATAAATATGGTTCATTTTCTAAAAAAATCTTAGTTGCATGAAAGAAAGTAAAAATAAGTTCTCCCAAAGAAGAAAGTGTGAAACTTACAATATCATGATGCAATGGAACATGGTGCAGGCAAAACAATTCATGGATGGGAGAATAAACTAATCACATACAAAAGTGCATTGTCAGTACTGTGTATCCCGTGTTTGGTTTGTCCATTCATCTGTCAATGGACAGGTGGGTTACCTCCACCTATGGTAATTTATGCTTCTGCTAAGATGGATGTACAAATATCTCTAGGCTCATGTTTTGATTCTTTTGTATATATATTCAAGAAATAGTATTGGTAGATCATACGATAATTCTGGATGTAGGTTTTGGGGGAACTGGTATTTGTATTTCCACAGTGGTTAAACTATTATACATTCCTGCAGCAATGAACATGAGTTCCAGTTTCTTCACAATCTCCACATTAGCTTTTGTATTCTGTTTTTATAGTAGCCGTTCTAATGGGATTGAGGTAGTATCTCATAGCGGTATTTTATGGCATTTCTCTGATTAATGAAGTTGAACACCATTTCATATACACATTGATCATTTGTATATCTTACTTAGAGAAGTGTCTCTTCAAATCTTTTGTCTGTTTTTAATAATGGATTGTTGTTTCAGTTGTAAGAGTTATTTATATAGCCCCATATCACATATATCATTTTTAAATATTTTTAATTTTGATAACTGCCCTACTTTGTTAATAGTATTATCTGATAGGCAACATTTTTAACTCTTACAAAGTGCAGTTTGCTTGTCTTCTTTGTTGCATATATCTTTGTTGTCATATCCAAGAAATCATTGCCAAATCCAGTGGCATGAAGCTTGTCCTTATAACTAAGGCTTTAGTAATTTTAGCCTTCCTATTTAGATCTTTTCTCCATTTTGAGTTAAATTTTGTATATAATATCAGGTGAATATTCAGCTTCATTCGGTTGCATGTGCACATCAAATTTTCCCAACACCATTTGTTTAAAAGTTGTTTTTTTCTCCTCTTGAAAGTTCTTAGCAATAGGTCAGAAGTCATGTATAGAAGAGTTTATTCCAGTGCTCTCTATTTCATTGTCCTGTATATCTTTTATGCCAGTACAACACTGATTTGATTATTGTAGTTTGGTAGTAAGTTTTGAAATCAGGACGTATGAGACCTCCAGTTTTGTTCTTTTTGGTAGATTATTTGTGATTCTTTGAGATTCCATATGAATTTGAGAAATTTTTCTATTCAAAAGTTTTGAGATGTTGATAACAATTGCATTGAATTTATTTATAACTTTGGGTAACAGTCCCCTCTCACTTTATGAACATGGATTACTTTTCCATTTATTTCATTTCTCTCAGCAGTGTTTTGTAGTTTTCAGTATATAAGCCACTCCCTTCATTTATTTCTAAATATTTTCTTCACTTTGATGCAATTATAAATAGAATTGTTCCCTTAATTTCATTTTTTTATTGCTTATAGCTGGTATAAAGAAATGCAACTGATTTTTTTCACATTAAGTTTTGTATCTACTACTTTGCAGAATTCATTAATTGTGTGTGTGTTTGTGTGTGTGTTCTCTGGGAATTTCAACATACAAAGTCCAGTCATTTGTGAACTGAGATATCATAATTTTACTCTTATCCAACTTGAATGCCTTTTAATTCTTATTATTGCCTAACTTCTCTGACTAGGACTCCCAAGACAGTGTTGAATCAAAAAAGCAAAAGTGCGTGTCTTTATCTTGTTCCTTATTATAGCAGAGAGGCTTTCAGTCCTTCACTGTTGACTACGATATTGGCTGTGAGTTTCTCATTTATGCGTTTATTATGTTGAAGTAGACTTGTTCTATTCCTAGTCTGCTGAGTGTTCTTGTCTTGAAAGACATTGCATTTAATCAAATGCTTTTCATGAATTAATTTAAATGATCATGTGATTTTCCCTTTTTAGTTTGTTAATGTGGTCTGTTTAATTGATTGATATTCGTATGTTGAACCATTCTTGTAGTCCAGAAATAAATGTCAGGTGGTCATGGTACGTGATCCTTTGAATAGTCCATTAAATATCAGTTTTCAGGTAGCATTTGGTTGAGGATTATTGCATCAATATTTAGTGTGCTGCTGATCTGCAGATTTCTTGTTTCGTTTTGTCTTTGTTTGGATTTGCTATTGGCATAATACAGGCCTCATAGAATGTTAGGAAGTGTTCCTTTTTACATATTTTGAAAGATGTGGAGGAAGATTGGCATTCTTTAAAAGTTTGGTAGAATTCATCAGTGAAATTATCCAGTCCAGTATTTTTACTGTGCTTGAGAAGTTTTTGATTACTGATCCAATCCCTTTACTAACTATAGATCTATTCAGATTTTGTACTTCACAGTTCAGTCTTACGTCTTGTGTTTATGACTGTTTCTCCATTCTATGTAGGTTAACAAATTTGTTAATATATAATATATAATTGTTTATACTATAATTCTTTTATTTCTCTAAAATCACTAACAATTTGTCCTGTTTCATTTATAGTATTAGTCTTTTTGCCTTTTTACTAAGTCTCCTTTAAGACTTGTCAGTTTTGTTGATTTTTTTCAAGAATCATCTGTTTCTGTTTGACCTTAAATGGTTGGTCTACATTTTCATCTTCATTATTTCCTTCCATTTATTGCTTTTGTTTGTTTCTCTTATTCTCTGTTTTTCTTCCTTTGTTTGCTTTAATGCAGAGAAGATGATTTATTTGAAAGAGAAAAGTGGGGAGAGATGATAGGTAGCCACAGTAGAGAGCACTCGAGATTGAAGTTCTCCTTCCTTTCTTAGTATACTCTTTTACAGCTGAAAGTTTCATCTTTAGCCTTTGCCGTGTTATGTGTTTATATGTCCCAAGATATTTTCTAATTTCCCTTGTAATTTTTTCTACCTCTCACTAATAGAAACTCACTTTCTACATATTTTTAGATTTGTTCAGTTTTCTTTCTGTCGATGATTTCTAATTTCATTCCATTTTGATCAGAGAGATACTTTGTATGTTTTTAGTCTTTTAAAAACTGTAAGACTTCTTTTGCAGCCTCAGATATGATCTGTTTTGGAGAATGTTCTTTATGTAGTTGAACAAAATGTGTATTTTGTTGTTATAAGCTGACTATTGTTATCGAACTATCAGTTTCTTCCTTCAGTTCAATGTTTCTTCTATTACTTTGTATCGCTGATGTTAAATGTACATAAATTATAATTGTTATCTTCTTGACAAATATATAATTTTGTTATTATATAATGTCTTTCTTTGTAATTTGTAACCGTTTCTGGCTTAAAGTCTTTTTTGTATGCTATTAATATAGCTCTTTTTTGTTGCTGTTTACATGAAATATCTTTCTTTCTTCTCTCACTTTCAATCTATTCCTGTCCTTATATCTCAGTGTGTCTCTTGCAGGCAGCATGTACTCAGATCAGGGTTTTTTCCAATTCCGTCAATCCAAGTCTTTTGTTAGAAGTTTAACTCATTTACATTTGAAAGACTGATAGGGAAAGGCATATTCCTTCTTTTTTGAAAAATATTTCCTGCATGTTACAGTGTTTTTGTCACACATTTACTCCAGTTCTGCCGTGCTTTTTTAGTGGATTTTTGTAGTGATGTGCTTTCATTCCATTCTCATTTACTTTTGTGTATATTTTATAGATATTTCCTTGTGATTTCTTTTTTTTTTTTTTTGCGGTACTGGGGATCGAACTCAGGACCCTGCGCTTGCCAGGCAAGCGCTTATTCCACTGAGCTATATCCCCAGCCCCTCCTTGTGATTTCTATGAAAAGTATCTACAATGTTCTAAATTGTAGCAATTGTATTTCAAATCTGGTGCCAATTTAACTCAGTTGCACATACAAGCTCTACTCCTTTATAGCTCCGACCCAAACTTTGTTATTGCTGCCACAAATTACACCTTATTATGTGCCTATTAACATAGATTTATAATGCTTTTATGCATTTGGGTTTCAAATCATGTAGAGGATAAAGAAGTGTAGTTAGAAAATAAGTTAAAATAATAATAGCGATTTATATATTTTCCATGTAGTTACTTTTACTGGAGAACTTTACATTTTTATATGGCTTCAAGGTGCTATCTAGCAACCTTTCATTTCAACTTAAAATGCTTCCTTTAGTATTTTTTTATGGGGATGCTATAATGGCAATGAACTCTCTCCACTTTTATGTATTTGAGAATGTCTTAATTTCTGTCTCATGTTTGAAGACAGTTTGCCAGGTATAAAATTCTCAGTTGACTCTTTTTCCAGTATTATAAATATCCTACTGCCTCTTGGCTTACAAGATTTATTCTACTTGGTAGAGAAATCCACTGATGACGTTTACTGGGAATCCTTTGCATATGATGAGTTCCTTTTCTTCAGAAGTCTTTCTTTATAATTTGACAGCTTGATACTAATACACCTTGGTATGACTTTCTCTGGCTTTACTAGCAATTCATTGAACCCCTTGGGTTTCTAAATCTGTCTTTCCTTAATTTGTGCAGTGTTTTAGCCATTATTTGTTCAAGTAAGCCCTCTTGCCCTTCTTGTCTCTCCTCCTTCTGGAATTCTTATCTGCCTGTATGTTTTCTGATGGATGGCCTTCCATAAATCCTCCATCCACATCTTTTACCCCTTTACTCCTCAGATGATAATTTCAAATTGCTTGTTTTCAAGTTCACTGGTTTTTCTGCCTGCTTAAATTTTCTACTGAACTCCTTGAGTGAAATTTTCAATTCAGTTAGTTTAACTCTCATATCTGGAATTTCTATTTGGCTCCCTTTAATAAGTTTACGAGACTCCATGTGATCTGTCTGACTATAGATACTTTCAAGAGTTCTATCTCTAATCTTGAAAAATGAGTTGATGACATTATTTTTTAAATATTTGATAGAATTCATTGTTCAAAACATTTGAAATTTTTCTATTCGCTTTTTTTTCTGTTCATTCTATTCAGCATTTAGCAGCTATTTATGTAGAAACAACTTTGTTCCTGGCATAGTTTTAAATTCTTTGGGCTATTAGTGACCAAAGAGGACAAACGTTTCAGCCCTCACGGGCTTACATTCTACTAGCAGAGAAAAACAATAAACAAAACATGCTAACAGAAAATAGAATTGTGTTTTAGGAGATTATAAGCGCTGCCAAAATTGAGCAGGGTAAAGCGGACCAGAAATTGGGAAACAGAATGGGGCAGAGAAGGACGTATAAAGATTTTAGATAAAACAGCAGGTAGGACTTACTGAGAAGGCGATGGGTGAGGTTAGACTTGAAGGAAGTGAAGCAGTGAACCATGTGAGTATCTGGAGAAAAAGTGCTCCAGAGAGAAACAGTGGACAACACAACAGGGGATCAGCTCTGCCCTCTTTCTTATAGTGATCACAAAGTTTATTTTGTTAAAGAAGAATTACGTGAAGGTTTACAAAAACAAGAATAGTTCTGTAAACGAATATTAAGATCCTATAATAATATACCTTTTATTATATTATGATCATTTTTTTCTTAAAAAAAACCTCCAAAGCTCAAGCTATATAACAAATAAATTTTTAAAATGTAAACCTTCTTTTTTAAAATGCAACTTTGCAAGTACTTTTTCAAACTGGCGGTAAACAGATAAATCAAAATACATTATTTATGTGTATATATATGCATGTATATAAATTTGTTGGCTTATATGATCATATAATTAAGAACTTAGGTGTTTTTAATTGTACAGGTAGAGAATTATTTGTCTACAACTGCTAAAGATTAGACAAAACAAGAACATTCATTGTTATGCAGAATACAGTTTACAGTGGTCATTAGATAACTAGTTGTTTACTAACTGATAATTTAGTTTTAAGAAATGTACAGTTTAGTGGTGGAAAAAATACACTTTGAATGAGAAGACTTCTTTCTAGTCTACTAACATTCCTTAATGTACGATTTCAAAGAAGTCATTTTAAGTGGTTTCATTTCACTAGCTTGTTGAATGGTTTTGGTTTTAAATGGGATTTGATGAGGTATATTTACTGTTTATGTTTCTGTATTTCTGTGGTTATTGTTCTATAATGTGTTATAACAGTGATGCACTACTTTAAATATTTGTCTAGTAAAATGTTGTTAAAGAGAAAAATTACATTTTTTGTCCAGCTGATATATTGCTTAGTCTGTGAATCTTTACCTGAGCACTGCAGAAGTACTTACTTCCTCACCTGGCTTGCTACTGCACTTTATGCATATTTTTATTATTGCTTTTCATCATGTGTTATGACTACATATTTATTACCTATCCATGAGTGGCCTAGTTTTGTATTCCCAAAGTTATTAAAATTCTTTGCACACCTTTGATGTTTAGTCATTTTTGTTTGGTTTTAATGCTTATAAATTGAAAATCCAACAGTTAATTTCTAATAGTTAATATCTGAGAAATTTAAGGTCAGTGACATTACTACTTGAAAGGCAATATTTCATGTAATGAATGTTTCTCCTAGTGGAAAACTTATATTTCAGACATTTGACAAGGTATAATTGGTCTCTTTATCTAAAATTTGTATTATATAGATGACATAAATGCTTATTTGAATGACTCAGGCAGATATGAGAAGTAGTTATTCTGTCACTGATTATGAAATCATTAAAGAGGATGATTATTACTGATTACCTCTTTGCATTTTGGATCAAAGGCACAAATTTCATGAAGATTACATGTTCTAAGAACCATTCAGAAGTGTTTCTTTTTGTACTGATATAATTTTCAGAAGGCATTCATAGCCATTTACTAGATGATGTGTCCTTAGGTATAATTAATCAGAATATGATCTGTCATTTGCTTTAGATTTCCAGATTCCTTTCAGTTCTCCATAATCTTTCTCTCCCCTATTTAAAAAATCCTAATTTGAAGAACCACATTTATTTGCTTATTCAACATCAATGTTCCATGCACAGAAATAAACATAATTAGATTTAGAAGTAAACACAATAGACAAGGCCTCTGCTATCAGAATTAGCAATAAACAAACATATGTTCATTTAACTAATGTTTGCTGATTGCTTACCATGTGCGAGCCGAGAATTGTGCACACAGTAGTACAAATAACGTCTGCCCCTCACATAGCATACATAAACATGGAAGAATAACAGAATAAATGGAAAGGTTAACCTCATGAAGATTGTCAGAAAAAGCCAAAGAAAGCTGTATTTGAGCTGAAAATCAAGTGATGTGCAGGAGGAACCAAAGAAAAAGGACTAATTGAGACCAAGCAGCAATTGCCAGGGATAGGAATGGACTCACTGTGTTTCATGCTCATTGTTTGGTAGGTTTTGAAGTGAGATGATTAAAAAATTTATTACTGCATCCTTTTCACCAGTTAAAAATGAAATTAGGTCTTCAGCTGTGAAGTTTTATAGGAAAAGCTATAAAGCAAAGAAGAAATTTTAGGAAAGACCCTGTGAAGTAATAACTGCAGAGGGAGGCAAACCCCTCTCTGAAGTAGGAGGGGGAAGGGAATGCCAAACCAGGGAAGTGCAGTAAAATCTCTAGACAGTTTGAGAGTCCACATGTGGCTTGTTAGTCAGTGTGGTTGTGTGGGTTTTGTCCGTCTGCAAGCACAGGTGTGAGGAAGATGCAGCATTTAACGACTCTCTTTACTTAGGAGATTGTGATGGAGAAAGACAGAAAGAAGAGTAATTGCAGTAATATAAATTGTAAGATCAATTCTGGGAAAAGGAAAATGAATTGGGAGTGAACACTAGAGAGGGTTGAACCTAGATCAAGTGAGAGCCAGGGATATAGCTCAGTGGTGCAAGCGCCTGCCTGGCAAGCTCAAGGTCCTGAGTTCGATTTCTGGTACAAGAAAAAACCTCATAATGCTAAATCAAGTGAGGACTTGAAGGGTTGGTGCTGTAATTAGGTAAAAGTTGTTAGGGTGTCACACAAGTAAATGTCGTTGTTTGATATACGGAATATTAATACCTAACCTGTTAATAGATATGTTTCTTTGTATACAAACACAACTGCAGCCAGAGTTTTAACATTAAAAAGAGTACATTTGTATAGTAACTGACAAAATGTGGAGGTCATTGAAAATGTGGAAAGCACTTTCTTTTTCTAACCCTCTTTTGTAATTTTAAAGAAATAGTTAAATAGAATATAAGAAAAACATAGAATGTTAAAAGCCTTATTTGGGATGAAACCTGCGATCTTAGGTTATCTATAAACTCCTTTGTGAAGTCATTTGACATTATTGACCATATTCCCTTAATTCATTGATTAATTAACTAATTATGTGAGCAGTGTACAAGGTGCTAGGCATACAGTGATCATATCAGATATTACCATGCAAATAATATCTGATACCATAAATTATATCTGATATCATTATTGTTTTTGTAATGATATCAGATGGTAATGTTACTAATAACAGTGTCAGAAAATGACCTTATTGACCAGTGTCTTAGTTAATTAATTAGTTAATAATCATTTTAGCACTGTGGCAGATGGTGAGCGGACAGGAGTGGTGTCAGAGAGCAGTGCAGAGTGCTTTTGAAACACACAGACAGGGCATGCAAAGCAGAAGCGGTGGAGGGTGGTCACATTTGGAGGAAGTAACATCAGGCCTGAGACCTTAAAAATAAGTGGGTGTTAGAATTTAGTAAGGAAGGCAAAGGCAGAAGAGAGAGGAGATGGTGTACATAGTAAGATCCTCCAGCAAGAAAGAAATGATGGGGTATTTCCAGAGTAGCACGGTGTGAGAATTCATGTTGAGAATGAGTCTAGAAAATGAAGCAGGGGCCTTATTTTAAAGGACTTGGTACAATGTGGTAAGAAAATTTTCACCTAAAAGCAGTAAAAGAACCCATTATTAAGCATTGCAGGGGCTGGGGATATAGCTCAGTGGAATAAGCGCTTGCCTAGCAAGTGCAGGGTCCTGAGTTCGATCCCCAGTACCGCAAAAAAAAAAAAAAAAAAAAGCATTGCACAGAGCTTTAACATACAACACTATCACTTATCAAGTGTAGGTTTAGTTTATGTGAAAACTTAAATTTTATTTTCTCTACAGTTATTGTAAAGTTCTTCAATTCATTGTATTATCTACATTTAAAGAAGTAAATTAAAATGATCTAAATGTCTTTTCTTTTAATCTGGACAGAATAGCAATTAATGTGACACTATATTAAACATAGAAATAAAGCCCCGCTTCATAAAGCACCATTAAACTCATATTAATCTGTTTGCAAGGAAAAAATTAGAATTTTCTAAAGTACATTTAGTTACTGCTGTGTATTTTCTATTATACTGATGAAAGTATTAGATAATTTCCCATGAGTTTATGTATGCCATTTAATACCCCTAATCAAATGTAAGTGAAGCTGTACTTTTTCTCTCCAGTGATTTAAACCTCTGAGATGTTCCCATTAACTGGAAAAACAATCATCTTTGATCATTTTCCTGATCCTTCTGATACATGGGAAATAACTGAAACAATTGGCAAAGGAACTTACGGGAAAGTTTTTAAAGTACTGAATAAGAAAAATGGCCAAAAAGCAGCAGTCAAAATTCTGGATCCAGTTCACGTAAGCCACCATTTTCTCCTTAATTAACTTTATTTTTATCTGCACTGAGCAGTTTAAAAGTTTGAGAGCATCCTATATCAAGTCACTTATTATAGTGCCTTTCTAAAACAAGTTACATTTTGAAAGAAAAGGTTAAAGTCTACGTGTTTGATTTTCTTAGTAAGCCACCATTTTCTCCTTAATTAACTTTATTTTTATCTGCACTGATCAGTTTAAAAGTTTGAGAGCATCCTATATCAAGTCACTTATTATAGTGCCTTTCTAAAACAAGTTACATTTTGAAAGAAAAGGTTAAAGTCTACGTGTTTGATTTTCTTAGTTTACCTGCTTTACATATATAATAAAGACACAGTAAGTACTTGATGAAAATGAATATATGAATAACCACATAAACAAATGCAGGGCTCAGTAGTTCAATAGTTCATTCAATAATATTTTAGGATTTTAAAAAATTGTAAAAATATAAACACATAGTCAAGAAGTAATCCTAAATATCATCTAACCCAGATGTCCTTTTCTTCCCATGTTAACTTAAGCTTCTGCTAGAAGTTTCTTCTTAAACTAAAGTGGTTTCTTTAAAAACTAAATTCCTTTCAGAAAAGAGAAATTAATTTTCAGATTTATTTGTTTCCAAAGCTCAAATGATGGTGTTTTATAAGAGCATGCGGTTTCTCATTGCAAAGAATTGAATTTCCTGTTTCTGAAGTTTCTGCTTTTAGTGAGTCCCCGGTCATGATCCCCCTTACTTTCATTGGGGGTTATGACAGAGGAAAACACCAGGCCTTCTCCCTGTAGTTCATACCAAGAGGAGACTGAAAATTCTATTTCCTAGGACTCATTTTGACAGTGTGTACATGTGTGCATGTGTGCTTGTGTGTGTGTGTGTGATACCATTGAAGTTGGGACCTGGTCGTGCAAGGCAAGCACTAACCATTGAGCTACACCTCTAGCCCCGTTTTCTCTGAATGAGGGCTGGCAGTGTGGGCATATGTCCAGGCTGCTGGGAGACACTTGGTTCTCCTCTAGTACATGAGAGAGTCAGAATGAGCTCAGTAACCACACACTCACCAAATTCCTACTGAGAGCAACTCCTCCAGTTCCAAGGCTCCACCTGTGGAAGCACAGCAGGAGGGAAAGAAGGGGAAGTGTGCGGTGAGGACAGGAGAGAGCCGTGGGGCCTTATCAAGGCTCATCCGCTGCTGCAGATTCTGCGAGAGGCCCCTGAGCCTTTGTTCATCTTAGGGGCGGATGCTCTTTTTGCTAAGCTCATTAAATTTCACTCTTCTGTATTACACTGAACAGAGAAGACAGGAAAGCAGGTTCATTTTGAAGTAATAAGTGAGATACTCTGGTGGGGAAAAATTTAGCAGCACTATGCACAGGCTTACCCAATGTGCAATATATTTATAGTAGCATTTAAGTAGAAGGAAGAGAGGTACAATTTATGCCACATCAAAGTGCCTGTACCTCTTTATTTCTTCTGGCTGTTGCTATTAGGGTTGGGGCTTGCAGCAGCAAAAAGTAGAACTTTAGACTGATTGCACGGTTGCATCCCATCATTTCCTTGCTTCTTGGTGAAGAAGCACCATGGCATTAATACATATAGCTACTCTTCTTTCATAATTTGCTCATACATTACAATGTATAAATTGTACAGACCTTATAAATCATGTGCGCTACTGCTGTTATTTAATGAAAAGTTAATTCTATGTCATACTGCTTGTTCTTTTGCTGTTTGTATTCTTCTCACAGTACACATATGTTTTCCTAAGAATTCTTCATTCTTCCTTCATCATGTCACGTCAAGTAAAAGAGATTTATACCCGGTAGACCAGTAGATTACAATCTCAAGTAAATTGAAATATAGCCACACAGTTTATAAAGAATGTCTTAAAAACATAAAAGTAGTAACAGCAATACTATAGAAGTAAGGATTTCTTATTACCGTCTGAGTTGTTTCATGTACATGTGATTCTGGAGAAGCACAACTAAGTGACCAGTTTACACATTTTATCATAATAGCACACTGCTGGGGTTGGTGGCACACTTCTGCATTCCCAGCTCCTCAGGAAGCTGAGGCAGAAGGGTCAAAAACTGAAGTCCAGCCTGTGTAACAAAGTGAGACACTGTTTCAAAATTTAAAAAAAAAATCAAAAGGACTGTGGATGCATCCCAGCATTCCCTGATTTCAGTCTCTCTCTCTCTCTCTCTCTCTCTCTCTCTCTCTCTCTCTCTCTCTCTCTCACACACACACACACACACACACACACACACACACAGGCCACCTGTTTGACTTCTGGTAAGTGGGTGCTAGTTGCCTAACAATTATATTCCATCTTTTTTCACTTTTTTGAAGAGTAGGAATATATTGCCTACATGACTGCTTTTTCATAGCTTCTTAATATCTAGTATTCCAAGGAAAAATGTAAACCAACTTTCTAGTCCTGAACGTTTTTATTTGAAGTCAATATTTTGTCACTGAAACCAAGTTACTAATACAACGAAAGCAGCATCTTCATATAAATGGAAGCAAAATGCCATACACTTAAAAATAGCCTCTTATTTTTCCTTCTAAAATTCAATTAAGCTAATATAACTTGAGCGCAAAAATCACAATCTCTCTCCATAATGTAAAGAAAAATTTCAGTGCACAGGACTAAACAAGGTAAAAACTATCATGATTGTGCTTTAATAAAATTGAATTGTTTGATAGTCTAACGTTTATTTCACATTATTTATATTTTTCTCACAGTTCTCTTATGATGTTTTGAAACTAGGATATTGATGAAGAGATTGAAGCAGAGTACAACATTCTGAAAGCACTTTCGGACCACCCTAACGTGGTCAAATTCTACGGGATTTACTTTAAGAAAGATGAAATAAATGGAGATAAGCTGTGGCTGGTTCTTGAGGTCAGTATCTGAGCATCATAGTGTGAGTAGAAATTTGAAGTGTGATCTTGGAAAGCCTTAATGATTCTATAACATCAACACCATAAAACACTCTTCTCAGTAGACTATTGTGTCTAGTTCTGACCTTGCTGCCTTCATATGCACACCAAGAAATTAAAAGTCCACAGAGATTATTAATGCTTAAAAAGAAATGAGTCCACCATGAAAAAGAAATGAAGAAACAGACTCTTTTTCCTGCAGGAAAATAAAAGAAATAAGCTACCAAATGGATTTTATTGTCCTGTTTATTTATTCATTTATATTTTGTTCAGCTAATATGTGCCTGAGGCTCCGGCCCAGGTGCCAGGGTATAAGAGAAAATTAATGTTAAGTGAGACTTCAGTAGACAAAAATAGCTTCAGTCTTCCTTTACTGTCTTTATTGACTGTTAATGACTTAAAATACAGAGTAAGATATTTATATTGATAGGGAGGAAAATTTACTAAAAATGGTGTTGAAGCTGGACATGCAACTCAGCAGCACAGCACCTGCCTGGCAAGCACAAGGTCTTGAGTTTGGTTCCCAGTACCAACAAATAAATTAAGTAATTAATTAACTAAAACATGGTGTTGATACTGAATAAGTTGTATTTTACTTATGGGAAGGGAAGCTATGGATTCTGCCTTTTCAAGTCTTGAGAGTAAGCTTTCTCGTCTTTGCCTGTCTTCTCTAAAGGGAGACTAGTAAACTGCCTGATAAGGTGACTGCCAGTCTTATGAGAATCCAGGTTTTTGGATTTTCAAAACACCAGCAGATTCCCTTGTCTGGTGAGAGTTGCTCTCTGTTTCCATGATGGAGCTGGGGGCTCGTGTGGTAGAAGGCAGAAGGGCAAGTGAGCATAATACTCTGTGAGGACTTTAATCCTATTCACTCTTAATGGCCAATCATCTTTTAAAGGGCCCACCTCTTAATCCTTTCTCACTGGCCATTAAGTTTCAAAACCAAAATTTTGGCAGGGACATATTCAAACTATAACAAATACAATAATCACGTGTAAATTTCATCATTTTCCTAAATTATATTTTTCTACTATAGTTTTAAAGTGATTCTACAATTAAATTATGTAGAAAATATTTGAAACTACCATAGTCAACATTTAACATTTACCTCATTTTTGTATAGTTAAAATGGTTGACAGTATTACTCATGAAATTGTTCTAGTTTTTCACCTAATATAATTTGAAATATAACCTGATCACATTTGTCTTTTTCAATGTAGATAAATTACTTGGTTAATAAAACACAGGTAAAGTATTAACACAGGTGGAACTGGCGATCATTGTGTTAGAGGAAATAACTCAGGCACAGAAAAACAAGCACTGCATGATCTCACTCATATGTGGAATATAAAATGTCAATTCTATAGAAGCTGAGAAGGGAAAAGTGACTACCTGATGCTGGGGGAGTAGGGAGGCTGGATGGGGAGAGACTGATCAGTAGGTACCGAGTTACAGGTAGAAATAAGTTGTTCTTCATGCTTTTGTGCAATGTCTATTGGTTATAGATAATAAGTATATACTGTGCATCTCAAAATTCTAGAAGAAAAGCTTTTTGAATATTTCACTACAAAGAAATTTTAAAAGTTTCAGGAGCTAGCTCTGTGTATACTGATTTAAACATTACATACTGTACATGTGAAACATCACGTGGTGTCACATTAATATGTTCAGTTTTTCTGTATTGGTTATAATGAATCTAATTTTAAGAAGAAGCTAGGTGTGATGGTGTACGCCTACAGATCCAGCTGCACAAAAGGCTGAGAGAAGAAGGGTCACCTGAGCCTCGGTTTAAGGCCATCCTAGTTAACATAGTGAGACCCCACCTGAGAAGCCAAAAATAGCAATAAAAAAGCAGGTAGAATGAAAGGATCAAATATAAAGTAGTAAAAATGTAGACCAGGTTTACCATGCTCCCTTCTCCTGAACAGTGTACCTGTGATATGTTGCGACTGCAGCACCTGGAAAAGTGTGGCTGAGCCTCTATGCCTTCATTTAATAATCTATCTTTTTAATTTTGACAGAATTGTTGACTGTAGTTCTGGAGCCCTATAGTCCTCTGTTTCGGTCTATGGGTCTTCATGCCTCTGGCCTCTGATATCTCTGTTTTTCACCTGGGTGCAGTGCACTCTGTCCTGGACTCACTGGTCTCCCCTTTCTCTTCGTGTAACAGTATGTGCCTTGTTCCTGTTACCCACTCTGCTGTTGTCACCCAATCGTGAGTCCTTCCAGTTCCATTTCAGTAGGGAACAGAACCTCCAGTCACTTACCTGGAGTGTCGGGATGTTGATGTTCTGTGTTTGAAACAGAACAGAAGTGTCAAATCTGTGGGCGAAAGTTTGGATTCGGGGTTACCCTTTGCTCTCTTGCTCCCTGCCGACCACACCTCCTCCTACACTGGCGTATAGCTCTGCCTCGGTGCACCTGCTCAGTTTATCCACAAAGCACCTCCTCAAGTCCTTTTGTTGCTGGCTTCTCCTGCTTTGCTAGATCAGTTCCAACTTGTCCATTTGTTTCTGTATTTTAAAATTTTATTGACATCTCTTGTCCATTACTCTTTTCTCTATTTTTTTTCTTTGCAGTTTATACTTTTCATTCATTTTCCAGCATTTTAAAGGGGATTGATAGATGAGAAAAAATAAATTTATGTTTTATTTGCAACATAATTATATTACGGAGAGCCTTTCAATATGTAAAATAAGATTTTCAAAATTGTTTTCCTTATCTGAAGCTGTATATTCTTTTCAAAGTTTTAAAACGTTCAAAAATAAACATTCATGCCCTTTTAAATTTGACAATTTATTTATGATTTTTTATCAGTCCCTTGGACAGCATGCCTGACACCCATAACTCCTTGAGGTTTCGAAGAAGTTTGTTTTGACTTTGGGGCTCAGAGGGTGCAGCACATAGTTAGCTGGATCCCAGGCAGAAGTGGCCTGGTGGAAAGACAGGGCAGAAGGAAGCTGGTCACCCATTGGAAGCCAGGAAGCAGACAGAGAAGAGCCAGAGTAAGAGACTCCCTCAAAGGCGCCTCCCACGGATCTGCCTTCCAGCTGGGCTCCATCTTTTAACAGTGTACTCACCCTGCTAGTGGTTTAATCCACTTGTGAGCACAGTGCTACCATAATACAGCTTCCGAAAGCACACCTCGAAGCAGAGACTTTGCGGGGTGGGGCATTTTAGATCTAAAGCGTAACAGATTTCAAAATGATGATGTATTTTTTTAGTTTAAGATAGGTTTATATTTTCAGTTAAATCCCATAGTCAACAAAGATAAACTTTTTAAAAAACTCATCAAAATTTAATTAGCCAAGTAATGGAATACAAATTATGCTCTTCACCCATTTTGCCTCAAATTAATGGAGAAATGCGAAAGTTTTCTTCATGATGATTTTGTACATTTGAGATATAATGCAAATTCTTAATGTAGTCCTGGGTATAATTTTGTATATCTTTCAAAACATTTTCAATAATATGTTTAAATTTTTTTCTGCCATGTAGAGTAAAATGGGAAGATTAGCATTTCAATAGAGATTCAGGTACTCCAGCTAATGCAGGCAGAAAATGGATAAGAAATAAGGTATAAATCTTTGCACAGAGATGAAAAACTATTGAATGAGATCAGTCATTATTTTTAGCCTACCAAATCTCTGTTCTAATTATATTGGTGTTTCTCAGTATTAGTACTTGGAACTTAGTGAGAGTTGAAGACTCCTGGTTATAGTTAAGTACTTTTTTGTTATTTTTGTTGTTTTCGTTTGGTGGGGAGGGAGTTGTGTTTTTTTTAAGGGAGCAGAAAATAGTGACTAAAATAGTTTTGAAACAATCACTACAAGTGATAACATAACTGAATCAGAATTTCCCCTGTATTTTATCATCAGATGGAGATAGTAGAAGTATCCCTAAATGGCTTGAGAAAAATAGTAAATGAAGATTAATAAAATGATATTTCAGAAATCTCATCCCTGTGAACTTACAAAATGGGGGAGGGGAGCATAATAGAAGAAAGTAATTGAGAAATGTATACAAGATTATTGATTTGCATATGCAAATTAGAGTAATTTCATATACACATAAGTGGCTAGATGTACAATTACCTGATTTATAAACATGAATGGTGCAGGTGCTGCATTAAAGGCACTTTCAGAAAATTGGCTTGTAGGGTCAATACTTTGTGCTACAAAATAACTGCTAATTACACCTCTTATCATAAAAAAGCCCAAATAAATTATTTTATATGAGTATAGTCAAAGAATGGCTCCAAAGGGAGTAATGTTACCCACAGAGTCACACTAACAAAGACAGACTTCTAATGGGGACGTGCGTAAATGGAGTATGTGGGTTGGGGTATATCTGAGCAGTGAGTGCCAGCCTTCCTTGTAAGTCTGGCACATGGGGAAGACTCTACCAGCCTATGTAAACTCTAGCATGATGACTTTTTACTAGGACACATCATTTTGCTTCTATTTCAATCCAGAATTGAAATCCCAGGAATAATATTGTCCCAGGTTTGCTGGACAGTCTACTTTTAGTTGTGATTTTTTTCACATTTGATGTAATTTTTCTCTTTCCTGTGTTTGCCTTTTATTGGTTTGTAACTATTTTAAGAATGAATGACACACTTGAGGAATTATTTACTCCTTACTTCTCTGCATGCTCAGTTACAGATTAAATGTTGCCCAAGTATATAAAAGAGCATTCTGTCCTGGCCCTCTGAAATTCTGGTGGCACATTTGAAGGAACTGTGTAATAAGAGAAAGGGTAGAACATTTTCCACTGTGTGTGCTAACTTGGGTTTTTACAGAATATCTTTGGTGATTTTTTTATAGTTGTGTAATATTTTAGATTTTCCTAACACAGGCATATAGGAAGATCCAATGTTATTTTTTAAATTTATACTTTATTTTTTCATATCTTGCTTACATCTCTTTCCTCCTGTTGCCACCACATTCTTAGCCTGTTTAGTAAGAGGCAGGTACCACTTTCCCCCTTGTACTTCCTTTCATTCCTAGTACCCACTGTGCGGGGTCAGTGTCAGGAGTGTGGGGAGGAGAGGCTGGGAAGCCAGGGCTGGTCAGGGTTGTGTAGACGTGTATCACTTGAACCAGGAAACCAGAACAGGAACAGTCCAGAGTTAAAGCTTTCTCATATTAATCCTTCCCTACTGAAAAAGAGGAAGAGAAGAACTGAAATCTAATTGTAATTTTTCCCCTCTTGGTTGGATCAACAACCACATTTTACCTATGCGGGGGCACCCAGACTTCTCTCTCAGAAGCTGTTTGCTTAGTGGCCTTCAACCATAACAGGGCCAAAAGGCAGAGTTGGAACATCTTTCTGTTAAAGGACCTTTTCCCTAGCAATCCCATTTTAGCTCAAATTGCTCCTTTCGTGGTGGTGCTGCAGAATGCATTCTGCTATTCAACTGAATTGGCCCTGATTTGTTCATTCTTAATAGTGACATTGCTTTCTCTCATTGCTTTCCAATTACAGCATTTTTTCTCTTTGAAATTATATCCCTTTTAGGAGATCACAGACTGGCAATTACAGGTGGTGTTTGAAATGCACAAACAACAGTACAAAGTCATGCAGCCTCCCAAGTGCACATTTCAGGCCATCAAAATGGTTTCCATAAACATAAATACTACTTTTCGTAGACCATGCATTATTGGTTTTTCTGTCTTTTGTAATTACATCTAGTAAGTAAGCAAGGCCTGGCATGAGGAAAGCAAACGTGGGGTGAGAGAGAAGAGTTAGAGTGACGTTGTTTTCAGCTGTTCACCCTTTAATGGTGTCAACACAGAAAGAGACAAAAAGGCCTTGCTGTCCTGTCTGTGTGTGAAGGGCCAGTGGACGCAGGGCAGGGGTGGGAGCTGGGCGTCTGTGCTCTTAGTAGCGCAGCGTTATTTCTGCCTCCCTTGGGCTTTGTGCATTGGAGGCAAAGGAGCAGACTACAGAATGACTCCTTTCATATTCTAAGAGCGGGACAACAATTGCCAGTTCTCAAAAGAAAGGCTGTTATTTGGTGTATTTGCAATAGAAAAGATGGCCAGTTATGTAGAGGAATTTCATTTTAGATTTTATTTAAAGGACAAGATGGAAAAACAGTACAAATGCACTTCTTGGTACTCTTTAACCAAGGTAATATTTAAATTGTGTGTGTGTGTGTGTGTGTGTGTGTGTGTGTTTGTCTTGTGTGTCTGTGTTCTCTGAACAGGAGTATAAGTTTATTGTATAACTTCAAGAAAAAAATGAGGTGACCAAAGATGTCTTATATTTGATAAAGTAATTTTTATTATACCCATTAAAATATTTCTTCTGATAAGTTTTTTCTTTTATAGTGGAGTTTTTTGTTGATAATACTACCAGTGTGTGAGGGTGGCAAGAATTTTTAGATGTTTCAGGGTGAGGGAACTGTTACATATTTGAGCTAGTGGCTCCATGGCAGTGCCCACTTACCAGAACACATCTAGTTGCATAGTTAAATGATTCATTTACACTGTATGTCATAACATCTTTGACATACTATTTACACACTAGGAAAGTGATGTCACAATTTTATACACCACAAAAATACACATTAGAAAATATATATTGGGTGATGATGCCAGCTATCATTAATGTTTTATTAGTATTTTGTTGGAGTCTAGAAATTTGGTACATTAATATATTTTATTGAAGTTAACAGTTTGAGTAAGTACCTTCCATGCCTTGGGGAAAAAATGTCCTGGCGTGTGTGTGTGTGTGTGTGTGTGTGTGTGTGTGTGTGTGTGTGTGTAGATTTTTCAGACCCTAAGTTTATCCATGTACTTACTTATTTCATAAGTAGTAATCTCTTACTTTGGGCTAGCCACTTTGGTGGATTCTGGGCTCTCAGTAAAGAAGATGAACTTTTTTATCATAGAGCTTATTGCCTAGTGGTCAGGAAAGAATTTAAAATGAAAGCAAGTTAATTATATATTTTACTAGTGCTGTGATGAATATAAATGTGGAGAACAAAAGAGAAGGACTTCTATGAACAGTCTTCAAAGAAAGCCTGTCATTTTAATCTGCCACCTAAAATCAGAAAGGGAATAGTTACACAGCCTTTATGCTTTAAGTGTTTTCCTGACTTCTCTTGTGAAAAATTCATACCATCTTGAACCGACAGAAGCAAAAATTCCAAAAATAGGTCATAGAAACTATT
This sequence comes from Dinomys branickii, assembly GCA_004027595.1. Lineage (NCBI taxonomy): Eukaryota > Metazoa > Chordata > Mammalia > Rodentia > Dinomyidae > Dinomys > Dinomys branickii. The sequence continues at coordinate 108,731 of PVLD010001213.1, read as the reverse complement.
TTAAAGCACACACATAGAGGGAGGGGGAGGGAAAGAGGGAGGAAGAGAGAGAGGTGCAGAGAGAGAAAAAGAGATTTGTAAAACACTGTCAGAAAATCTGAAATTTTAGCATGCAGAGCTTGTTTCTGGACATGACAATATGGTATTGACATACCATTGTACTATAAACAGCCAGAAAACTACAGAAACACGCTTTCCAGTCACTGGGAAAGAACTTAGGTTATTTCACTATGAAAAGGAACCAAATGAGGCAACACTACAAGCAACACATCACCTTAGAGACAGCTTCCAGGCCAGGCGCGAGGGCCTCCAAAGGAGACCAAAGTGATCTTGCTGAACTGAAAAGATGAGGAAGGTTTGCTGGCTAGAATTTTCAGAGAAAAGAGAGCTATGCAGGAAAAAAAACTCCAGAAATCTGTATAAAGGTTAGCTATACAATTTAAATAAAGACACAAAAGCTTTTGATTAAAAACCAAGATGGATATATATGTAGTGAGATTTCATGCATATAACATATGTATATTTTACCGGAGGAAGAATTCCTGTAGGGCTACCGCCTGTACAGCTACTGCAGTTCATGCAGGACTGTGATGCCTGAGGTAGGGCCAAGCAAACCGGGGAAATGTCACTGAATACTTAAGGCATTTAGTAGAGACCCCCAGAAAGGTTACACTTTAGAATAAGGAATAAACTAGCCTTAAAACATGTTTCCTGGAAGGTTCTTTGTTATCATAGAATTTTTTGTTGATAACACTACCAATGTGTGATGCTGCCAAGTATTTTGAGTTAGCGGTTACATGATGGCATACACTTACCAAAGTACATCAAGTTGCATAGTTCAAGAAATGCTACACTTCATATAGGCACCTTCTTATTCAAAATCAAGGCACAAATTAACTGCCTGCCAGAACAAAATCAACATTTACTAAGGGAAGACAGAAAAATCCAGACATTAAATAATATGAGGATACTATCCAGCTCCAATATTAAATTATTAACATGTGATAAAGCAAGAACATATGACCCAGTATCAGAAGTAAAATTCCACAGAATCAGATCCAGAAAGAACAGAGACATTGGAATTAGCATGTTGGGACTTTAAAGCAGTTATAAAATGTTCAAGGATTTAAAGGAAAATATTAACACAGTACTGAAAGAAGTGGAAACTATTTTTTAAGAAATTGAACTTCTGGAACTGAAAAAAATACAGTATCTACATGAAAAAAATCTTAAAATAATTGAGTGTAATAGCAGATGTGGGAAGATCAATGGATTTGAAGACCAAAACATCAAGGTATCCAAACTAAAACAGTTATAAAAAATGAAAAAAATAACTGGGGAAAATGCCTTTGTGACCTATGATAAATTACCTCATATTTCAACATAGATGTGATCGCAGTCTGAGAATGATAAGGCTGAGCAGTGGGTACCATATTTTAAATAAACAAATGACTGACACTTTTCTAAATTTGATGAATACTAAGAAGTTTGTACAGAGCTAAAAAGCAGCTGTTTTCACTGATTATGGTTACTTCCCTGGACAGTAGGTCTAGGAATTCTTCATGCTACCATTTTGGAAGTAAAAACCTTATGAGATAGTGACAAAGAAATAGTTTTGTTGAATCATTTTTAGAGGCCAACATGACACTGACAAAAGATGACAAAGACGGTACGAGAAAACCTCAGTCACGTTCTGTGTGAACATACATGCAAAAATCGTGAGAAAACATGAACAGATTACTCCTAGTAACACATAAAAGTGTTACTGCTTCATGACTAGAAATTTTATTTTTCACAAGAATGTAAGTTTGTTAGAACATGAACATTCACAGCATCATATTTGCATTAATAGACCCAAAGCGAAAGGGAAAAATCATGGAAAATATTGTACTTACAAAACTCTACAGTCATGTTTTATAAACACTTTTGGCATATTATGTATAATAGAAAATTTACCTAACGGAAAGTTCACCCCCAATTTAAAAATAAGTGAACAAAATATATGGATACCTTACAAAAGTATATATAAAAATATGTTCAATATCTTTCATCTTTGGGGAAAATGATACTGAAACTCCACGAAACATTAGTACACACCTATTACAATGGCTAAAGTTTCAAAAGCTGATAATACTGAGGATTGGTGAGGTTGTAGAACACACTGAACTCTTAAACATTGCTTATGGTAGGTAAAATGGTGCAATTACTTTGGACATGTACAGCAGCGTCTAACATACATGAGGTGTAATCACAAAATACAGTGAACGTTTAAATAAAAACATCTTATTACAGTAAAAGACATATTGCTACTAATCCCCTTCATAATACTCCCCTTCTCTTTGAACGTCCTTGTCCAATCACTCCTGCACTTTCTACAGTAGTTCTGGAAGTTTTCTATCCTGTCTTCAGTTGCACTGTCTTGGCTGCTTTGATGTCCTCAATCAGTTCAAAACCTTGACCTTTCACAGTCATTCGGAGAGAAAGGAAGAGCCAGAGGTGGAACTGTGCCAGATCTGGTAAATGAGGGAGACGAGGACACAGCACGATGTGTTTGTGAGCCTGTTTTTCTGTGCGCGGCGCTCAGTAGCAGCATTCACTGGGTTTTTAAGATACATTAGAAAGACATGAAACCGAAGTTAGAGAACTGCCTCAGAACGTGGCAAGAACAATAGGATGAGCGTGTTTGAAGTGAGAGGGAGTATTTTGAAGGAGATTAACGGCGTTGTACCTTTTGCTGTAATAATTTTTTATTTAGACACACTTTATTTTTATCAAGCACTTGTATACCTAACATGTAACCTGGAAGTTTCTCTTTCAGGTATGGGCTAAAGAGAAGTGTCCACAAGACTCAGACTCGAATGTTGGGAGCACTTTTATAAAATAAGCCAAGTAAAAACTAGAACAACTATTAGAAAATGAATTTCTGCCTTTGTGGCCTCACGCAGGACCTGGTCAGACTCAGGAAATGACCTCAAAACATTCTTAGAATAAACAGAACACAGTTGAAAAACAGCAAAAGTAACAATTGCTGACTGCAGAAATTAGCAATGGCTTTTCAGAAATTTAAGTAAAAATCTTGTATTTTCTCCTAACAGTGAAAACAGAATATTTTCAGAGAACTTATAAAGGCCGTCTTTGGAAGTTAGTCACAATGATTTGCTTATGAAACATTATCCCTCTTGGCTTATTTTTTTACTTTTGATATTTTTATGTGTCCCTAGAGAATTTATTTTCAGTGATGCTATTATTTAATTAGTGTACTTCTGCTTAAAGAAAATTGTACTTTAATTTTGTTTTATTAAAACATATTAGAGATACATTTTAGCACTGTATTGTAAATATGTACTTAAGAGTTTTGGGTCTCCCAATATAAATTCCCTTGTACTTTATCTTAGTGACTTAAAAATTGCGTAGGTTAAATATGACGTAATTCAGTCACCTGAATGCTGGTATTTTTAAAGGGAATCATAGGGTTATTTTAACCTTTTACTATCTATTGCCTAATTAAAGAATATTTTTATTTCCCTTTATATAATTTAATTCTTCATATACATTAAGAACAAATTCATGCTTCAGTTTTAAAGTTACTGTTATTTTTCTTTATATATATAAGAATTTATTGCATTTTATATTAATTGGAAAAGAAGTAAATTTCACCCAAACTGTTCTCAGTGAGCAATTAGGGCATTCATGGTATGATCAGACATTCATGGACATTCTTTAGGGAGATTTTTAGACAGAAAGTGATCTTTGGTGTATTGATTTTGTAGTTACGTCAGCTCAGTCATTTCCATGTAGCCTCCCATTTGTTTTTCATGTCAGCCTAATGCTTGAAATTTCATTCAGAAATCCCTTCTCTGTTATGAAAATTAAGTCACTGTTGCTGCTCAGGTGATAGAAAAGTAAATCCCCTTCAGTGACCATGGGGCTGGACAAGGTCTAAAAGGAGAGAATTATTAGTAATGTGGATTATTCCATCAGGTTTCACCTAGTGGTTTCCCCTATTATGTACTATGCACAACCACAGTGCAGCAGATGAACTAATAGGCGTTCAAAAATAAAACGGTAGGAATATGTTTGACTTCTAAAATTTTGTCATTTGCGATGTTCTAGTATCTTATTAAAATGATTGGGAGGATATATTTTTCTTAATATAACTTAATAAAATGAATGAATAAATAAAGTAAAATTTGTGTATCTCAAGCAATAAAAAATGGAAATTTGAGACTTTGAACGGCAAGAGTCTAGGTTTGCATTTGTTCTTCATAACTTACAGAGCCGTGAATATAGGAAGTTTAAAAGCCTTACCGTTTGTTTTTCATATAATGCATACGCTAAAGAGAATAGCATTTCTTCCTTTTTGGGGTTTGTGTGTGTGAGTCCGGGTCTCGCTATGTTGCCTAGACTGGGCTCAAGCTGGACTCAGATGATCTTCCTGCCTCAGCTTCCCAGGTAGCTGAGACTGCAGACCCACATTACTGCCCCTGTCCTCCTCTCCCTCTCCCTTTGCTCTCCATCTCACCACCACTTCCAGGTAGAGAACAGGGCCTCCTGCCAACGTAATGTGCAGGAGATTCTGTGTCTCGTGGGCGAAAGAGTTAAGAGGCCCTGTCTCTGATTTCAGTGTCACTTTTGCCTGCAATTTTATATAAATTTTTTTTTACCCGCAAACCTCTGGTTTTTAAATGTGAGTTATTTTTCATAACACATGCGACAAACAATAGAGTAGAAATCATACAAGGAAAAAGGTGTCTAATGTTTCCCAACATGTTGTATTACTGATAAGTAAAGTTTGAATATCAGACTTTCATAATTTATTCTGTTCCTCTCATGTAACTCAGATAACTTTTGAGGTTGTTTTAAAAGTGCTATTCACCTGAATAAAGCAAGTGATTCTTTTTGTGCGGCTCCTAACAGTGTACTTCACTGTTTTGCAGGAATTACTATTTTCACTGAACTGCTTAGGTAACTCAGCTTTTTAAGCGAGTTTATCATGTTCAATTCAAGCAACAAAATTTAAATTTCGTAGGGAAAGATCGTTTCTTTGCTTACAATTTTTACGTGTTCAGTAGGTTTGTATGCATAGGTCTCCAGCAAGAAGAGAGCGATGATTTGTGGTTTTGGTCCACACACACTATTATTATCACCCGTATACTTTCACCCCCTGGAAATTTGTGACTGTATTTTTTCTCATGTTGTTTACTTAGATTAATGAAATAGCAGATTATGGAATCATTTTTTTCTATTTCCATCATTACTGACATTACACAGACTTCTTAGAGATTGAGTATTCATGTCTCTCACTTCACATTCTAGTGTGAATTTAATTGCTCTTTATGGCGAGAGAACCTCACATTTCACCATGGCTAAATGCTGATTTTAGCATACGATCAATACAATCCATTGTGAGGTTCCAGCTTTTGTCCACAAACCAACTCAATGGCTCGTTCACTATTAGCAGAGTTCATGGTTACTAGAATAAATAAATTTTTTTCCTTTTTAAACCATTAAAATGTTTTCTGTTTGGGTTCTAATATTCGTATTCATTTACAAAAATTTACTGATCTTAATTCATTGGAAATGATTTAACTATCATCTTGTAGTTGTCACAAAATATCATCTTTGTGGAGAAAAGCCTTCTGAATGTTACCAAAAAAAAAAAACAAAAACCAATGAATATATAGAAAAAAATTGGTAAAACTGAATGATCCGCCCTCCTTGCCAAAATACAGTTCTATATCCCAGAAGACATCAAAACCAAGGTGACTATACCAAAACACCTGGAGGAAAATAGTAACAACATATATGATGACAGATTTCTTCTGCTCTCTAAAAAGCTTCTTTTTTTCCCTTCCAACCCAAAATTAGCAATCTCTCTGTGAAATTCTACAGCACTTGGCACATAAATCTCTTATCCACATAATCATGATTCAAGACCTAGCATACAATCTATATAATTGTTCCCTATCCCTCTACTTAGAGTTTTTTTTTTTTACTTTAACACTGTTGACAGGATGGCCTGGAAGGCCTCTTGCTGCCTGGAGGCCTCATTTTAGACATTTGGCAGCAACCCTGGCTCCCAGATGCCAGCAGCAGCTTCCCAATCCAGACAAGGTGAAGTATCCATGTGAGCAAAACCTCTTCTGGTTGAAAACCACAGTTTTAACTGTATTTTATCCTCCTTAGGAGTAGGAGCTACCCTTGTCACCACCAATTTGCTTTAACACATATCTTAGTGCCTTGCGTGTACTAACGATTCAATAAATATTTGTTGGATGTGAAGGAAAATATAATGATTTTTCTAAATATCAAAAATTTACTGAGTACTACTATGAAATATATATATGTGTATTTATCAAGAATATTTTCTGGGTAAATAATTCACCTCTATAAAAACTTATTGGGTATAAAATTCAACTGTGAATAAATAATTTCTGAGAAGACTCTATAAGGGTGCTTTACATCTGTTGAACTTGGATTAACTTTTTTATGTTCCTTCATTATATCAGGTTCTTTTTGTATATTGTTGGTATTAGCAACTAGTTGGGGATTTTTTATGAGAATGAATAGATATTATTTTTTTGAGCAGTGTTTGGCTTCCTGAAAAATTAAACAGAAAGTACAGAGTGTTCCAATACACCCCTTCACGACCTCTTCATTTCTCTTACTACTAACATTTTGGTTAGCCAGGTAAATTCACTGTAATACAGGAGCCATGATGATACATTGTGATTAACTAGCATCCACAGTTTAAATTCAGGTTCTCCCTCTAAATGTTGTATATTTTGTGGATTCTGACAAATGTGTAATGACTCATGTCTACCATTATATTATCATATTTTGGTGATAATAAATATGATTATATTATCATATTTCATATATTATCATTTTCTGTTCGGATGTTATATAATTAGCCTTATAGAGTATGTAGCCTTTTCAGATTTCCTTCTTTCACTTAGCCTTATGGCTTCACCCTTGCATAGTGTTGACAGTGGATTTTAAACTCAGCTCAGGTGTACCTTTTGCTTCATGGACACTTTTGAGTAAAACAAAAGTGTGCGAAAGTAATCCAACATCTAAATATAACTCATCCATACACCGTGTAAAGATGAAGTTACAATGGATCGCAAGTTTACTTTTATATAAAACCAAAAAGTATAAAACTTCCCAAAAAAATTATAACAGTTTTTGTGATGTTGGATTAAGCAAAGATTTCTTAGATATGATAGAAAAAACACATTCCGTAAACATTTTTTAGATGTAAATTTCAAACTTCTGCTCTTTAGAAGGAATTTGCAAGGCCAAGTCACAGACTAGAAGAAAACTTTTACAAAGCACATGGCTTATAGAAGACTTGTATCCAGAACATAAAAAAGAATTCTCAGAGTCAATAATAAGAAAACAGCCCCCAAGCTATGCATGGTGGCACATGCCTAACAGAATATTTTGTGGTAGTCACCATCAGGCAGGTATGCATTAAGAATCCTTTCTTCATAGCCTCCTGAATTAATTTACTAATTAATTTCTATTAGAACTGACATAAGTGACTTCATTTTGATTCCAACAACTTTTACTTTTCTCTCCCAAAAGCTGGAGAAGGTGCAGCTAAAGAGAGGCTACATTTTGGAAAAGTAGAAAAAGAAATGTATCTCCCTGCAGTGATTTTTAGCAATTTTTAAACTAGTTCTAAATCTTGAGCCCCTGTAAGTAACCGGCTTACAATTTTAAATGACTCAATTTCTTCTCCATCAGTTGTAATTTTGTGAACCGGTCACACTGACTCACCAGGGAGGCAGACTGACCCTGTGTTCAGCAACCGGGGCAGTAACACCCCTTCATTTATCCATCTAAAAGGCTGTTCCCCTTTCTATACATAACAAAATACAGGTATTGAAAATCCAGATTGTACATATTCCTATGTTAGCTAAAAGAATTTTTTTCTGAAGAGAGAAAACCACCAATGATGAATGTGGTTCATTTTCTCTACCTTTAACCTGGAGATAATAATATCTACATCAGAGAGAATAACTGTGCAGTGTAGGATGCTCCATGTAAAAATCGAGTAGGAATGTACTTGGCACTGCCAGTACTCAGTGCATCATAGCTATTACTTAGGTACCAATAGCATTCAAGCACACAGAAAAATGTAATTGCCAGATTAGAAACAGATTTTGAGAAAATTTCTTCAGTATTTCAAACAGCAATGCTAAAAATATACTTACTCTCAGCTCCTTTCCTGCACTTGAGTTAGAAGAAAGTCAGGAACATTAGGTGTTTCTTTAACTTCCCAGGCACTGGTAGGTCCCCAAAGGCAGGTGGAACAGAGATCTGATATATGAGGTGGGGAGACCACAGTCAGGAGCCCCAGGGGATCAGCAAGGCTGAAGGCGAAGGTTAAAGGGTCAGACGCTCGGGAATCCAGGACTTGTGGGATCAGAGCATCCTCAGATCTTCGCTTGGTCCAGATCCATCTATCAATTTGCATCCCAGTGTTAATCTGTTTTACAAACGACGTAGCTCCTTTGACAGTTTTCTGGGATTTAATGTAACCTAATTTTCAAGCACCTAAATGTTAAAAACTCTTCTATCATATTTATTCCTCTTATATTCTATTTAGATTTTCCATGCTTTTGGTAGGTAAGGAGGGAAGATGCCAAAAGCATAGGAAACCTGATAGCTTAAATAGTTTTCTAAAACATTATTTGCAACCCTTACTTCAATACACTTTGAAATTTTGCCAAAAAGGAAGTATTTTTGAAGATTAGCACACATAAATGTGCAGCTATATTTTGACCACACAAAATCTATTCCACTATTAATTGAACTATCTGAAATCGTTACTACTCATAAACCTTAGAAGCTAAAATTCAGGAATAATTTGTAGAATTATTCATAATTCTTATTCTTAATTTTTAAAATCAAGCCCGGTGCTTCTCTAGATTCTCTTCCACAGCATTAAATTATATGAAGACTGTTCCAGTAGTCAATTGTACATGAGTTTATATGTTCATTTCATTTATCAAGCTGTAGAGAAGATGAGAATAATCATTTAAAACAGAAAATTATGACATTTAAAGATGTTTCAGGAAACCTTTTACTGAAAGATTGGAAGATGTCCTATCCATTTTCATGTCCATCTTGAAATCTTTTCTAGCTATGTAATGGAGGAGCAGTGACCGACCTTGTGAAAGGCTTTCTCAAGAGAGGCGAAAGAATGAGAGAGCCTATAATTGCCTATATTTTACATGAAGCACTAATGGTAAGGCAATTAAGATTCTCTGGGTATTAATTATGAGCTGTTTGCATTACACAGATATGGGTGCTATTTTTAGAAAAATATCATTACAGCAGTATTGTTGCAAGAATATAGTCAGTCTGGAATGTTTAGCACAACTAATGTTTTTCCTTAAGAAATTTACTTTTCTTGTATCAACGGTATCCTCAATTCTAGTCCCCTAAATGTCTTTCTCAGATTGTGATGGTGACAAAGGTAGAAATTTTATTTCTTACTAATGATCAGGTTATTTGCTATTACCTTGATAACTAGAATATTTTCTTCTATTGAAGGTCACATACTTAATAAGATATTTGGTAAAAGGTGAGGTTCATGCTCTGGTTTTGTGAATTTTTATATACTGCATTACAAAGTACAAATATCTACTTTGATTTGACTAATAATGTGAAACATTTAGGACCGTTATAGTATTAATTTTTAACATATATATTTTCTATTGATTTTGTACAAATGCATCATCTAAAACATGTTTCTTTGTTGATGTTGCTTAAGCCATAGTATATGAGGTACTGTACAATCAGAAAGTGCAGTGTTTAAAGTTTAAAAATTTATTACAGTGAAAGATGTGTGTCATTAAATATCCTCAAAATATTCTCCATCACTTCAAACACATTTGTCCTCTTTTCTTGCAACTTTCTGAAGCAGTTCTCAAATTCCTCTGTGTGTCTGGGTTGCACTCTCCCAGCCACTCTGATGTCCCAAGTCGACACAGAATGTTTACCTGGAATTTCACGGTGCCAGATTTGGTGAATAAGGTGGACGTGCACACACAGTAATATTTTTATTGGCCTGCCTTCCTATTGAATGGCACTTGACAACAGCGCTCACTGTATTTTTAATCACACCTTACCAAGTCATTCACAAAACAAGACTCCCAGAACTGCTTCAGAAAATGACAGGACCCATGAGATAAATGTGTTTGAACCAAGGGAGAGTATTTTGAACCAAGATGTGTTTGAACCAAGAGAGTATTTGGAAGGGGTGGTTAATGGTAATGTGTCTATTCCTGTAATAATTTTCTAAATTTAAGCATTTGCCATCCTTTTCAATAGTCCTTCTATTTCCAACCTTCTAGGGACTTCAGCATTTGCATAACAACAAAACTATCCACCGCGATGTAAAAGGAAATAACATTCTACTGACCACTGAGGGTGGAGTCAAGCTGGTAGATTTTGGTAAGTTTTGTTTAAAGTCCATCAGTTTGGGCTGCGAATTAGGATGAGATATTTTTATCATTTTCCAAGAGCACTGCTTTTTTGTGCATTAAAAATAGGGGAAAACTACAGTCTTACTGAAAGAAAAAAATAAAGTGATACTTTGGCCAACAAGAGATCCTAAGCATTTGGGTAAGCCTGCCTGTGCCCATCCAACACTAAGGTAGCAATGTGTGTAGTTTACCCTCCCAGACAGACAGTATCCCAAATGAGTAAGCCTATAGTGGTAATCCCCTGGTGCCTGCCCGCAGGCGATTGCTTTACAAATGGGCCATGTCCAAATCCAGATTTTGAGACATGAAGGGAAGTCTTTAAGGCTCACCCAGTAATACTTCTTTTTTGTCAAGGATGGGACACAGAGAAAGATGGTATGTTCCTTGCTGGAGTCTCTTGTCTTACTGCCATGCCAGAAAGTGCTGCGGTCAGTTTGTAACTAAGCTGCCCTGTCCTGCCGGGAAAGCCAACTCCGAGAGAGACAGAAATGAGAGGGAGGAAAAATGGGAATCTTCAGTGATATAGCTGTGTGCTTCAATCAGTCAGCTTTGGAGCCTGGCATTCCTTTCACATTCTGTTTTGCAAAATAATAAACATCTATATTTATTAAGCCAACTGGGGTTTCTGTGTGATAACCAGAGACACCTGGGCTGACACAATTGCACTGTGTCCGGCTGTCATCTTTCAGCTCTGAAGGTGTCTCATGTACATTCTCTTGTTTGATGTCAGCTACACACTGACTCAGAGAGAGTGGGTGACAGTATTCCAGTGCTTCTGGGAGTCCTTCAGGCATCTTCCTCCTTCCCGTCTGCACCTGAAATGGAAGCAGTGCTCCCCCAGTGTTCCTCTGTGCATTTCCCTAATTTAACATTTATTGCGTAGAGTTATCATTATCTGGCCTTTATAGAAAAATAAAAATACTTCAAAATATAGGAGGATGGAGAGGTAGGACTGTTTATTTGTCTTGTAGACCTAGTATTTAAGGTATAGCAATTAATTGAGAGTGAACTGAATGTACAAACTAACTTCTTTTTGCATTTTGGAACCTAAAGCCTGGGGAAGTTAATAGATTCAATTTTACGCATTGTTTTCACATCCAAGTATATAGCTTTCTAGAGTTCTGGCTTAGCCTAGGAATGAATTTCAGAGCATGTGGAAGACTGGGTGAATGGCATGTCCCTCAAACGTGCATTACATTGTGTGTTGTTCTTCTAGTCTGAATGTTTGCAAACTACAGAGCAGCAGTGACAGTGAGTACCTGATTCATAACTGCAGTGCAACCAGTCTGTGTTGCTAGCTGAATTTTAGAAACATATGCTTGAACAATCTGGCAGGGGTTGTTACTAATGAAGACTTTGGCTTGAAATTAAGATGAACAACAAGAACAGCAGAACATATTTCACTGTTCCATATGCAGAGCCATTATTCTCTCTGGAAAATAATTTTGTCTCTTAAGACAGGCTCAAATACAAAATTTGATGATTAACTTAATGTTTCATGATTCCCTTGCTCTAGAAAATGTCTATAATAAACATAGTTGAGATTGGAAGATGTTACAAACAAGTATAAGTAAACATTTTTCCTGCCATTAAAGAAAAATTTGCTATAATAGTAGCTTTGAGAAGTGTGACTTTCTCAGGTATCTTCCAAAATAAGATTAAAATCATGTACCTAGATAGTACATAAGGTATGTAAGACTGTGTGTGTGTGTGTGTGTGTGTGTGTGTGTGTGTGTGTGTGTGTGTTGCTAAGGCTGGAACCCAAGGCTTGCAAATGCTAGGCAAGCACTGTACCAATCTTTGTCCCAGCCCAGAGTGACCTGCTGTATGGAATCTTTGTAAAATGATCATAAATTGGATAGCTAACAAAATGAGAGCTTAAGTTTTAGATTATTTGAATTTTAAACTTTCCTGTCACCAATAATTACAAAACAGCGTCAGTTGTATACTAAGTATCTATTCTTAATGTCTAACCCTGATTGCTGCCATTTACATATGTTAATGCTTCTATTTCTATATTCCACGGTAAGAGGACATAGGTTCAGTTCAACTAAAAGGATTAATGGGTTTCTGTATGAATTATAGCCAGAGAATGTACGTGTGTAGTGAGACTTCTTGAGAAGGACAAGAAAGATATGGTAGAGCACAAACTGAAGTACTTAATTAAAATTCAGTGCTATCATTTAGTATTTAAATCAAATTTTCAGAGAAGGCTACTGCTGGGATTTAGGAAAATTTTAATTTCTTGCCTCATACAATTTACCATGCGCTCATGGTGGAATGCTGAAGATCTTAGATGCTGATCTTAGTCCTCTAGTACTCAAAATTTCCAAAATGGAGCTCACCCATGGGTCCCCAGCAATCTGCTGCAGATCAGGAATTCCCTGTCCTAGCAAAGCCGCCTGCCTATACACACAGGTTCACGCTTAAGTCTTTACTCATCTTCACCTCCCATCTGTGCAGCTACTCACAAAAGCTCTCTGTTAGATGTCCCCAGATGCACTTCACTCTTCCTGCCTTAGTCCCGACTCTCACCTCTTGCTGGACCGCTGCAACTGCCTTGGCTGAACTGCCAGGGTCAAGTTTTGTTTAGTCCCTTGCAGTCTGTTTCCGCACTTACTCAAGGCACCCTTTCAAAAAACACATCTGGTCCTGCCCCTTCCTCATTTGTGGTTCTCTTTAATGGCTTCTTTTAGCCCTTAGGAAGGTCTTTCTTTATGGTCCTCTATGCCGGTGCACCATAAGCTTTTTTTAAAAAAAATTATTACAAATGTTTATATATATTTTGTATCCACGTTGTACAAATTTACGGAGTATAGCATGATAATTTGACACACACACACAGTATGTAATGATTAAATCAAGGTAGTTATTAATTCCTTCTCAAACATTTGAAAAATTTTATTGACATGTAACAACTGCATATACTTATGCAATACAGTGTGAGATTTCAATATATGTATGTAATTGGTACTGATAAAATCAGAGTACCTTTTTCACCTCCTTGTCATTATGTTGTATTTGGAACTTTTGAACTCTTCTTTCAGTTTTTTGTAAAATATATACCATGATCTGTAGTCACCCCAGTGTATTTGTAGGACACTCAAACTCAGTACTTGTATCTGTGTTTTGATTTCTGTTATTCATTTTCCCTCTATTCCTCACTCCCCTAGTCCCTATCAGCCAACTGGTTGTCAGATTTTGTTGTAATAATAGGTTTCAGTTGACTGAGGCTCTGCTCAGCTAGAAGCTTTATAATGATAGGATCTCTTCTTGGTCTGTTGCTTTGTCCCTAGAACTTATCATGGTGCTGGAACATTGAAAGTTCTTGATAAAATCTGTTGAATGAGTAAATGAGTGAATGAATGAGTGAGTGAGTGAATGGCAGGACTTTTCCATACAGTTGTATCACCAAGAGAAGGTCTTTCTAAAGTCTTTGAGCATGTCAATCTGTTCATCCATCAGCGTGAAAAGAAGAGTTTCTATGATTGGAACTATAAAAGCTAAGTGAGACTCTAAGGGTAATCTACTTAGTAGAATCATTGACATATGGTAATTCTGAAAAATCTCAGCTATTACCACTGCTAAAACATAATATTCCCACTTAGCCTCCTACTCAGTACTGTATGCTTAATAGGTACTTGATACAGTTGTTCAGTGATGAAAATCTGAGTTTCCGGGAGCCTGTGATTATGTGTAAAATGTAACAGTAGCCCTTCACTAGGATAAATTCAATATCTTTGAATATCAAGCAAATTAATTACCCTAAAAGTAAAATTCATCTTTCTAATATTAGTCATAGGTGCAGTCTTTAAGAAAGTCTTCGTTCTGTTAAGTGGGATACACTTTCACGGAGAGCCAGCAGACGCCTCCGAAAGAAAAGACAAGGGAACACATAAACATTATTAATGAAAGGCACTAGCAGTCACTGGTGTGTGATCAGTCAATAAATAATACAGCCTCCCAAGAGGGGAACCCCGGCAGGCAAGTCCACTAAAGTCTGAAAACACAGCCTTTTCTTCAACAGAAAATGAAACAGACTAAATTTAAAGGGCAGTCCTTACTTCTCATTTCTGTTGATTTCTCTCTGGGGAATTTCATTTCTAATAGGATAGTTAACATTTCAATAGAAAAGTACAGGATGTACTTTTGGTGATTTATTTAGACATCATTTTATGACAGAATACTTTATGGTTTTAAATCTCTTAGTACCCATATGCCCCAGTTTAGGCCAACTCCCCAGTGTACAGTGTAGGTCAAAGAGAAATTGTGATTTATTCATTTATAAGCCACTTTTTATCATCAGAGGAGGAGGTCATTCTGAACTTAAAAACTATGCCATATCCTTTATTCCTTCCTTTCTCCCTGAATAATTCAGAGTAAAGGCCATTAGGTGGGACAAGCAAGAGAGTAAAGGTGCGGTTCACCTCACAGGTGGGGTCCCAATAGGCTGAGGAGGCCTCAGAGCTGGGAGGGTGTTGGTAGGACCTGGAATGAGATGTGTCCCTGGGTGGAATAAAGGGCATGTATGTAGAGTGATAGTAGTAGCCACAGGCGAGCTGTCAGTGCCAGAGTGCGTAAGATCACTGCATAAGAGATCATAATGGAGATAAGACATCGGTGGTTTGATGTCACCAGAAAACAATATGATGTATGATCCTGATGTATGATCTTTTTGATGGTTTGTTCTATTCTGTTTGCCAGTATTTTGTTAAAGATTTTCATATGTGTTCATTAAACACAATGGGCTGTAGTTCTCTTTTTCTGATTGGAAAAAGATTGTCTGGTTTTGGAATCAGGGTAATACTATATTCCAGGAATGATTTGGAGAGTTCTTCTTTCCTTTCAATTTCATTAAAGAATTTGAGGAATATTGACATTAGATCTTCCCTAAGTTTTTATAAAATTTGGCAGTGAACCCATGAGAACTTGGGCTCTTCTTAGTTGGTAGGCTTTTTATTAATTTCATTCTTTTAATTTTGTTGCCTGTTATTGAGTTATTCAATGTTTTTATAGCCTCTTGGTTCAGTTTTGGTAATTCATATGTATCTAGGAAGGTATTTCTTCTGAATTCTCCAATTTACTGTGGTACAGGTTTTCAAAGAAGTTATTCATATTCTGGATTTTGGTGGTATCCATAGTGATTTCATATTTTTCATTTCTGATTGTGTTGCATGGACCTTTCATTTTGTGGTAAAATTGGCCAAGGGTTTGTCTATTTTGTTTATTCATTCAGTGAACCAACTCTTTGACTTATTGCTTCTTTGTATTGCTTTGGTCTCAGTTTCATTAATTTCAGCTCTGTTTTTTATACTTTCCTTCCTCTTACTCACTATCTTTGATTTTGGATTATTCTTGTTTTTCGAGGACCACGTAGCACATCATTCGGTTATTTGGACTTGCTCTGTTTTTCTGATGTGGGCATTCGCAGCTATAAGCTCCCCTTAGCATTGCTTTCATTGTGCATCGTAGGTTCTGGTTGGTTGTACTGGCATTACTGGTGGATTCTAGGAGCTAACTTCTTCATTGATTTCATCTGTGATCCATTAAGTCTGTTTTGCTTCAGATTAAGTCATACTGACTTCTGCCAAACGCTTCAGGCTCACATGCCCCCACCCGAGGCCCCCTCTTGATCACCAGCACCAGTCCTCAGCTGGCAGATTTGTCATTATTGACCCCTTTATACAACTTTCAGTTACTCTCCAGTGTCTTTTTATTTTGACCTACATGTCTCCTTTTAGCATTTCTTGCAGTACAACTCTAGGGATAAAAACTTCTTCAGCTTTTGTTGATCTGGGAATGTCTTAACTTCTCCCAAACTTTTTGAAGCAGTTTAAGTGAATAGATTTCTTGCCTGCTATTCCTTTTTGTTTTTTTAATTTCACTCCATTGCTTCCTGGCTGCCAAGTTTCTGATGAAAAATATCTATGGATAATCTTATTAAGCATCCCTTGTACCTGATGAGTCATTTTTCTCTTGCTATTTTCAAGATCCAACAATGCATGTATCTATCTCTCCGCTTGAAGGTGTCTTATAGATTCCCAAGGCTCTGTTCACTTTTCTTTAATCTCTTTTTTCTGTTCCACACAATTGGCAATTTCTATTCTTCTATCTTCAAATTCACTGATTCTTTATTATTTATTAAAGCTTGCTCAAATCTGCTTTTAAATCAGTCTGATGGTATATTTCATTTTAGTTTCTGTACCTTTGACTTCTAGAGTTTCTTTTTTGGCTTTATATCTTTTTGATTTTCTGCTTTCTTCATGCCTTATTTCCTACATTTCTTATGTTCTTTGATCATGTTTAAGATGGTTGTTTCAAAATCTTTAAGATAGTTGTTTTGAAGTCTTTGTCTAGCAAATTAGGTATTTGTTTTTCTTAGGAATGCATTTTTTTTTCTTTTCCCTTTGAGTGGGCCATAATTTCCTTTGCCTCTTATACCTTATTATTTTTATTGCAGTTTCTGAAAATTGGACATTTGACTATAATAATGTAATGATTCTAGAAATTAGAGTCTTCAAGTTCTCCAGCATTTGCCGATTTTAGTTTCCACTTCTTACTGTATCCCTTCTCTTGGCCGGGTATTATTCTAATGTGTAAATTTAAAATCTTAGGCATTTTTTGAGCCTGTACCTTTCTCCAGATGTATTTATAAATTTTTTACCAAATGTTCTTGCTTTTTTGTTTATATTGTTTTAAAATGGTTCTGGGTACCAAATCCAGGGTCTTCTGCATGCTGGAAAAGTGCTCTATCACTGAACTACATCCCCAGTCCTGTGCTTGCTTTTGAATGTCCTAGGCCAGTGGTGGTGAACCTATGGCATGCATACCACAACAGGCCATCTGTTATCTTTGAAAGCTCTAGAAGGTTCACCATCACTGTATTAGGCTTTAACTGGCTCTCAAAAAGGGAAAGGTTGAATAATGAAACAGAGAAAAAAGAAAACAGAATAGGGAGTTTTGACCATTTAGACTGGTAGAAATTAGTATAACTTTAGTGTCTCATAAAGCAATCAAGTCTGACATGTCAGATCAGAAGGTAAGCAATCTAGTTTATTGCAGCTTTGATAGACCATTCCTAAGAGTGCTTATATAAAAATATAGAACATTCTGTTTAGGGCTCGGGTTCTTTAGAAAAACAGAATCAACAGCATGTATGTATTGGGTGGAAAAAGGTACTTATTTTTAAGGAATCAGTTCACAAGATTGTGTAGGGTTGACAAGTCTAAACTCTGCAGTGTAGGCTGTGGAGAAGAATTACACTTTGAGTCCAAAGGTCATTTGCAAGTAGTATTCCTTCCATTAAGGCCTTCAATTAATTGGATGAAGCCCACTCACTCTATGGAGGGTAATCAGCTTTGCTTAAAATCCATCAATTTAAACTGGGCAGGTGGTGCACACCTGTAATCCCAGCACTCAGGTGGCTGAGGCAGGAGGACCCTTGCAGGTTCTAGACCAGCCTGGGCTACAAATTGAGCCAGCCTGAACTGCACAGCAAGATCCTGTCTCAAAAAGCACCCCTGTCCCAAGAAAAATTCACCAATTTATGTTAATCTAGTAAGAGAACAATTTCAAAGAAATATCCAGAATGATATCAAATATCTGTGGAACATGGCCCATCAAAGAGACACTTGATTAGTCATCACAGTATCTTAACATGAAATACCAACAGAAAGATAATATTTGATGATATAATTGTTGTATGGGTCTGTTATATAACATAGCTGTATATTTTTATAATTTAAAAACTGTCTTCACAGTATTTTTAAGGGTCTTGCTATGCAGGTTATAGTAAATCAAGATCCCTAAAGTTGTCTTAGGAATCACGGTATTTGGCATTTCTGTTGTCTCCCTAAAACACTGACAAAACTCTCGACTGTAGGCATAAAGCCTTTGTACGTAGAAGCAGGACCTATGCAATAGGGAATAGGATTGCTGTACAGCTACCCAAAAGCTCAGGAAGCCCAAAATAGCCTGCAAATTCCCTAGCAAAGCAAAAGGCTGAAGAACCATTGACAGAAACCTCTGTAATTTTCCTGTGGCTTTGATTTTTAATGGATTATAACCGTCTTCCAGCCTGATTTTTGTTCAGTCCCTGATCTCTTTTTGGCCTCCTGTTCCTTACCGTATCCTTTCACTATCTTAACTTTCTGCTTGGAATTTTCCACCCTTTGGCGTCGGCTCTCAAGATGATTACATAACTATATTTACTTCGGTGACTTATTCTATTAGTTACTTTCTGAACAAAATGATTTTCCCAATCTCTTTGACTTCCTAAGGCTACTGAACTACTTTGGATCCCTGTGGCTTTTTAAAGTAATTTATGTCAATCATTTTAAGTAGAGCTTTGCATTATTCTATCTTCTTAGCTATTTTTCGTGTGGGAATTTATGCAAAGTAAAAATGCCATTTGTCCTCCAGAAGTGACTTTTCTCTTGGTTTCATTTTACTAACCTGAAAGTGAACAACAGACTTTATTACTATAAAGTTGCCTTTTAGCTTTGAATCTGTTTTGTTATGTTAGTGAGGTGATCTTCAGATTTTTGTAGGTATTGAGGAAGCATTTAGACCACATGGAATTTACTAAATGCCTTCCTCTATCACTCCTAGAGGGCTGGAGGTATGTCTCATTGTTAATGTGATAATCATCTAATATTCTCAAGAATTTCTTACTCTACCTAGCTCTATTTTTCACTCAATTTTGGTCTTTGTGTTTTCTGCTTCACATTCTGGATGATTTTTTTAACCACACAACATACTTCTACAGAAGCCTTGTGTAAACCTTCCTGAAAGATGCTAACCGACACCAAATACCATAGACCCCCCTGTGCTGTGACTCATCACCTTAGGAGCTGGGTCAGTGATGGTTAAGGGGACATCAAGACCAGGATGTGCACATCCTGGGGTTCAGTTCAGAAAGAAATAGTTGTACCTCGAATAAGTTAACTTCATGCTGCAAAATGACAATCATTAATAAGATTGTTAATGTATATATTAATAAATGAGTAAACATACTGAGAAGGGTCTGTCTGTGTATCTGCAAATAGCCTTGCTCAAAATTTAGGGTATTTGAGTAAAGATCTTGGAGGCAAGATGTCTGCCTTAGAAAATTCTTAATCTCATATTAGCATAAATACAATATAATCTCATAAATATATGCTACTGTCATGCTCTATAAACTCATGATTAACTATTGCCCTTATTAATTTGCTACTTTAGGTATAACAGCTCAGGGCTTTGGATTCAGAGTTCTTTTTTCTGTTTAAGCAACAGAAACTAACTCTGACCAAAGTAGGCTGGGATACTGAAAACAATACAAGTCGACTCACAGAATCAAGGGTGAAACTGGTCATCTGATCTCCTGGGATGCAGCATGGCAGCACAAGACCTCAGGAGTAAACACTCCCAACTGAGAGGGCCTTGCTGTTCACTAACTCAGCTCTAATTCCATTTCTTCCCTGAGTGACTCTGCTCGAGATTCACATTTCAAAGAAAAAGAGCCTGGCAGTCCACCTTGGGTTATATGCCTCTCCCCTAAAAGTATTTTATCAGCATCCTCCCACATGTATTTCCAGAGGACCTTGGACAGAAGGTCCTTTACAGCTCATCATGTTTGTGAACTCTGACACTAGAATATTACTACTTGATGAAAAATGCTAATGCTACGATATAACATTGCTTCATTCCCAGAAAGAGAAAAAATTGTTTAGTCTACCATATTGCTTTCCTGCTGGGAGGAGATCTTGAAACTTATTTGGTTGTGTTTTATCTTTCTCTTTACATCCCATCTAAATGACCTTTGAATTCTTAAACTGTCATCATAAAATGGAAGCAAAAATATTGACTGAGGGTCAAATATAATTTAAAATTTTAACAAATAATTAAAAACTCAAATCTTAGAAAATTAAAAACCAATTTTAAACTAAATTTTCTTTTAAATTCTATTTATTTACCTTTCCCATTTATATAAAAAATTACTGTACTCTGGTACTACCATTAAACCCAGTTTTAATCATGTTGCCTTTAGTTTAGAGGGAAAACACTACATTTTTAGGTTTAAATATCTCCCAAGGAAAAGAACTAATTCTAGTTAGATATGAGATAGAAGTAGAAGTTCTGGTGTGCTATTGCATACCAGGGTGAACAGATTACAATAATGAGCTGTATATTGCAAAAAGTAAGAAGAAAGGGTTTTGAATATTTTCATCACAATGGAATGCTAAATGTTGGAGGAGGTATAGTTACCCTAATTTTAAAATTATTATATACTATATATAATATATATAAAACATACTATATATAATATATAGAGAGGGAAAAGAGAGAAACTTCACTTGGTACTCCATAAATATGTACAATTTTTTATTTATATATCAGTTAAAATCAAATTTTAATTGAAAAAAGAAAAGACTTTATTAATGGTGTTGGTTTAAATAAAAGAAGTTATTTGAAACTCCCAGTGATCATGTGTGATTTGTCCACAGTCAATAAATGGAAAATAATTGTATGCACACTCACAAGTTACCTGTTGTGTGTTTATCACCATGTAAGACATTCTGAGATTCACCAGAACTTGTTAACAGGGTAAAGGGGGGAGGGCACACCAGTTTCATGCCAAATATGTAGTACAGTTTAGACAAACACTATAAATACAGAACATCAGAGGAGATGGACATTAGTCGGATAGCGAACAGATTAGAAGCCACTATGAGGACTCTTGAAGTGGGACTTCAGGGGTGGGCAGGGTTTGCATATGAAAAATAAAGAGAGGACCGTCAGTATTTTGACTCTGCAGAGGTGCTGACGTAGGCTTCTTTAAAAAGTGAAATTCAAGTCCTGTGGCCTCCTTGAGGGAGCAGCATTTTAACATTCCACGAGAAAGTAACTGGAGAATCCGTCCCCCCACTTCCTTGCAGGTGTGTCTGCGCAGCTCACCAGCACCCGGCTCCGCCGCAACACCTCCGTGGGAACGCCCTTCTGGATGGCTCCTGAGGTCAGCAGAGCCTTCAGGGAGACACTGCTAAATTTGCTCCTTTCTGACTTTCTTTGCATGTGTACTCTGTCCCATGTTTTGGAATACACCAGAAGAAAATGTCAGTAATGTTAAGTTAGGGCGGGATTTTTAAACATGTAAGGAGAACATGGGATGGGCTTACTAAATGAGCTGTGAATGGGTGCATGGAAAAGAGGAAAATGGTCTCAGAGTAGCTGCAAACCTTTTTTCTCATTCTGTAGGTCGTCTCTAAATTCTCCTATTTGATTCTTTTGCTGTACAGAAGCTTTTCCATTTGATGGGATCCTATTTGTTGATTCTTGCTGTTAGTTCTTGTGCAATTGGGGTGCTGCTCAGAAAATCCTTTCCTATATGTATGGCTTCAACTATTTGCCTATTTAATCTTCCAGCAGGTTTATGTTTCTGCTTTTATTTTAATTCAGTACAGGGTGAGAGATATGGGTTCCGTTTCCATCATCTACAAGTAAATAACCAGTTAATTAGTTTTCCCACTACCGCCTCTTGAAGAAGCTAATTTTCCTCTAATGCATGACTTTGGCCCCTTCATCAAAGATTTCAAAAAAATGTGTCAGGGTGCTTCTGTATCCTCAGTTCTGTTCCATGGGTCCATATATCTGTTTTCTTATAAAGAACTCAGAAAATTACACCACCTGAAAGACCCAGCCAAGAAATGGGCAGGTGAAATAACCACATCACAGAGGAAGAACAAATGGCCAATAAATTTGAAGATAACAATACACAATGTTCTGTTATGCTCCTATTTTGTACTGAAATTTTATTTTTCTCCCATTAAAAAAATCCCTCCCAGAATACCCAACAAATATGTGAAAAAATGTTCAACATGTCTGTCCATTAGAGGAAATGCAACAATGATGTTATGATTCCATCTTATTCCAGAAAGCATAGCAGTCATCAAGAAATCAAAAAATAACAAATGTTAGTGAGGCTCTGGTAAAGAGAAATCCTCCTTCATTGTTGGTGGGAATGTACACTAGGACAACACTGTGGAAATCAGAATGGAAATTTCTCAAAGCACTAAATTACAAATTCCATGTGACCCAGCTATTCCTCTTCTAGGTATCTTTCCCAAAGAGTTTAAGACATCATACTACAGCAATACATGCATACCAGTGTTTATAGCAGCACAATTCATAAAGCTAAATCCTGGAAGTAGCCTGTATACCCATCAATAGATAGTTGGATAAAGAAAATGTAAAATCTGTACATAACAAAATACTACTTGGCATAAAGAAGGATAAACTTAAGACATTTGTAAGAGAATGGATGCACTTGGAAAATAGGATGTTGAGTGTAATAAAGCGTACACACAAGTCTAAATACCATGTGGTATCTCTTATTTGAATAGGGCAAAGTACAAAGAGATTCATAAAGGATGCAGAGGGGCTGAAGGGATGGATCTCTGGAAAATGGGGAGGGGTCTAAAAGACTAAGGGTTGGGGGCATAGGTAGAATAGAGACATGCCATGTACAGGAATCTCAGTGAATGTGAACATGAGCCATAAACATAAATCATAAACATGAGCCCCCATTAATAGTGCCAACAAGAACAAAAATGGGAAAAGGGGAATCAGAGGAAGAAGAAAGGGAGGGAGGAGGAGGGAAGGAAATTAAAAAATGAGGTCATATTATGTACATATACTCACTCCCCAAGGTGACTGTGGATTAGCTGTACTGTAAACATGTACTAATAAAGAAAAAGTAAAAAAGTGAATGAAAGGGTGAATCAGATGAGGTAAAGAGAAACTGCTTGCATCTTCATTAAATTTTTCATTAAATTTAATTCAGGTGTTTTACTTTTGGGTGTTTTCGTGAAATTAAAACACCCTATTTTCACTAAATTTACTTCTGGTTGTTTAGCATATGTCAATATGATGAATATTTCCATTCTGTGTTTAAATGACAGAGAAAACATGGGAAGCCTTGGCTTTGTCAGACCACATTCAGGTCCATCAACGTGGGTAGCAAGTGTCCATACTGAGTGCCTGTCTTGGGCCTGTATTCAGCTTTAGTACATTCTGTTCATCATTTCCTTGGGGAAAATTTCAAGAGCCACATCTCCTACCCACAGTCATTATTAATATCTTTAGCCCTTTTAATTATGTTTATCAATAAAGGACACTTCTTTTTGAAAACTCTCACTGCAACTGTTGGGAAAACTTCTGCTATTTATCTACAATTTTCTAGGGAGTAAAGGGAGGAGAAGCAATTCAAATGCTATATTAATATTGTAAAATCTCCTAATTAAATTTGAAGATTAAATCCTGTTATACTCTGTTTGAATACTAATTCAATTACTACTTATAAATTTTAAATGTAAGCTTATTGTAAACTATGAAAAGAAGATAAATCATTTTAAGAAACATTTTTGAAATTCCAGTAGAGTAAAAAATTTAGTCAGGGCTACATTTTAGAAGAAAAATAGAAGTATAGTCATACAAACAGAAACAAAATTGAACATGATTCAAATGAGAGTTTCTGTTGTTCAGGTATTTCACTAGTGTTTTTTTAAATTCATACAATACTCAAATATTTCATTGTGTACATACATATTAATAATATAAATAATAAGGTATATAATTATACTATTACATAACAACATGCTCTTATGTTGTTATATATAAATTTATAGTTACAAAGCCATTAGCATATATTTAATTTTGTCATTCAGTCATTTATATGCAGTTACTAGACAGTTTGTTTAGGTGTTTTGTACCGGGAATTGAACTCAGGGCCTTGTGTTTGTGAGGCAGGTGCTGTGCCACTGAACTACATCCCTGGCCTTACACAGTTATTTTTTGACAAATAACAAGCCTATAGTAGCACCTTTTCTGCTTACCAAATAATGAATATTATGGAGAAGAAAAAAAGTTCACCACAGTTTTTTTCAAACTGGCATATAAATAAATGCTTGAGATTTCCTGTATATTATACTCCCACTTCAGTAATGAATACTATCTAATCTTGAAGAACAGTGTATTTTGAATAACCAGCTTTGTAACTTCAAGATATCCCAAATATGATACTAACATTATCCCTGTGTTATTAATGACATATCTCTAAGGAGCAGAAAGCAATAGGTAAACAAATTGAATATATACAAATATAGTCATCATAATGAAGTAGAAGTATTTCAGTGTTTTCCCGCCCTAAGAGGAAGCTTGTTGAAATGAATTATAAGTAGAAAAGTGAAATCTCCCATTTGGTATTTTAAAGTTGAAGTCTGCATCAAAGACAGTATTTGTTGGTTATGTAAAACCGGCTTTTCCTAACTGTGGCGTATGTATGCCAGGATGAAGGGCTCAAGGGAGATAATGACCATACAACTTACTGGGCAAAATTAAGAGACCTTGGAGAGTTCCCAGGGGTGCGATTGGAAAAGACCCTAGAACAGCAAGCACAAACCAGGACTATACCAGACAAACAGAGACCTAGTTCACTGGAACCTATGGGAAGGTGTCCCTAGGATACACGTGTTAAGCCATCAAATAATGCATTATCCTGAATCCTCGTGGAAAAAAAAATCACATTTTTATGCTAAAGTGAAGACACTATACAGGGGATATACAAAGATAAACAGCCTATATTCGTGGGAATATATTTTTCAAGTTTTAACAGTTTTATAGACAGAACTCACATTGCATAGAATTTACTCATTTAACATACACAACTTTAATTTTAATAATTTTGGTGCACAGTCACAGGATGGCATAGTCGTCATCATACAACCTAAGTCTGGAATATTTGATTTCCTCTAGAGGCAAACCAGTGCTGTTCATGGGTGCTCCCTTTATCCTCCAAACTCCCTGACCCTAGTTGATTATTGATTATTGATTACTAATCTAATTGATTAGTAATTGATGATTAATCTATTTTTGTCTCTATGGATTTGCCTGTGCTGAACATTTCATGTAAAGTGTCAGACAACATTTGGCCCTTGTGTCTGGCTACTTTCACTTAATTTAGTGTTTTAATAATGCCCCATGGTGTAGCATTGTTCAGTACATCTTTTTGCGTCTGTGTGATACTTTCTTGTATGTATCTACCACATTATGTATATTCATCTGTTGAAGGATGTTTGAATATCACTATGAATACTTCCCACATCTATTTCTAATGTAAAACTAGGAACTCTTATGTTTCTCCTTGTGCTTCAGGCTATGCTCTTTGGATTTAGCAGTTCACTTTCCTGAAGCATTAAAAATATTACAAATTTCTGACTTTGGTAGGAAAGGTGGAGAAGTGCCCCGTAAGATGATGTCCAAGGAAACAGAAGTCTCTCTCCCCCCGACACACACACGAACAACTTGCGTTTATGTTTGTTATTGGTGTTCCAGTGCTTATGCAGGGCGATTGCTTATTCTTCCCCTAAATTGCTGCTTTTAGCTTTACAGGCTGTTTTGTGTATTTGCCCCAAATCTCACCACCCAGTGCAGAAGCAGAGCATCACCAATAGCAGGCACTTGCCACTCTCTCTTCCTCTGTCCCATCATCTCGCATCTAGAGTAGCTGCTGTCCATGGTGCATGGTACTTAGCATTGCCTGCCTTTTGTTTTTTAATCACATTAATATGTTCATATTGAGTTATTTTCCATCTTTGCTTTTATATAGGAGTAGAAACTTACTTACTCAGCATTCCTAAATGGCGTATGTAAAAGTTGTCAATTAAACTCCTGTATGCCAACAGATTTTTAACATGTGTTAAGCCTAATAGTAAGGAAAAATGTCCCAGAAATACAAAGATGAGAAATGTTCCAGGTAGGGTTTAGGTTTTTTTCATCTTACATATCATTTCATAGTTGAAAGGTAAATAATACAACTCTGATTTACTATCATCCCAGAATCATTTTTTCTTTATTTTTCTAGTGGGTTGCCAATCATAAAATGTAACTTCCTACAAGTAAAACATGACTTTGAAATGTAGAACTGACTTTCTTTATTGTGACCTCTGCTGTTAACAATGATCATGTACAGGCCATTGGTATTTGCATTTATACATTTAGAAATAAATTGTGGAGTAATTAATGCATCACTTTCTGTACAATAATCTTGTCTTGCAAAAACAAACCCAATCCTTTTTCTTTTCTTCAATTACATCCTTTAGTTAGTAGCATTTTTTTTAAACCTGGTTATAATTATATAATGTAGTGTAACCAGAAAAGCTCTTGGTAAATCTTCTTCACTGTTTATTCTTATTCCTTTTATTTTTACATGATTATTGATGGTTTAAAACCTTTTTGTGTCCCTCTAGACTTGATTCATTCCTCCATGGGAATCTTGGCCTTCTAATTGCCAGTAATGATCAAGAGCTTCTAACCAGACTTCCCTCAGATTTATTTATTTTCCGTGATGCTTTCATTCCCTAAAGATGTGCTCTGTATCCTCTCCACTGAATACCTCCATTCCCTCATCAAATGTTCATTGACTGACTACCTCTTCACAGTCCCTGGCTGTGCATTGATCCCATCCCTTTCCATACGCGATGCTATTTCTTTCCTCTTTTTTGTTTTCCATTTTCAAAACTATTCCTTTGTACAGGCTTCTTCCTTTATATTTGCAAACCTGATAAGGTACTCTCTGTTCTCAGAATAAAAATAGTACTCCTGCTAATAATGTGATTGCTTATCCTCCTAAATTACTGCCTTTATCTCTTGCAGCTCTCAAACTTCACCAGTTAAATATTCAAGCATTGTTCTAAACATTTTGCTACGTACTTGCTGAAATCACAAACCTTCCCTTTCTGTTTGTGTTTTCTCATAGGTGATTGCATGTGAACAACAGTTAGATACCACTTATGATGCCAGATGTGACACTTGGTCCCTGGGTATCACTGCCATTGAGCTGGGTGACGGAGATCCTCCGCTAGCAGAGCTGCACCCCATGAGGGCGCTCTTCAAGATACCAAGGTCAGGTGACTACGGTGGCGTCCAGGGGCCGCAGCCCACTTTTCTTTCTCCTACCACTGACTTCTCATCATGGTCAGCATGGAAATATTCACATATGATCTGGCTAGCTGGGAAAAGTGACCAAGAATATTGTGCTCCTTCCAAGACTGTGTTCATTCAGTAGTTACATTTCCCGAGTCTAAGTAAAAAAACTCCCATCTTGGTCATCACTGTCTTTCTTTTGCTAAGTTTTAATCTCAGAAAGTACCAGTTCCTGCCACTCCTTCTCCTCTCCCAAGTCAGTGAGGAACCTGGTGCTGGTCCATGTGCTGTGATTTTCTTCACTCTCCATTCCAGATGTTTTTTACTACCTGCTGACTTCTTTTTGTTCAGGACTTTGAAATAGTCCTATTACCAAGAAATGGTAAATAAAATTTATTGAACAAATAACCATTTCAATATGTTAATATTTTGAATGTGTCTATATAAAGTAATAGAGAAGAATGCCCTGTGGAGCAAGGAACAACATGACTGTCTAGGTGGCACTTCCTCTAGATAGACACCTCCCCTCCAGTGTGTACATCAAGAAAAAAAGTTACTGCTAATTTCTTTAATTACTGTTTTATATATGTGTTGGTTAGTTGTAGATATTTCAGAAAATGAATGTGCAAAGATTACCTGTCCTTAGGTATCAGTGTGTCAGTGTTGAAGACTTTAAGGATTTTGCCTTAACTCTAATGGAATGCACAATGGAGCCTGTGATGGCAGGAACCCAGGGCAGGGCAGGGGGCTGTGTTACGGTTTGTTCATACCCTTTCCATTGAACAGCTTTTGTGGTCTCAACATCATAATGACACAGAAATACAAGGCTTTGCTGCAAGTTGGGGCAGTGGTCTAGTCCTGAGAAATGTCTGCATGTTACATCCATTCCCAAATGGATCCATTTGAAATACTTGGCATGTAACTAAATTATAATACCACAGCATATATATTTTTTTATTTTGCTGGCCATCTTATTTTTTCTTTATATAGTAGTGCGTACTAGTTGTACAGAGTAGTGAGTCTCATTTGGCATATTGGTACATGCTTATAACGTTCTTTGGTCATTCCCATCCTCCCATCCTCCCCTTTCCCTTCTTCCTCTCCCCTCCTTATTCTGTTCCTTTTCTCTAATACATTTTTATTCAGTTTACTTTTACATTCATGTTATGTCTCTATCTTTTTTTTAGATTCTATATGAATGAAAAAAATGGAATATTTCATCTTTTTGAACCTGACTTTTCACTTAACATGATTTGGTTTTTTAGTCTAAAATTTCCTGCTTGTGTATATGGTCTGAAGTATAATACGTTAGACATAAATTATGTTTTACCTGACAATTTCAGTGGCATCTCGGTTACTGCTATTTGTAACGTACAATACTTACTTGTTAAGTGAAGAGACAAGGTTACAGAAATGAGAAGGAATGTTCTGTATATCAGCTCTGAGACATTTCATTTAATTTGAGGAAATCAGGAAGAATCAGTTTTTCTAATGTCTATTGTCATTCAGTTTGTAAGATGAACCCTGTACTTTCTGAGCCATCTTAATTGTGGGTTGAACCACAGTATTTAACCCAGTGCTGTTACTCTTGGTTTCTATGCCGCCTGGAGGCAGGAGGATGACCAACACTGGTACATTGTCCCTCCATAACAATGTGCCAAATGATTCTATCATTAGTGTATCTCTAGTGAGACTTTTCAGAACATTGAGTGTAGAAATATGTAGACAGAATCTGAAAAGCTACTCACTTCTAAGTGTTAAAAAATCATCAAACTTTGTTAGACTTGAAGTAAGTCAATAAATCTCATAAAAGAAAACTTTCAGGGAACAAGAAACAGAAAGAGATGCTTGGCGAGAAGCACTCCTTTTTATGTGCAGATCAGCAATCTTCGTAAGGACTGGGAAAGGAGCTTTGTCGTGACCTGGGGAAGACGAGTAGCTGTACTGTCTTTTAATGAGCCTGTGCAAACTGTACATTAATTTCATCAGCTATTTAAGGAGTGATGCAGAACTGAAGACAAAGTATTTCCATTCCACTAAGGAAAACAAAGAGCTGTTGGAATGAACATAAAGTAGCCCTTTCGTGCAGTCAGCGATCACGGTTGATCAATGCTGCTTGATTACAGCCTTAGATCGGCCTCATTTTCAAGTGATGTTCCTTTGTATTCATGGATGGGCCAAAAAAGAAAAGATTTGTTCAGCTTAAAAATGAAAAGAATTAATAATTAAGCCTTTTAAGTGGCATTCAGAGCTTTGCAGCTCATAATATGTTCCAGTTCCTTGCTTTTGTAACACTTCATAACACTTGTTTCCTCCCCTGTATCCAATAACAAACGAACAATCACAGAGGTGGCCTCCTGTGCCCCTGGGTGGCAGTTTCCTGCCTTCTGCAAACGACTCAATTCTCAGCTCACCTCTTTGCCCCCTGGGTGTTCCTCAGAGACTTCTGCCAAGATTACAATGGAAAAAATCTTCACCCCAGTATTCACTGTTTCTAGTCGGTTAAGTATGGATGGTTTCCCTGACTGTTCTCAGGTAAAAGCAAGAAGATTCTTTAAAAGAAACAAAATGAACTGTTGGAAAAATTTAGGCCATATATTCAATGCTTTCCGAAAAACAAGGAACCTGTCATTTTATGTAAAGAGTGATTAATTACTAATTCTCTTTCTTTGAATTAGAAATCAGTGGCAGCATTTGATTATAATGGCAGCACCTGCAGTGCAGTTGTATGTTAGTCTGTCTGTCTGCGCTATGGACTGACGAATAGACAGCCGTCCAACCTCGATTCTTCTTTTCTAGGAACCCACCCCCACAGCTAAGGCAGCCTGAGCTCTGGTCCGCGGAATTCAATGACTTCATTAGCAAGTGAGTAACGGAATCTGTAGGAAAAACCCAATTGATAGCATCCTGCCCTAACTTCAAACTGTGCTTGTTCAGTAATGCCACTGGCTTCTACATCCGCTCTTGTTTCTTCTTGTGAAATAGCTCCAGCAGTTTCCACCATTTTCAGTAGTGTCCTCTAAAGGGTCATCAGTGCCTCACTGCATAAAACTGACCTCGAGTCAAGTTTATCCACAGACCCATAGCAGTGCGTCTGCGGACACGCTCTTCTGTTCACCTGCCTGCCGCAGCTCTGCCCTCCACGTCTCCCACCTACTCGCACACTGTCTGTAGTCAGTTCCTTAGTCCTTCATTTATCTGCATAAATGATTTTCATTATAGTCAGAGAATTTTCATCACAATCAGTGAATCAGAAAATCATGTTTATAAAAAGCGTATGTATCTGAAATTCGAGAAACACTTTTAATTTGACAAATATTTAGCGTGACCACAGTGCCTCCATGCAATTGACTAGAAACTAGGAGTCAGTCATCTGTAAAGATCTGTGCCATGAACGTGTTGTACAGTTTCATCCTGTGTTCTTCTTCAGTGTATAAGGTCGGCAGTAACCCCTGGTTGTAAATAGGAGGGAGGGGGTTGTTGAGATTTTGAGTGCTGGACTCCTCAGAAAATGGAGAAGGGGCAGAGAAAGCAGAGAACACAGCCACGCATTGGTTTTCCTACAAGAATATCCGCATGTTCTCCTACATGCAAGAGAAAGAGTTTGTAAAGCACGAGGTGGATTGATAATCTTTTTTTCTAAGTTTTCACTGACCAGATATTCCTAAGAGTGTGCTATGAACTACATTATATTTAATAAATACCAATCTCATTTCTCAAATCTCTTAGGAGAATCACAGATAACTTCCAAGGGATCCCCATGACTCGCAGGGTCCGCCTCCTGTCTGCTGATCCTTCCATACAGATTCTCAGTGGGACTTGCTTCTTTTCCCATGTTCCTCACAGTTCCCACCCAGAAACATCTCCCAGCTTCCTGCAGGCAGTTGGTAGTCTGTCCCAGGGGCTGTTGTATTCTCTTTTTTCACTGCTAACATTGTCAATTTGATTGAACTTACCTGTCTGAATGTCTTTCTTTCTAACGAGACAGTAAGCCACTGACCGCCCTGAGCGTGCCCTCTGTCACTGTCACTCTAGGGTCAAGCTAAGGGCCTGGCACACACTAGCTGTTTGGTAAAGTTTCCCTTGAATACAACGCTTCCACATGTAACTCTACAGACCACATAGGTGTGAGTGCCACTGATGACTTGTGTTAAACTGAATGAAAGATACGAGTATTTTAGTTACTCTCAGATATCATCACCTCTGTTTCTCAGCATAGTTTAGTAACCTTAGGAAGTATCTTTCTGGTTATGCCCAATGAAATAAACTGACAAACCATCATCCCAGAAGGATCAGTGGCGCCCATTTGCAGCGGTATTGCTCACGTTAAGGGCTGGGCAGCAGTGGTTCCTTCCCCTCCTCTCCTCTTCTCTCGTTCCTCCCTTCCTTTCCCTTCCTGCTCATTCACTCCTCCTCTTTCTTTGCCTTCCTTGTGCTCATCCTCCTCCTCCTCTTCCCCCTCCCACCCTTCTCTTTCTCCTTCCCGCTCTCCCTCCTGCATCACCTTGCTCTTTCTCCTCCTCCACCTTTCTCTTCCTAGTCCTCCTTCCTGCCTCTTCCTTCTCTTTATCCTTCCCTTCCTGCTTTTTCTCTTTTGTAATATCTTCAAATGACAGTCCAGTTTTTCATAATTATACAGCCTCAGTATCTCAGTCAGAAAAGTCTTGGAAAATTATAGTGCTCAAACTTCCACGTGGAGCTTAAATTCTTCTTGAATGTGGTCCCTGCATGATGGTTCAATCAGTACTTGAATATCCCTCATGAAGATCATCACGCTTCCAAGGCAGCACATTCCACCTTGAGAAACCTTACATGAAAAGTTCTTCTCAACACTGACCTGAAATCTGTTGCTCTCTTGATTCTTCCAATCTATACTAGTGGGTTTTTTTTTTTTTTCACCCCTTGTGTCCCCTGGGAGCTAGTCAAACTCTTCTCCCAAAATATTTGAAGACAGCAGCTGATTAAACATCCTAAGCTTCAAATGCCCCTCCTGTGTTGTGCTCCAAGTTGGTCTCACTGGCCTTATCTTTTCTCATAAATATGCCCTGGTTGAACCCATCAGCAGGTGTGATTGCATCAATACATCAACTGTATGACCTTAAAAAACAGCTGTTGATAAAGAATTTAAACATCAGCAGACTGACCTTCTCAAATGGGTTAACACTTATATCACCAGAAAGAAATAGATCCACTGAGGAGTCTTCAAAGGTGTCCTGAAAGTGATCAGAACAGTTTCATTGCAGATGAGCCTTAGGATGGCAGTGACTTCGCTGTCATCTGTCTTTCAATTGACTTGTCCAGGGGGCTTAGCAATGGGGAAAGTTTCATTATCACTGTGCAGGACGCTTGCTTGAGACGGAGTAGCACTGAGTTGAAGGCTGTTGCCCCTGCTGCGGCATCCCTCAGAGATGTGTACCCTTCACAGACATTCATTCTTCATCTTGCAGTTTCATACTTTTTGCACTGTGCTCACACTGAGCATTTTTTTATGTGTCACTCGCTTAGTTTTTTTTTTTTTAGGAATATGAATGACGTTTCAATACTCTAACTTATCTAATATCACATGTCCTTTCTGGCCAGTGCAGATGTTTGACTAAAGATTATGAAAAGCGCCCAACGGTGTCAGATCTTTTACAGCATAAATTTATTACTCAAATCGAGGGAAAAGAAGTGATGTTACAAAAACAGCTAATGGAATTCATTGAAATCCACTACTGCATGGGAGGCACGGAAAAAGCCAGGTAATTGAACAATATCTTGAGTCCCAAAATCTAAACATTATCCAAAGGCTGAACACTTTTACAATGCAATAGTTGCTAGGGTGAAGCAGTAACTCATTTAAGCTCTCTGGTTGTGATTTGGGGGTAATGGAGTGTTTACATGGAAAGTGAATTCTACATACTGAGTTGTATCCTGGTATTGGAGCAGTGACTGGTAGCATCTTTTGAAATGACTGAATCAGAGCAAAAAGGTAAACTTCACAGAGGTAAACTTTACTAGATGATTTGCATTGGTATGTATTTTTTTGTTCCACTAACAAAGATGTCTTAGGCTTGAGATTTTAAAATGGAACATCAGTCTTTAAAATAATTTTTGACTATATTGCTTGTTGGTATCATTTTCTCTGGTTGCATTAGAATGTCAAAGCATTTAAATGTCCTTATAGTTTCCATTTGGATTTTTTTTTGTACCGGGAATCGAACTCAGGGCCTTGCACCTGCTAGGCAGGTGCTATGCCGCTGAGCTCTATCCCCAGCCTTTCTCTTGGGATTTTTAATAGTACATTTATTTTAGATATTTTAGAACAAAGGTACACAGTGTAGAAATTAATCAAATATAATATTTCCATCTATAATTTTTAGTATCTCTTATAGGTGAAGGTATATTTTAAAGCAAAACTATGTTTTATGAGTTCTGGAGCCTGTATTCTTTTTTGAACAGTGAATATACATATTATTATCTTTCTATCACAAAAATTTTTAATGGCTCCACAGCACTCACTCAACTTAGTGTTCAGTGATTGATTTAAAGTTTCTAGTTGTTAGATATTTAAGTTGTTACTAATTGTCTTCACCTTAACACATAACACTGCAAAGACTTGTTCAGGAATCTCTTACTGTTTCCTTAAGATAATTTCCTACTGAAAGTACTGCTAAGTCAGGAAGTACTTATTTGTAATTTAAATTTATTCCTGAGAATCTTACTGGCTTCATTTCAGAAGCCTATCAGTACTGAGGGAGTTGAAAGAAATAAATAGAAAATAGAACATGACTTATTTGAATTACTATTGTGAGTTTACATGTTTAATTCCTACTGTTTAATCCTGTCTGGTTGCCAGCTACTGTGTTAGGACTTCTTTTATATTGTCTCATGTGGTTTTAAAACAATTCTGAGGAAAATAGTTGATGACACCCCATGTGCACAGTTGAAAAGAACTGAATTTTGTACAGATTAGTTAGCTTGCATAAGGCCATGCAGATAATAAATGACTTCACAGAAACTGAAATCTTGGTCCAAAAGCCCCGGCAGAAATTATCCATGCAGAAATGGCCTAAGAATTGTGGATGATCTTGGGTGACAATCCTTGTGTACACGAATTTATACTCTTGATGCAGAGGCAGAATTAATACACTTTCAGCAAGGAAAAATTATGGCTGTGGGTGGAATTAAACTACTGATACAGAGGAGGAGGCACAGAGTGACAGCAAGAAGTGACAAATCATACAGGCTCATCTTTATGTCTTTATGTGAATGTGGTTCCATAGGTCTCCATGAGCCGCCCGTCCCCAAACAAGCAAAATTAACAGAACAAACAAACTAGGTAATCTTATCATGTGGGAAGCCCAGTACTTGCTAAAAACTTGACCTACCATGAAGTTTTATGAATGCTAATAGAAGACACAAGACTCCTGGGTGAGAGACAAAAGGCCTTACTATTCGTAGCTAAACTGGGAGTTTCAGGTCCACAGTGGGTGTCATTGTTCTGTAGTACCAGGTGTGCTCTGCCACCATCCCAACAGACACTGTACACAGTGAACTTGGCCTCACAGCTGCAGAACCTTGAGGTTTTCTTCGGTTTTCCAAAAGAATTTTCTCGTATACCTGGCCATATCTTAATCATCATGGAAAGTAAATGGAAGTACCATCTCCTAGAGAGAAAGTACCATTTTTAAATTCTGCATTAGTCAGTTCCACTTCATTGCTGGGACTCAATGCTGGACACTAGCGTCTTAAAGGAAGAGTGTTCCGTCGTGGCTTACAGTGTCAGAGGCCTCACGTGGTTGACAGCAATGGCTCCAAGGCAGAAATCGCACAGAAGGAGGGCCTGGCAGAACAGAGTGGCTCGTGTCATGGGGGACAGAGAGCAAAGAGCAGAGAGTGAGGGTGCAGTTGGGGAAGGAGCTCTATATTTCCAGGTCACACCCCAGTGACCACCCTTCCAGCCAGACTCCACCTCTAAGCCTGAGAATCTAGAGGGACAATTTAGACCTAATCAGGTTATTGGAACAACTTCCAAGGTTATTCGCTACACAAACATCATTAAAAATAGACTCTGGAATAGAAGCTCATACAAATCATACATGAGCGTAAGGAACCAAGGGAGAATCATCTCCCAAGATTCAAGCATAGTTTATTGCATTAAGCTCAATACTTCTGACTGTGAATCACATAGTGTATTCTTTATTCTGTTAGAAATACAGAATATGCCTTCAGTATGAGAATTTATGCTTTGGTCAATTATGGAAACATTTTATTCATTGTTCTTTTACATATTG
This sequence comes from Dinomys branickii, assembly GCA_004027595.1. Classification (NCBI taxonomy): domain Eukaryota; kingdom Metazoa; phylum Chordata; class Mammalia; order Rodentia; family Dinomyidae; genus Dinomys; species Dinomys branickii. The sequence goes on along the minus strand of PVLD010001213.1, from coordinate 72,994 downwards.
ATCCCCTCTCATTCTTTTTCTTTTTCCTCTTGAGAAATGACTGTTAGAACCTCATAATTTACCTTCCATGTCTTGTAATTCCTCTCTCGGATTTGCTGCTTTCTGCATGAGTTACTGAAAATTGTTTTCTAGTTCACTAATTGTTAAAATGGCACCTAATATAAAAGTTATGCTGTACATTAATTTTTTCATGTCATACTTATATCAGCATATACTACTTTTAGAATTTTTCATAATCTTACTTTTTAACCATTTTTGTTTTTTTCATAGTTGAAATATCTGGCTATTTGTACCTGGATATTCACGTGTGTCTATTTTTTAACTTTTTGTGACTATGTTTCTGTCCTGTTTCTCTTAGATTTTACATTTTGTATTTTAACAAGTGTGAATAAACTTGCTGAGTTTATTTGCTTACGTAATATTTGGTTTCTTTCTGTGGTTTACAATTTTTATTTATTCTGCCGTCTTGAATGGGAGGATTTTTTTTTTTCTCTTTGATTTTTCTTTCTTTCCACATTCCGGTTTTGGAGAACCAGCCTTCGCTGTCACCCGGCTTCAGGGTACCCTAGACCCTTCGTCCCTCATGAGTTGAAGGATATTGCAGATACGCTCACTGCGCAAGCAGAACGGTGACTTGCGTCACTGCTGTGTCCTGCCGTCTCAAGCCTTCACTCCATCGGAAAGGAAGATACAGAGCTTTGAATCTTTTGTTCCAGGCAAGGGATCCCCACATGCAGCCTCCTTCTGTCCAGCAAGCCTAGGCCAGAGCCTGCGTTGTAGGTCAGGTGTTACAGCCCCCTTGCCGTCTATGCTTCTGGTTTTGGCCCTGGGTTTTGAGTCAGCCAATGATTTCTGTCCTTTTAGCCAATGTGCTTCCAACCTATCAGGTCTATTTTAATATTGCTAAAATATTTTAACTCTATCTTAAAATATTTTAAAGTACTTTGCTTTTCTCAAGTGCAGGCTTGAATCATAAATCCACAACAACTTCCTAACTACAGATCTTGGTCCCAGGTCAAAGGAGAATCAAATATTTTGGTGCCCCCCCACATTCCTATATTGATCCCAAAGTTTGAGATACACGCAGATGAGAAATAAGGTGTGGCTGTGCCACTCGGAACAAATTGATCAAAAATAATGTCTTAATTATTTGTTGCAAAGCTATTGCAGTTCCTGACATGGGTAAAATTGATCCAAAATCTGACTGTTCTACATCAACATAGCACAAAGCTAAAGGTTTTTCTATGTGATGTGTCCTTTGGAATTAAAGAGTGTGCTTAGGAAGGTAAGGTTTTAAGAAAAATTATAATTGACGTTAAAAAAAACTGTCCTACTGCAAATTGAATTCAAATGGAATATTTTAAATTTGCGGATGCTGGTGAGGGGGTCTTTGGAGATACAGTGAAATGGACACAAGAACTTTCAGTTATTAACCAAGGCCTACATGTACAATTCAGTCACAGTTTATCCAACCATCCTGCGGAATGAAGGTGCATGTGTTTGCTCCTACTTCTATGATTCTTCAAACCGTGAGAGCTCATTTTTCATGGTAGTTACATTTGGCAATTCAAGAGTACAGACTGAAGAAGGAGTTTAAATTGTAAAATATTTTTAAAATTTTACTTTTGAACCCAGTAATTTAAAATATTTAATTGTCTGATTTATTGGATGGACATAAAGTCACTTATACTTGAAAGATACCAGTCAGCCTTCTTGACTCAAAATAATTCAAGCTAATTTTAAAAAGAGATGCAATTTCGTGACAACACCGTGTGGCTCCCGGAGCTGAGGGGGAGGCAGAGGGCCAAGATGCGATGTGAAGCCAGAAAGCAGGACATGTGCCTCACACGACCTTCTTCAGGCACCACCTGACACCGCACGCCACCGAGGCCCGCTTGCCTGTCCCCCACATTTCCTGCAGGAACACTGGATTCTTAAACGCCATAAATTATTTGCAGACGGATTTATTTTTGAAATATTAGTTATGCAAATAAAGGGTTTGTGTCCGCACTTTCAGACGTGCATGGACAGGCTGCACATGTTTCCACACCCCATTGGCATCCCCGCCCTTCTTTACCTGATCCCTCGACACCCTTCCTCCTCGTTGTCGCTTCTACTTTCACATTCCTCCCCCCGCCTCCTGCCCTGCCTCTCTCTCTCTCTCTCTCTCTCTCTCTCCTCAATTCCACGTATGAGAAAAAAATTTAATGTTGCTTATATGTCTTTCTGACTCTGGCTTATTTCACGCAGCATGATGATCTTTAGTTCCATTCATTTTTCTGCAGGTGACAAGATTCCATTCTTCTTTATGGCTAAATAATACTCCTGTGTGTGTATATTCAGTGCTACATTTTCTTTGTTCATTCATTAGCTGAGGTGAGCCTACGCTGTTTCTGTAGCTTAAGTACTGTGCATTGCATTACAATACAAGTATGTCTGTAAATAAGCTGCCTTTAACTCTTTGGGGAATACACCAAGGAGTGGTGTGACTGATACGAACAGTCACTCTATTTTTAGACTTTTGAGGAACTTTTTACTGATTTCCATTTCCATTCCCACCAACAGTGCACAAGGGTTCCTCCTGCCTCCATTCTCATGATCGCCAACCTGACCCAGAGAGAGATGGAATTTCCATATAGCTTTGATTTGTATTTACCTGACAGCTAAAAATGTTAACTATTTTTCATATATTTATTGGCCATTTGCTCTTCTTTTGATAAGTCTGTTCAGATTTGTCCATTTATTGGTTGACTCATTCTTTCGTTACTAACTTTTTTGAGTACTTTATGTCCCTGTGTTGTCACTGGTAACAGTTTTCTCCCATTCTGCAGGCCATCTCTTTGTTTCCTTTGCTGTGCAGGAACTTTTAGATTTGATATAATCTCATTTGTTGATCCTTGCTATTATATCTTGAGCTATTAGAGTCCTAAAGGAAAAGTCATTGCCTGTGCCCATATCTTGGAGTGTTTCCCCTATGTTTTGCTTCTTGCAACTTCAAATCTTAAATGTAGGTAGTTGATCCATCTTGAATTGATTTTTGCACAAGATGAGTGGTAGAGATCTAGTTTTTGTCTCCTACATATAAATATCAAGTTTTCACAGCTATTTTTAAAGAGGTTCTCTTTGTCTTTTCTCCAGTGTACATTCTTAGGTTTTGTCAAGAGTCAACTGGCTGCAGTTGTGTGGATTTGTTACTGTGTCCTCATTCTATTTCATTGGGCCCTTTGCTTTTGTGCCAGTAGCGTGCTGTTTTGTTTCTATGGCTTTATAGTACACTTAAGCTGGATGTTGTGATACCTCCAGCATTTCTCTTTTTGCTCAAAATTGCTTTGGATATTGTAGACCTTTTGTGTTCCCATATAAATTTTAGAATTTATTTTTTAATTCTTTGGACAACGTCACTGGTATTTTGGTGGATATTGCGTTGATTCTCTGGACTGCTTTTGGTAATAAGACCATTTTAACACAATTTATGCTACTGACAGATGAACATGAAAAGTCTTTCCATATTCTGAGAACTTACATTCCAGTAAAATGGAAAATATAATAGAAATGCAAACTGATTTTGAACTTGGCATCACTCCTCGGAGATTCTAAATTCCGGTGTGGGCCCAGGGATTCTCCATGCTTGAGTCAGAGGCCTCTGCTTAGGTCAGAGCACCTGGGAGTCTCTTGGCTCCAACTCACTTTTGGGCTTTTGTGGGAGGCAGGCTTACATCCTAACCATTTGAAATTCTTCCCCACTTTGGACAATTATTTCGGACTGCTGACAGTGAGTGGCTGCCTTTTATGTGCCATACTCTAGCCAGCTCCAAAATTCTCTCTTCTACAATTTCTGAACCTTTACCTAAAAATAGTATTTAAACTGTGCTTTAAGCCAGGTGTGGTGGCTCATGCCTGTAATCCCAGCCCTCAGGAGGCTGAGGCAGGAGGATCGCTGTGAGTTCAAGACCAGCCTGGGCTACAAAGTGAGCTCCAGGCCAGTCTGAACTGCATAGTGAGACCCTATCTCAAAAAAAAAAAAAAAAAAAAAAAAAAAGGTACAGTAAACTGTGCTTTATATTTCTTGGAAATAAAGGAAAACTAAATCTAGTCCAACATCTACTTGAATAACAAGCTCAAATTAAAATTTTATTTTGGGGATGGTAATATAGTACTATTAACATGTTACCATTTCAGATTTTTTTGAATTTATATACAAAAATATAACTCATATTTTATATGCTACCCTTGCATGCAAGTGCAATTAATACTGATATGTATAAATTGGTATGTATTTCATATACTTCACAGAAAGAAAAGTGAATACTCACAAGGATTTAGTCATTCATGTAGTTGTTTTTAAGATCAAAAATACTGACTGTATTGACAAAGGTTGCAGTCATTCCTTCTGGCTCACTCATATGGTTTTTAAGGCAAACAAGGCAACCTTGAGACCTATCTCAAAGGAGTAATAAAGGAAAGAGGAACTTAAAAGTTGTTTAGGCACTCGGTGTTAAAAGTGCCTGGTTCAAGCTCTCAGTTCTTTATTAGGTGTGGGATTTTATACAATATAAATTCATTCAAGTAGGGTTGTGAATTTTACAAAACAGAGCAATGAAAAGCAAAAGCAGGAAAATCAATAGGAAGTAATAAAAGGGCTCTTTCAGTGGGAAGCAATGCATGACTCCACTTTACTTTCTACTTTCTGGGCAAGGTAATTTTTAAAAATGTCTTGGACCACGTCACAGTGAGACTTATTACTCTTTGGGACATTTGCCCCTTTCCCTTACCATGTGAGACTTTTAAAGTGCTGCCCCGACTTTTCAGTCCTATCTCCATGTGAATATTTCAGAGAAACAGTCAGCATCTCCAAACTTGAATTTATATTACTCTGCCCCAAATTAGTTCTGTATTATTTTAATAATGACACCACCAGTCTCCTCATTTTGTCAAACAGATATCTAGAGATTATCCTGACATGTTCCTCTCTTTTACTTTCCATTTTTAGTTCAAAGCAAAACTGAATTTCTGAGGTCCTCATTCAGTCTAATACCAATTATAATGTAATTGTTGCCCCCATAGAAATCATGGATTGATGTGACATTCATGTTGTCTCAATATTTATTGAGGCCACTGGGCAAAGCTTTGGATAAATGTTCTATGCAGCATTCTGACAGCTGAACTTTTTCCAGAATCTGTGCTTAGGAGAGTACTTTTCAGTAAAAGGAATGAGAAAGCATGAAACATAAACCATTACACAACATGGGGAGTGTCAGCCCCATAAAAGGGATACAGGAAATGTCCTGTGAGAGTTCAAAAGGAAACCACTTCTGCTGGTGGGGACAAGAGAGCTCTAAGTTAGTACAGCAAGGATAAACTAGACCTCATCATGGGAACACAGTCATTAGGGGATGAACATTATTGGTGGAAAGAATAGCCTGCGGGAAATGCGAAAGCCAGGAGATACGCTCACAGAAAACCAGTATTTAGTCACAGATGTAAGGGGAAAGCTGAGACTACGAGTGGAGAACCATGAGGTGACCAGGCCACACAAGCACTAGAAGTCAGAGGGGTTGGGCCTGTATTCCTTATAGCAGGAGTAGGCACAGTGGAACTCAGGCACCTGTGACCTCCGAGGCATGCATCTAGCACTGGTTGTAGGAGTAAATAATGGATAGACCACACTACAGCAATAATTCTGATGCATTTTGTTGGATCCCAATATGACCTTCTCCTCACTGTGTTTCCTCCTGACTTTAGACTATATATTGTAATTTTTGGAGGTAGGGGAGTTGGTTCCCACTATATGCCAGTGTCATCTCTCTCTGAATGGCTTTGGCTGGACCTGCCTTCTTGCCATCTTTCATTACAAACCATCGCGGGTGTGCACTTGAATCCTAACACCTGCCTGGCCTACTGCATAGAAGCAGCCCAGTCAAGCAAAGGACCCAGATAGGAGTGTCTCTCTTCCTACTCAGCTCAGTGTGTACCAACTCTAGTTGCTCTGGTAAGGAGGTAGGAACTGTGGGTGTCTCAGGAATAGAAACAGTTTGGGAAACAAAGCACTGTCACCTGTGTTGACTCTCATTCAGGTAGGAGGCGATCACAAGCTCAGGAAGTGTGGAGCAGTAGCTTCACCACTAAGCAACATGGCTACTCGCTCTGACCAGATCTAGTAAGTTATCAAGGGGAAAAAAATAAAAATAAAGAGCACAGTCCACATAAAGATTATTCCCCTATTAACAAAAGCTCATGTTAAATCTTGAGTGTTTAAGGGATGGATTTAGTTCAAACACAACATATATATGTAGTGAGCTGTGGTTGGCAAGGGAATTAGTGGCTAGTGTTTGTAAGTTTTGGGATGAAAAATCTCTTGATACATATTTCTTCTTACATTTGTATGAATTCTAAAATATTGTTTGGTGTGTGCATATGTGAGTCCATCCATGCACACGTGCTTATATTCTAAGTCATATTTTATTTAAGATGAGTCCAGTCTTATCTTGGCTAAGATACAGAGTAAACAAATTGTTCCTGTAAGTAGTAGGAAAGATCTCCAAAAGACACACAAAGGAAGCAGGAGAAAGTTTTAGGAGTTATAACTTATCTTTCCCCCTTGAAATCCTCCCTTGTGCCTCTAGTCACTACTTCTATAAAAGTTCCCAGACTAAGCACTAAATAGCTTTCAAACACTGTCTCCAGGATGTTTAGAAGAATTAGGAGATTGAATAAGTACTCCCTGGAGGAAGCCATGATGAGTAACTGTTCTCCTAAGTAACACTTAACTAAAAGAATTCAGACAAACAGGAGGGAAAAATTGCTAATTGCAAAAAAATAAAACCCAAATAAACAAACAAACGAAATCCTGTGAATACCATCTAAGAAACAAATTAACTGATGGTTCAAACCAAAATAGAGTGGTGGTACACTCCTGTAATACCAAGTACTCAGGAAGCTGAGACAAGAGGATCACAAGTCCAAGGCCAGCATGGGCTACTTGACAAAACCCTGTCTCAAAATATAAAAAAGACTGGAGATATAGCCCCCTGGTGCAGCAATTGCCTAGTATGTGTGGTGCCCCGGGTTCAATCTCCAGTACTAAAAAAAAAAAAAAAATAGAGTGAAGAGCAACCACATTGATATAATCTGTCGTATGTGCTGAATAACATAACTAGAGAAAACTTAGACCAGGGCATGGTGCTGGGGAGCTTACCCAGCATGTCATGCTGCAGAAAATCCAGAACCCACTTCTCCTAGTACCTAGTTCAGAGCCTGTTTCCAACACCACTGTCTTTCTTCCTCACAGAATAGTCATGTGATTATAGGTGATGGTTACGGCTGCCAATAATGTGGTTTCCTATTTTAGAGTTCAGAAAGCTAATGGCTAAAGAAATTAAATCCTGCTCTGAGATAATAGCCAATTATTGACCAGGTGAGGGCCCTAAATTAAATATGATTTTCAGAGTAGCACTTTTTCTGCTTTCTGTATTCCTCACTAATAAACATCAACAGTAACAAAACTGGTGATGGAGAGTTGAGTTTTTGAGTAGGTTTGACTTTTTTTCTGACTCCTGGCTACTGTTTCTGGTTTGCTCACAATGGGCCTTGAAACTTAAATTTTAACCTGTCTTTCTTATACTGCAATTGGACTGTGCATTACTGAGGATATAATCACTGGCCAAAGAAACTTTGCTTGTCTAATTCTTAAAACTTCTCATATTATATATGTGTGGTACAGACTGTAGAGACAACTAAGTTCAAGATGCCCACCTGACACTTGGAATTTTTGATATATGATCATCTAAGATTAGATGTAAATGGTGTGTTGCCCTGGGTGGCTTGGAACTGTGGCCATTGTTGCTTCTTCATTAAAGAAAGAGGCTTTACTATCTATTTGTTCTGATGTTTAGTTTTAAGGAAGAGAAACAATTACCTTGTGATCTGTGATCTTTAACAAGAAGTAATTCTTACTCAGAGCCTGTGTAAAATAAGGTTAATAAAATAAAGTTACAGATGATCATAACTTTTTAACATTTTATGTCAAATTTGTTTCTGAGAGGTAGAGTTAGATTCTGTGTTGCTTGCCCTTAAACCTAGGCATTTTCTGTGACGTCTCCTCAGCAAATAGAATATAGCAGAAGTAATGCTACAAGAGTACAATTGGGCCCACTTCTTTAAAAACCAGGATCCACTGTGTCCCTCAGAACATTCTGTCTGATCGCCAGGAACTACCATGAAAGAAATGTGGCTGATCTTGAAACCCTCATACTGAGAGAGCATATAGAATCACTCTAAATAGAACCCTACCTGAGAACATCCCCAAACTGGAGCCGCCAGGTACCACTTGTATGCATGAAACTCTGTTTCCCACCAGACCAGTTTATATGCCATGTAGATATTGGAGTTAGCATAGTTTACATCACACAGAGCAAAAACATCACACATCTGTGAGTCACACCTGAACTCACCCCCCACACAATGGTGACATGTAATGAAATGTTTTTTCTGTTACACTACAAAGTTTTGGCATAATTTGTTACAGAGCACCAAATAACCAGAATCACAACAGCAGCCACAAAGTCTGTGAATCCTTAAAATCACCAGTATTCACAGTATGAATACAACTTGTTACAACAGTTCCATCTTGATATCAGGAGGAATTTAGACATGTTTGATCAACCAGTGGGATGAGTCTGTTCACACAAGCAGGGGCATTGAGGGGCCTCCTAGATACAGAACTAAAGCTGTGTGCTTCAGGAACACAGGAGTGTCAGTGGGCAGTGGATGCACCAACAGAAGTCTTTTGGCCAAGCGTCACATGGTCATTGGAGGGAAGTGATACTAGGAGTAAAAATACAAATTTGACCCAGTAACAAAACTATAGTCACTGGATGGAGTCAGAGTTTTGGCAGAAGTATTTATTAGCTGCTAATGAAAGCCATCCAAACCAGCGCAAGGAATAGGATGCACAGCTGGGTTCTAATAAAGGGCAGGGTTACAAGTAAAAACTGAGCGAGCTGCACCCCTCAGCCTTCAAAAGAAACTGGCAGTGATGTCTGCTGTGTCTCAGCACATAGCACAAGGGAAAGGTACTCAGTTGGACTTCCCACAGGACTCCTGGGAAAATGGACAGCACCCAGAGGGTCCGCATCACGGGGTACGACACCTGGTGAAGCAACTGTAGACGTGGCTTTGCTGCTGAGCAGGGCTGACTCTGGCCTGCACAGAGTCCATGCATGCCAAGAGCAGGAAAAGCTCCCAGAGTAACTAACAGGGTTCCAGCTGCTATCTGCCCAGCAAAGTGGGAAGGAGACTAAACCTAGCTAGATAATAGCATAGTAACCATGGTATCCAGCAGACTTTTCTGTGACCACTTGTGAGATATATGTATGCACATTTTGTAAGGTGAAGGAAATCCTACATCAGCGTGTGATGACTGAGTTGGAAAAGTTTTGATTACTGATGCTGTGCTGCTTGTATTACCCACAAGTAGTGTGAAGTGTACAGCCCACAGATGCACAGCCTTAGGAGGCACCAATATTTATATATCTGCTACAAATACGAAATTGTAAATTTTATCAGATACTAATGACTGACATCCCAAGTGCATGCCTGTACTCCAGAGCACATAATCAGAACATTAATGACGCCCACTGGAGGGGTGCAATGGGGATATGTGGGAGAGGAGCTTGGGAAAAGCTTAAACACACTTGATTATAGCCCAAGTAGATCACCATATATGATGCTAGCTTTGTAAACATGATTTTAGCACAGAAAGAAAGTCCAGTAAAGTAAAAAGCTGTCCCTCATTCATTGTTTGTGCTTTGGGTCCTCATTTAGCCTGCAAAACTTTATATTTGAATACTTTTAGAAGATTATAGTCACGTAAAAATCCACTCAGCAAATCTGTACCATCCTACCATGCTTCCATAAAGACTGTATCACTTTATAGTTTTTTGGTATCTTCAGCTTTATTCAGTAGAAGACTGTTTTTCTTTAGTATTTAGTATTAATACATGCTAACTACAAATATGGAAATATAAATTTTATCAGCTACTAAGACCACATTACACATTCTGAAAGTCAATAGCAGATTCCATAATTTTGGTAATTTTAGTGTTTCCTAACAGGTTCTAGAAACTACTAACTGTTTTACTGTTAGCATCACCATTTTTAGCTACATTGAATTGACTTCAGTGACCATATTTTACTAATAAAGTAAAAGTTACCTGAAAAATTCTGGATGTATATTTTTTGCTTTTGTCTTAAAGGTGTTAGCCTATGTAAGAAAAACTCTTTCAAAAAGAAATGCATACAAGCCAGGGTATTATCAAAAACATTAACCTTCATCATAAAGATTACAAGAAATATAGCAGTATTGCCTTTTTTTTTCTTTCAAAATAACAGCAGCCTAGGATTTGACCAAATTCATAGTTTCTATTGTTACCGTAAGAAAAGACATATTTGCATATAATTACATTTACTGTCAAATTTTGCAGTATCCCACAGGAGGCAGAAAAATGGGTACAGATGATACTTCCCTCTTTTCTTTTTCTTTTTGACAGTGAAACAATATGCATGAGTTTAAAAAGTGCAGAGCAACTTTTTTCTGAGTTTTATAACATTTTTACATTTAATTTTCCTATTACATCAGATTCATTAGTAATTTAGGTAGGTAGGTAGGTAGATAGATAGGGAGTTAGCTAGATAGATAGATACTCACTGGAAACATCTATGCTTTAAAGTAAATTACATTAAACCATTTTTGACAGAAAAGAGAAGTGAAATTTTTCTTAAGGATTGTAGTCAAGGTTTAGAGCAGAAGGTTTTAGTCTTTGAGTCGAATTCAAAATGATGCACCCTTATTCCTGACTTCCAGGCACGTAAGACTTTATCTCTGACTGTTCAGCTTCCCTAATCTTGTTTGCTTGACTATTTATTTTTCCAGCCTCTGCAAAAAAATAGTGCTGCATTTGGCAGAATTTTTGGTTTTGAAAGATTCTGATTTGCTTTGAAGTTAGTGATTATACATTTATATAAATATAGTAGTTTTTTTAAGTTACAAATATCTGAAGTAAAAAATCCCAATGTTTTATCAGAAAGAAAGGGAAAATAAGTAACTACCTAACCATGACAACTCCTGTCTTGGGGACAGAAGTTGGAATTGAATACTAGTATTGTATGGTGGTCCCTATGCACATAGTTTTCCTTTTAAAAAATCACATTAAAAAATCAGTTTTGGTTGTACTATTTTTTATGCTAATTTGTGTCTGTTTGTTAATATGTTTTTGTGCTTTTATTTTTTTAAAATAAAAAAAAAAGAGGAAAAGTTTATTTTGGCTCACAATTTTTAGAGGATCCAGTCCATAGTTGGCTGGATCCAAGGCGGGGCACCATAGCAGAGGTCATGGCAGAGGACAAACAGTATGTAGCATGGCAGGCAGGAAGCCGCAGAAAAACAGTGCCAAGCCTCTCTTTCCATTCTAGTCTATCTACGCTAAAGCTTATTGGTAGAAGATCTCATCATGGGGTTTCCCATTATCCACACCCAGAACTATGCTAAATCAATCAGTGAGCTGATTTAGCTACCACACACCCTTAATACATATTCACACACTCTAGATCCAGCCACGTCTGATAAGCCCCAACTATGAGTGTGTGAGGCTTTGGGCAAATATCTGGATGCAACATTTAGGTATAACAATGTGTGTAGTCATTTTAATTGTTTTATTTTGTTCTGGATTATCTTGTGTCTAATTGCATAAGGGCATGATTTTTATACACAGAAAATGGATAAATATATGAGCTAATTTTATCCTGTATCAATCTAATGCAGTCTTGAAGGAAAACTATGCATCATCGTTAGACTAATTCATGCAAAGACAATTAGTGAAACTTAGGCTTGGTCCCTATAAAACCTTCAAGATGACACTCACTGTCTTGTAAGCTTGTCCCTTTGCTCAGTCTATATTTTAGAGCAAATAATTATTGGGTCATTGTCAGTACAGCCAACTTCTGACCTCTTCTTTGTCAGGGTTAGACAATTAATTAAATAAGCACCCATGTATGTGTATGAAAGGGTCATTGGTCCACTCCGTCTAATACTTAATACTGCATTTTGCTTATATTCCAAGTGCAAAGTAGTGTCTCATTGTGATTTTAATTTTCACTTCATTAATTGTTAAGGGGACTGAACCTATTTTCCTATGATTTTTATATTTGTTGGCCTATTCATCCTTTTTGTCAATTACTAGATGGGTTGATTGCCTTTTTTCTTATTGTTCTATATTTTTATGTTTTCTGCATGCCAAGTTGTGTTGATTTTCTGTACATATTTTCTTATATATTTATAAGTGTTCAGTCTTCCTTTTTTCCACTGTTTTTATAGAACTTTTGGTCATTAGGAATTTTTGATGTTATTGAAATACAAATTTTCATTTTTTTATGAAAAAAATCACATATATGATAAACGTATATAAGCAGCCATCTTTTAGCAGCCAAAGGGAATTGGTGGAAGATGCTTGCTGCAGATATCAAAATCTACAGTATCTCAAGTCTTCTGTAAAAATTTGCATGATATTTGCCTATAATATCTGCATGTCCTCTTATACATTTTAAATCATATCTAGATTACTTATAATAACCTAGAGAGTGTGAATCCTGTATAAATAGTTGTTATATTGTTTAGGTAATAATGACAAGAAAAAGACTACATGTTCAATACAGACACAATGTTTCTTCCAAATAGTTTTCATCTGTGGTTGAGTGAATGCAGGGATTCAGAACCTGCTGATATGTGTACCATGGGTGTTGTTCCCTGATCATAGGTAATAGTGTAGTCCTTTGTATTTACTCAAATAGGATGAAATGTGATCACATATTCCATTTGGGGTGTGTTAAATTTAACTTGTCAATTAAATATCAAAGTGCTCCTGGGCATAGCATCGCATTCCTATAATCATAGCACTCTGGAAGGCTGAGGCAGGAGGATTCTGGGTTCAAGCCTGGCCCGGGTAACTTAGCAACCTAGTGAGACCCTATCTCAAAAAAAAAAAAAAAAAAAGGCCTGGGATTGCAGCTCAGTGTGAAAGCTTGGTTTAATCCTCAGTACCAGATAGATAGATTTAGATAGATGATAGATAGAAAGTCAGAAAGTCAGTCTGGCATACTAGTCTGGACTTCAAAATCCAAGTTGGAAATTCACTTAGTAATTGCTAGTTGAGGTGGTCAATGTCATTGATTGGGTGAAGTCACTGAATGTGAGTGTTGAGGAAGAAAAATGAAGGCCCAAGGCAGAGTCTGAAAAACACCAACTTTTAGGAATGGCCGAGAAAGCAGAATTGGAGACTGGAGCACCACAGCCCTAGAGGGAGGAAGCGTGGGCAACGTGGTCTATCCCAAGCCGTGTGAACCAATGTTCCCCGGTTAGAGATTGCTGAAGATTCAACAAAAATAGAGTAACCTTGAATTTGGCCACACAGATTTCTTCAGTGATCTTCACAAGAGCTGTTTCATCAGAAGGGGCCGGGAAAGGCGGCAGAGACAGGAGGAAGAGGGAGGGGATATGGACTGCGCTTTTAGCAGGCAGCTGTGCGGGGATCGGAAATGGAGCAATGGCCGCGAAGGGCGGAAGGTGGAAGGGGAGGTCTTTTTAGGGTGACAGATGCCAGCGCAGAGCTATCTACTGATGGAAGGAGATGGCCAGTGTACTCGGGGACGGGGATCACTGCAACCCTGAGTCCTGGAGAAAGCGGGCACACAAGAAGAGCTGGCTGCTGATCAAAGGAGCCTTTCCTCTTTTGCAACCAGAAAGGAAGCACAGAGTAAGTTAATACAAAGCTGAAATTCTTTCTACCTGTTTGTAATTACTCAGTGAAATCTGAGTTAGGGTCATTAGCTTAAAGTTCTAGTACAGATCATTTCCCCAAGCGCATGCTTCCTGCTGAGGTTTCTATGAATTCATATTTATCTAACCAGATTAAATCACACCTTTAAAGGAGCGTGTGTGAAGGAGGAAGGGCTCTGTGAATAAAGAAGGTGATTCAAACTTTAGTGGGGGCTGAGCGACTGTGACATCTGTCTCTCCAGTTGTTGCCAGAATTGATCTGGTGACCCGGCTGGCCAGGCTGGTGCATGCTTTGCTCCATTTCTTTGGAAGCACACACTTGGCCAAAAATGTCAAACTGCAGAAAAATGAAAACTACCCTTCCAGCGCACACCAGTGAAAGCCAGTACTCTCATTGGTTCTGCCAGTTATCTTTGTTACTGAAATTTAAAGATGGATCAGGAAACTAACACAAAAACATTAATGAGATTTGTGTTTAAAAAAGGTTATACTCCACCCCAGTGGCTTTTGAATCACCTTAAGTGATAGACCTTGACATTTACAAGAGTATTTGTATCCAAAGTTAAAGCAAATAAAGCTGTTCCATTTCAACAGTACAACTACATTGTAAAGACGAAATTTAACATCAAGCTGCAGTATTGTTTCTTTCTCCAGCGTGCAGAACTGAAAGACAAGTGGTGCTATAATAACCACCCCTCGGGGTGTTTATGACCTTTGACAACGCAGAAAGAAAACACGTATAGTCTGAAGCTATAGCTCTGGAGTATTATGGAGTAAATGGAAAATATAATCTGGTTAACAAGATGTATTTTGCACAAGAGAACAAAATCGTACAGAAGGATTCTGACTTTGATTTCTCCAAACCTTATAGAAAATAAGCATTTAATTAAGCAGTGTTAACCAGTTCTATAAGGTTGACCACAAAATGTTCAAGTGTAAAAATATCTCAAAACATATATATATAACATATAAATTTTTCTTTGAGTATCTCAGTTGTTTATAACCAGCGTAAAAATAAAAATTAATTTGCTTGGTCCCATAGGAGTAGAACACTTAGTGAAAGCAAAATATTCACTCATTCACCCAAGAAATATATCTTGAGTACCCACCAAGAGTATAAACTTAAATCTAGGAGCATGAGGTATATCAGTTAGAAAATTCAAACGAACAACAAACAAAACCCTGTTATCGCAGGGCTTCTTCTTCTGATGCAAAGACTCAGAGAACACAGGTAGTTGGAGAAATAGTATGTTAGATAGCGATGCCTGGTAAAGAAAAATCAAGCAAGGTGAGGGGGACTGAGAGGCTGGAGATGGAAAAGTTGTGCCCAGTGTTCAAAGTGTTCGGGCCTGTGAACCTAGGGCTGTACTTACGCTGTGGCTCCTTGTCTGAGCGTCAGGGAAAGCCAAGGCAGATCTTCTGACGTGGAATCTGCTGGCCGGTAGAAGCCCTGCTACAAGGGAGCCCCTGAGCTCCAGAGAAATGAGCGTGAACAGGGAGACAGTGTCAGGAAAAAAGTGGGAGGACACAAGGGTGGGGCCTTACTTGAGTAACTGGTGAGGAGCGGTAATGACCAGAGAGGTGACATTTTTTCATTTATGTTTTAAAGAGACCATTCTTACCATGTGCAGTAATCCAAGTAAGAAATAATGGCACTTTAAAAATGAAAGTGAGAGTAATGAAACAGACTAGAAATAAACAGTTAAGGCTTTATTAAATATTCTCTCTGTTTAGGAATTAGAAGGAGAATAGAATACTGTGTAGTTTTAAGAAATCCCTCTTTTTACCCACATATCTAATCAGCAGCCCGAGGCAAATGTTTTTCCTTGCTTTTACATCTGTTCCAGATTTCCTCACATCCCTGTATGTTACCTGTTTCCACTGGCTTTCCAGATTCGGCAGGCTCAATCACGACCCTCAAAGATATCTAGGTCTAATCCCCGGAACCTATGAATGGCGTCATGTTTGACGAAAGAGACTGTGAATGTGTGATTAAGTCAGGGATCTTGAAATGGGAAAATTACCCTGGATTAGCCGGTGGGCTCCGCATGTACTTGCAAGAGTCCTTTAAGATGCAAGGCAAAGTGCCTGCCTAGCAAGCGCAGGGTCCTGAGTTCAATCCCCAGTACCGCCAAAAAAAAAAAAAAAAGATGCAAGGCAGTGGGGGAGAGTGGTATGTTAAGATGGACGCGGCAGTTAGAGCGCCATGGCCAGAACCCAAGAATGCATGCAGTCCCCAGGACAGCCAGCAGCATTTCTCCAGTCTCTCTTCTGGAGACTCTACAAGAAGCAGCCTTGACAGTGACACCTTGACTTAGCCCGGTGAAACTGATTTTAGATTCCTGGCCTCCAGAACTGAAAGTAAAGGCTTGTTTTAAGTCACTTGATTTGAGATAAATCTATTATAGCCGCCATAGGAAACTCATATGTAGGTCTGCTCCCCGCCCCTTTACCCTGGCCCATGCTCTGGAAAGCCGGCTAGGGTGCCCAGTGCTGACCCAGAGCTGCACCTCTCTCTAGGTTTCCCAGAACCGCTACTAGCACTTGCACTCAGGCCTAAGGTGGCAACGGTTACACTAGGGAGCTTTATTTCTGTCATCACTGCCCACATTTTCATAAATATAGGTTCTCTGGGAATTCTCTTCACCCGGTTTTGAATCCAGCATGTAAGGAATCTGGAAGCTGTCGCTCCATCCCAACAACCAGTAAACAGCTGAACAGAGAGAGAGAAGCAGTTCTGAGAGCCATAGAAGAAGGTTACAGGGCAAACTGCTGCTTGTGGATTTGATGTGACAAGCAAGCAGATACAAAGAATCACGACTTACTGGGGCAGAAATCCATGAGCAGAAACCTCTTCAATTCCATTACTGGGACTGAAAAGCCTAAACCATAAGTGATGAATTGTTGGATTCTCAGTGTGGATAAGTCTGATAATCAAAGGCAGCTGAGGACTCCATTCATAGACAGCCCCTCACAGTTCTGGAAGTTTTACTTCTGGGAGATCAATAAGGTTCTCACAGTGACTATCAGAGAAAAATTCCCTTGTGTTTACATCATGGGAGGGGAAAAGGAACCATTTCTTATTTATGCGAGATCATTTTGCTCTTCTCAACAAGACCTGTTCTCAGTAGAACCTACTTAACCAAATCCTAAACTTTGGGGTTCTTTTCAGTTTAAAGTATCTGAAGAAAGGGAACT
The DNA here is from genome assembly GCA_004027595.1 of Dinomys branickii. NCBI lineage: Eukaryota > Metazoa > Chordata > Mammalia > Rodentia > Dinomyidae > Dinomys > Dinomys branickii. Next base: position 55,968 of record PVLD010001213.1, on the reverse strand, counting down.
AGCCCAACTGTATGTCCCTCCACCACCCCGTCCCCACAAGAGTGGCATAGGAATTAAAGAGGAGAGGACTTAGAAGCACTTATCAAGTTCACAGTTCAGAGACATAACTGGTAAAAAGGTTAAATCCAATCATGGGACTATAGAATGTTTCTCTCACCCCCATGCCCTACCACCGCATTAGTAATGGTCAATTTACTGGTGTTATTTTTATTTAATGTGTACACAAACAATATCTACACCAATAAAAACCCACCATAATTTGAGAAACAAGTATGAGAACCAGGACCAGACATTTATAGTATTGGATGTAAATATGAAAAGATCTGAAACCAGTAATCTAAATTTCTACCTTAGGAAACTAGAAAAATATATTCCAAAATATACAGAAAAAAAACCAAAATAATGAAAATTCATGTAGAAAGCACTGACATGGAAAACAAGAGGTAAAAGGAGAAAATAAAACCGAAAGCTAGCAATTAGAAGTGATCGATAAAGTTAAGCCTCTAGCCAGGCTAAGAAACAAAGAGAGAAGACACAAATTACTAGTGTCAGAAATCAAAGAAGAACCATCACCACAGATGCCATGGGTATTAAAGGACACTAGAAGAAAATTATGAAGAATTTAATGTCCACAAATGTGGTAGCCTAGATGAAAAGGATCAGTTCCTCAAAAGACACACTGCCAAAACTCACAGAGAAAAAAAGAATTTGCATGTGCCTATATCTGTTAAAGAAATTGAAATAGTAATTGATAATCTTCTAAAGTAGAAAGCATCAGGCCTACCTAGTTTCACCATTGAATTCCAGCTGACATTTATGAAAGAAATTATTACTTTTCTACACTTTACCAAGAGACAGAAGCAGAAGAAATATTTTGTAATTTATCCTGTGAAGCCAGCATTCCCCTAGTACCAAAGCAAAAAAAGTACACATAAGTATCTCTCATACATATATGCAAAAACTTCAACAAAATATGAGCAAGTAGAGTCAAACAGCATACAAAAAGAATTATACTTCAGCTAAGTGACTGAGTAAAATGTTCCATCAGACAATAGAATATTATTCGGTGCTAAAAAGACATGAGCTATCAAGTCATAAAAAGACATGGAAGAAACTTAAATGCCTGTGGCTAAGGGAATTAAACCAATCCAGAAAGGCTGTGTGAAGTGCCACTTTTCAGTTCCACGATTAACCTTGGCATGGTGTCTCTTGATTCTCTTCCCCATGAAATTTTCTGCATATCTTCAGAACCTTCATCTCCATATTTTCGGCTTCTTTATACCTCCTAAGATAGCCAGGCTTCCATTTGCTGCTTTATTCTCAAGTTGTAACCCTCACTGTCAACTTCTCAAAGGGAATTCTGGATTCCAGAACTCCTTCTTATCTACATCCTAGCTACCACTAAATAACTAAGTAAGCTAACAGTTGAAAGTAAGATGCCCCACTTTTTATCCTGTCCAACTGCCCTTTCAAAATTTCATCCTATTCCTTTTTTCTATAATACCCTTTAGCTTTATCTACTTTCTCTTGAAGTTTTATTCTCTGGGGCATTCATGACATCTATATTTTTCTTCCCATCTTTATCATTGTTAATGACCTTAGTTATCTCCACCTCAGTGACCCTTCATCTCCTTAGTGGATATGGAGAAGATGGAGATTTGGGAAACGTTAAGAATATTAAAACAACATTATTTGGTGGTGGAGTAGATGTGGGTGGTAGAGGAGCTATCTTGGTGCGTACAGTTCAGTGGATGATTGCGTTGGTGGGATACGAAATACTAGAGGAGCTTCAGATTTGTGAGTGGACACCCTGCTTTGCTTTTGGACATTTAGAATTTGAAAGCATTTAAAGCATCTGTATTTCTCCATAACTGTTCTGCTCCTGACCTACTTTCCTCAACCTTCAACCTTATAGACTGTAGCACTCTACCCTCTGGGAACGCCCTATCACCCGTGTGTCTAGAGCACATATTCTGCAGTTGTGCATTTATAACTACGGTTCCTTCAGATTTGACCACTCACCGGTCTTCACTCCACTTACATGCTCTTCGTCAGTTACTAGAATCCTAGTGCTTCTTAGATACCAAGATTAAATACAAAATCTACTAGGAACCATATCCAGGTTATCAGATTGAAATTCCTTACCACTCCTTCCTTCCTTAACATGTCCTACTTTTTGTGTTACTTCAGTTTTTGCACTTGTCACGTGACTTGTATTGTTGTAAATACAGTTGTTGTGTTTATTCCTTGGACTAGAATGAAACTCACAGACTAGAGGATTCGATCTTATACCACAGACAACATGCTCACAATACTTAAGTCAATGTCTTAAGTATAGCAAAGTCTCAATAAATGGCACTTGAGTTGAACTGTGCACTTAAATTTCTATTAAAATAACATTGATATGAGAAGGTTTTTAAGAAATTGCCCTTCAGAAATTTAGAGATATTCCTTTCATAAATTTAGATTTTTAACTATCAAAATGCGCTCTCCTTGCAGTTCCGTTGATACTTGGCATACAGCTGAATCTGACGAATCATTGTCTGCACACTAATAAAGACCAAAGATGTCTAGGATTAGAAATCATAACTCATTGGCTGTTCACTGGTGTATAAAATTATGTCTATAAAGATTTAGATGTCCTGTGGGAAATTAGGTGTACTTTAAGGAATATTAGGCTAAGAAAGATTATTTAGAGATATTTTCTACTCAGAATTGAAGCATTGTTTGTTTCAGGGCAACGTTAATATCTTATGAAAGTTATGATGAAGATTACAGCTGCCAGTTGTCTTTTGCATCCTTGGATCCAGGCACGAAAAGATGAGAGAAATCTGTTTCGTGCTCAGGACCTCCTCACAGTCCAAGGAGATGATGTATAGACCTAATGTAATATGAGAACATCCCTCTGTTGTTGTGTTCTCTCTTGAATTTCCCATGATGGCGCTACAGAGAATGAATGAGCCTTACTTTGAGAAAAAGTAGAATTGGGCGACATATACGAGGAAAATAATTCCAGGTAGAGAAAACAGAATGGGCAAATGCAGAGCCTCTGAAGACCTCAGCCTACTGGGGTTATGCAGAGATCATGGCGGAGACGTCAGAAGGGTTGAGCGGGATCAAGAAGGCAGTGAATTCCACGCCAAGGAAATTTTAAGTTGTGCTGTATGGAATGGAGAATTGTCTAGGGTTTTAATCATCATAGTGACCAGATATCTTCTGGTCTTTAGCTGCCAAATGTACTCATAAGAACAGGTAAAAAGTCCAAGGTCTTTCATTTAGGCAGATAATTTGACTTTCTCTCTATTTTCTTAAAAAGAATATATCAAAATTATGATACTTCCGTGGGGTCTTTTTGGAAATTTGGGGATATTGATGAAACTGGCTCAGTTCATCAAATGTGGAAATGGGCTGTGCAAATCTGTACCGAAGGCTGTGGGAGAATACATGCACCTACACGTTCAATTAACGCTTATTCAGGGCCTACAAATGTTGATCAAAAGATAAAGTCTACATTTAAAGAGTAACCCCTCTTAAAATACACGCCCCTTCTCTCATCATTCTTGCTGCTTTCTGAAGCGGTTCTGGAAGTCCCCTTTCTGAGTGTCTTTATGTGGCATCATTAAAAATACAGGGAATGCTGCTGCTGAGTGCCGTCCACCAGGAAGGCTGGCCCATAAAAATAGTGTAGTATGTCTTCATCTACCTTTTTCATCAGATCTGGCAGGGTGTGACTTTTGGATTTTCCCAACATCAAAATGACCATGAAAGGTAAACATTTTGAATCAATCCATGACGTTGAGTTAGTCATGACCATGCAGCAAAAGACAGTGACAGCAGAGAGCTGCCTTAGAAAATGGGGAGAAGGATGAGACGACTGTTTGGAGTGAGGAGTGAGTGTTTTGGAGGGGAGTGATGGCAAGGTGTCTTTTACTGTAATACTTTTTAATATTTAAATATCCATTGTATATTTTTATCGTGTTATGTTCTAAGTAATCTGCTTATTCAAGTGATAAAATGCAGAAATAAAAGACAATCTTTCAAATCTTGGAATGTTAGTTCCAGCAACGGATTTAAATATTACTAAATTTTCTGCAAAAGTAAGTGCAAAATTATAGACTCATAGATTATTATGGAGGAACATAATTAAAAATAGGAGTAAAGTAAAATAAATAAAAATAGGAGTAAGATGCTATTCTAAGCATTATACTCAAGTCCTTCACTGGGTATGTGACCTCAAATATTTTCTCCCATGTATGCCTTTACTTTTTCTTTTCTTAACTACAGCTTTCACACAGCAAAAGGCTAACTTAATGTAGTGGAGCCCAGTGTTTTCTTTCATGGATGGATAATGATGTTGGTGTTGCACCTAAAAACTCACTGCCAGACACAGGCTATCTTTCCGCCTTTCTTATCCTCTATGAGTTTTATAGTTTTACATTTAGGTAAGTGATCCATTTTGAGTTAATAGTTGTGAAAGATGTGAGGTCAGTGCCTCACAAAGAGAAAACCAGTAAACAAACAAATGATTGAAATGGCCTAACGGAGATCTTCATTCTGATGGATGCATAGTGCTGAGAGGTTTAAAAGAGGTAGTATTTGAGGCAGATTGAAAAGTTAAAGTTTCATCACATGGATGGGGCAGAAGAGGAAATAAATGCAAAGGGGCAAATAGAGAAAGCACAGGAGCTACAGAGGGAACAGGGCCAAGTCCCGTTGAAGGATAAAAATGTGTTGTGACAAACACAGTGGAAATGCAGATGAGATATTGCTATGGAAGGCTTTGAGTGCCAGGATGGGAGTTTCCTTTGTCTAGTCAGTCAACAGATGTTTATTTACTACATGCCAGGCTGAGGACATAACAGTGGGTGGTACTGCTGCCCACCTTACAAAGTTTAAAAGCTAATGAGAGGATGAGAGGGAACAATATCTGAGAGGAGGGAGGAAAGGAGAGAGGGAGATAGAATAGATAAAAATAGACCAGGAAAAGGGCAGAGTGAGAAGTTCTGTATAGACGTTGCTAATTAATTTACATGGGTTGCCCTAGAAAATGACTGTGATCGGTACAGTATTAAAAGAGGCCATAGGAGGTGAGAGAGGACTTTACGGATATGGGGGAAGTTCATTCTAGTTAGAGGGAATAGCAAGTCCAAGTTTGTAAGTTAGAAGTGTGCTAAATCACAGGCTACAACCAAGAAAATGAAGAAAGGACTAGGAGGGGTATTGGGAAGAGACAGTGTTAGAGAAACAGTGGGGGAGACGGGCAGGGACCGATGTACAAATCACACAGGGCCCTGTAGACCGTACTGAGACTTTGGATACTGCTTTGAGAAACAGCGGGAAGACAGGAACTTTAAGCAGAGGAGTGACAGCTATGACTTGCTTTCCAAGGGCCCCTCTGGATCCAGTGAGGACAGGGCTGTGGGACGTAGGAAATCCTTTTAAGAGGCTTCTGCTGCCGTGACAGAATGAAATATGTTGGAGGTGCTGGTGGGAAGAAATGTCTAGTCCTAGATATGAAGTGATGGCTGATGGGATCAGTATCTAGATTGCATAAAGAGTGTAAGAATAAAAAGAGCCAAGGATGCCTCTAAGATGTTTGTTCTGAATGGTTAGAAGAATTCATCTCAGTTGTTCTGAGATGTGGATCATGCTGGATAGGCAGGTCTAGGGCCCAGGTACTCAGCAGTGTGGTTTGGGATGTGCTAAATCTGCCTGTTGGTCTCTGGGGGAAGGGTGGAATAAGCAGCTAGAGGCCTGCATCTAGAGTTGTTGGTGCAGGAAGGATGTTTGAAGTCATGAAAATAGGAAATGAATGTAGAAAAGATGATAGCTCAGAGAACTGAAGTTTGAGAGACCTCAAAATGTGCCAGAAAGATGAGAAAGAACCAGAAAAAAAAATACTCAGATGGAGATGCCCATAAAGCAAGAAAAGAATCCAGAGAAATGTACAGGGAACCAAGATAACTGTGTTTTAGGAGGCCCTGGCTAAATGCTGCTGGTGGGTTAAGTGAAATGAGGACTCAAATTGACCTGTAGCTTTAGCAATGTGAAGGTCATTGGTGTTTTGAATAAAAGATCTTTCCATGGAGTGTAGAGATAGAGGTCCAAAGAAACATAAGTATAGATAATGGTTTTAAAGATTTTTTCATCCTATAAAACAAAGAAATGGAACAGTAAGTGGAGGAGATTGGAAGCCAAGGGAAGGCAGTGTGCTGTTTGTGAGGTGTGTCTGATGCACCAGCTCAGGAACAAGAGAAGGACCGGAGAGAACTATGTTCAATGAGAGAGGATGGAAGCTCACAGGGGAGCTGGCCTTAGGTAGGGAAGGGGCCATCTACTGTGATAATAGACTGGATTATCTTTTTTCTTTTTGCATGCTGGGAGTGAACCCATAGCCTTCCACAAACTAGGCAAGCACTGCACCACTGAGCTATATCCCTCTCCCTCATAGATCTAATTTTCTAAGCAATTAGAAACCACTAAAGGTTTCTGAGGGAATGTTATGGTTCTTAATAATTCTTAAGTTCTGTTTATTCCTTTTCCTTTATACCAGTGGACAAATCCAGGTGCTTGGAAATATGTCACAGAATAAACACTGAAAATGCAATTCTCAAAGTGGCTATCTGGAAACATTTAAACAACCCATGGTGTTTATCTCACCAACCTCTCTCGCCTTCACATTACATGAGGATGTTTATGCTAGTTTTGAAAATCACTGACATGTTCTGCTTTGGAAATAAAGGTTTTAGGACCTGAAATCCATTTTTACATACATTTCACCTTTTGAAAATTTAAGATTTTATTTATTTTATATGTCTGTTAAATTTTTCTGGATGATAATTTTTTCTTTTTTGTACTGGGAATCAAACTTAGGACCTTGCACTCACCAGGTTACCACACTTTGATCACTAGTGGCCTAACACTTCCTCAGACAGTACTAGAAATCTAATAAATTCAAAGCATGCAGACTCACCACTTTGTAACACTTTAAATCATACATAGAAATTTACAGCAAGCTTTAACTCTTTATCAAACTTAGGATATTTCATGATAGAAACTATGGACTCTTGATTGTTCATGAAATAAGTTTCATATGTTGTTTCCCAATGCAAAGGAGAAAACAAATAGCAAAGACAAAATATATGGAGATATTTTCTGGCAGCCTCTGACTGAATTTAGAAAACAGAGTGTTTTAGTTCATGCCACATGTATATAAAGCTTACTTCTGCTCTGATCAGTAATAATCTCTTAACTCAGAAATGTTTTTTCCCCACAGGCATGAACGTATTCATACCAAGAAAGGTAACTTAAACAGATCTTTAATTGCCATTCCAAAGGATGTAGATGATTTAGCAACCCTAGACATTTTGGATGAGGTAAGAATTGAATTTAATTAAACATTGACATTCTGGAGTTTCTAAAGTATACAAATGATAGGAACAAGGGATTCTTTGAAAAACAGCTGTCTCACTTTTTCCCTCAACTTTCTGATTAGCTCTTCTGCCTTCAGTTTCAATAATAAAACTCACGTTTCTAGATCTTTCTAGCTTAGTGCCATTTTTTTAATGTTCAAATGACAAAGGTGTGAAATCTCCTAAGCAGGGATTGTTGAGTTACAGATCTTTTTTCTCTTCAGTTATTTCTGAAGGCCGGGCGTGGGGGCACACGCCTGTAATCCCAGCACTCCCGAGGCTGAGGCAGAAGGGTCATTGCGAGTTCAAGACCAGCTTGGGCTACAAAGTGAGCTCAAGGCCAACCTGAACTGCACAGTGAGACCCTGTCTCAAAAAGACAGAAAAAAAAAAGGCACAGTTATTTCTGAGTCTCAAACATATGACTTACTGTGTTTAAAAAACAATGCCTCCTAAACCGGCACACAGCATCCTTCCTGTTCTCTCCCACTTTCAGGGGCAGAACCCAGAATCCACCACGATAACATGCGAAACTTTCCATTCCCAGGCCCTGGGCCCCTCCACAGGACCACAAACCCCAAAGAAACTAACTGCAAGTGACATGCTCACATTTTTAGAGCACTGAATTCTGCTTGAAACACTTATTCCAATTCTTTAGAAATGTTTTAGGAATCTTCTTCGTGAAGGTAAAATTCCATGCCACTAAAATGCAATCTCAGCATCCTTTTCCTTCACCCTCACTTTACTCCAGATAATCAGATCACTAGAGAAGTAACTGGCCTTTTAATTTCCAGTAAAGGCTAGAGCTTCGACCTAGTTAACAAGCTTTTTTTTTCAATATTTTATTAACATTCCTAAACATTTTGCTGGGCAATACAACAAACCAAGAGACATGTGCTGACCAGAAGTAATCTGCTCTGGTGTTTGGATCCAGAACGTTCCCCAAAGCCCCAAGGGCTGAGCAATTGATCTCCAGCCTGTGGTGCTATTGGGGGTGGTGGAACCTTTAAGAGGCGGGGCAGGTCCTTAGGGGCATGTCCTCAGAGGGCTGTGGGGCCTAGGCGGTTTCCTCTCCTGTGCCTGCCAGCCGCAAAATGAGCAGCCTTGGGCCTTCCATGTGCGCCCACCGGCAGGTGCTGGCTCCCCACAATCCACAGCGCAGGTGGGCCACCACTTCACAGGACAAAACTCTCTTCATTATCTGCTAGATCGCCGGTATTTATTCCAATAATAAAAAGCTAACACACAGTCATTTGGGAAATTTAGGATGAACAACTCAAGTCTTTCTCAGAATAATATATCTCGGGAACATCCAATATATTAAGATCAAACTGTTGCTGGCACCTTTCTTAATCCTTATATAGCAAATTTTGCGATGATGTGAATCATTAGGCTTGTGAATTATGTTTTCACTAACCACGTTGTTACCGATTATTTTAATATATTAAATATTGAGCTTCTTTCTCTATATTGCCTGTGTTTACATTTTTGTTTCCCTTTTACCATATGATCTCTTGTTCCTGTCATGTGTCATGTTCTATAAATGATCATTTTTGACAGCATTTTAAATTGACTCATGTGGTTAGAATTTATCAACTGTAAAAGTTACTTTTCTGAATTTTTCCTGCTGCCTCATATAGCCAATGTCAGAGGACTAGGACATTCCACAAAGCCATTAAATAACCTCAATTTGAAATATAATCATGTTCACTTTATCTTTCCTTCGCCTTTCAGAATTCTTTTTGTTTTGTCTACTTAATTTACTTATTTCCTTGAATTCAATATAACATATTGCATATAATATATAATATGTAACATGAAAAGTAATATTTCCTTTAGAAAATGAAATTAATGCTGACATTCCATTTGGTTCTCAAAACCAGAGACAAATACTCGTCAGCAGAACAGGTACTTGCCGATCTGCTGTTGATATGCTTGTTCCTAACTCATGATCTAGATTCTAGGTGTTTTACTTGGTTCTATGTTCCCAATCAGTTGTGGTTTCCCACGGTGGTTTTTAAGAGAGAGAAATTCTTATTTTACTACAGAATACAGTCTCAGAGCAGCTTGAGAAGTGCTACTCCAAAGACCAGATCTACATCTACGTGGGGGATATCCTCATTGCTCTTAACCCTTTTCAGAGTCTGGGTCTGTATTCCACAAAGGTGTGTGACACGGCTTGTGTTCTCTTACTTTGTGCAAATAATGGTGCTTCTCAGAGGACTGATATAAGTGGATGTGAAGAAAAATTTCATCTGGCATTTTCAAAAAAGTAATTATATAATTACTGTTAAAAGTAAATACAGAAAAAAGAGATGAAGTCAATCTAGATGCCATTTCTGGTCTTCCTTTTTCCAATATATGTGTCAGGATGTTAATTATATCTAGTTTCTAGTGACAGCTTGACCCACATAATATATCACTAAACATGCTTTGAAAGTATATACTTAATATCTGCCTTTGAACCAAGTATTTGAGATTCAGAAATCAAACTACAGTATATACATGTATACATAGTTATGTACATAAAATAGATACTTAGTGGTTGTATAACTTGTGAGTTTAAAAGTTCACTGAAGCTTATTGGTTGGCCTCATTACTATCCCACACTGTGTATTTCATATCTAATATATCATTATCAAGTATTAAACCCCAAATAGCTTAAATATAAAATTGAACTAGACTTGTTTTTCATTTTTAAATGGACCTATTCTTTTCTTGCTAGTCTGTGCTCTAGAAAATTAATTAATGTTGTACCTAATAGTTATTTTAATTGTGAAAAATTCTATTTCCCAGTACCACCCTAAGATTTATAGAATAAGGATAAATTTTTGAGCCTTGATATAGATTAGAGAAGTTGGGCTTTTTTATACATTGGGCTTTACTATATTTTGTGACCTTGCACAAATCAAGTGAAACAATATAGATTAAATGAAGAAGGGAAAAAGTGGTTGCACATTAGACATTTTATCCGAAGAGTAGTCCACAGCATGATACTTGATTGCTGTATTTATAAAATATTTCTGTTTAATCAAGTTATAGTATTTTGAATCTTTAATTTATGCTTTGGAAGTAACATGCAAAATCTTTTAAATATACTTCCAGTGAAGTGTCTTTTCTTTCACATCATATCATATTTATGGCCTGGGTTTTTTGTTTGGTTGTTGTTGTTGTTGTTGTTTTGGAAACAGGGTCTCACTATGTAGTCCAGGCTGGCTTTCAACTCATTATGTAACCCAAGCTGGCCTTGAACTCAGAGCAATTCCCCCATCTCAGCCTCCCAAGCGCTGGGATTATGGGTGTGCCCCACTCCGCCTGGCTTCCTAGGCTGGTTTATGTTAGGCTTTTCTTTTACATAATTGTTTATCACTTGTGCATGTACATGTCTATGCATGTGTGGTGTATGTAGTGATATTCTGTTGCCATGAAATGGTATTTTTTATTTATATTTTGCTTTTAAAATTAGAACTATATCTATAAATAATCCATGGTTTAAATAAAAAGAGAAACAAAATTTTAAAACCCTACAAAACATATTCTTTCCAACCTTTAGCATTCCAGACTATATGTTGGAGCAAAGAGAACCGCCAACCCCCCTCACATTTTTGCAATGGCTGATTTAGGATATCAGTCTATGGTCACATATAATTCAGACCAGGTAAGGCGAGTCCTGTCACATTCTCAGAAATCCTCTTTTCCTTTTTTACTTTCTTTTGTGTGAGGTGAATTTTGTGAGATTGAAGTCCTCTCACAGGTTCCTTTTCTCCCTGTGCAGTGCATCGTTATTTCTGGAGAAAGTGGTGCTGGAAAGACGGAAAGTGCTCATCTTTTAGTTCAGCAGCTAACAGTGCTTGGAAAGGTAGAATTTACCTTTTCCTCTGTACTAACAAAAAATGTCTATTATATTTTAAAACTTCATATAACAGGTGATTTTCTGTCTTGTTCACTAGTTCCCAAATTAAGTAATGCATAGGAATTATAATAGATAATTATATTCTGAGCTAAAAATATAACAATATTAAAGCATATATTGTGTTTTGAAAATGTTGCAGTTTTTCTCATTCTTATTAGTTACATTAGCCACTTTGCCACTGCTGGGACAAAATACTCAATACCCGTATGGTAAAGAGAAGGATACTTTTGGCTCAATTTCAATGGGTTCAGTCCATGGTTGGCTGGCTCCAGGCAGAAACAGCATGGTGGACGGGCAGGGTGAAGGAAGCTGCTCACCCCTTGGTGGTCAAGAAGCGGAGCGGTAAGGGAAGAGTTGGGGACAAGAAGACACTCTAGGTCCTGTATCTCGTGACCAACATCCAATCCGGCCCACCCACTAACAACCTAGTGAGCTAGGAGCTCACCAGAGCTTATATGCTGCTGCATATAGTCCCTCAGGACCCAGTCACCTGTCAACAGCTGCCCTCTGAACACATGAGACTTTTGGGGGGTATAACATTAGGCAAGTCTATATGAAGATGATTTTCTGTCTTGTTAGCCCCAATATATTTGTTGAATGTTTTTGTATTTTCTCTCCCTTGTTGCTAGAAGACAAAAATAGTTACTATACAAAAACTCAATTGCCTATATATCACATATGTACTAGCAATGATTAATTACACATTGAAATTTAAAAGTACCCTTCACAATAGCACTAAAAACATGAAATATGTAGACCTAAATCTTATATGTGTATGATGTGTATGCTAAAAAAGAGAAAAAAATCATAAAATAAATCTAAAGAGAACTAAATAATTATAGATGTATAACATGTTTATGGATTAAATCATTAAGTTTATTGTGGTCAGTCCTTCACAAATAGACCTGTAGGTTCAATGTAATTACAATAAAAATCTCAGGAAGACTTTTTGGTGGAAATCAACACCCTGGAGATATATGGAAAGGCAAAGAAATAGAATAGACAATTTTGCAAACAACAAAGTTGGAAAATAATCACTCTACCTGATTTTCAGACTTAGTAAAATAAGCACTAGTCAAGAAGTATGTTATTAAAGGAAGGATGACATATGGATTAATGGAATAAAATAAATAGCCTGCACATACTGTTTATTTTTGACAAAGGTACATGGTCAACTGATGAGGAATGGTTGTCTTCTAAACAAATGATACTGGAATAATTGCGTATGCCCAGAGCCCCTCCCCCACAATAAACTTTAATCTAGACCTCACACATCATAAAAATTTAAACTCAAAATGGATCATAAGTCAACATATAAAATCTAAAACTATAAAAATTAAAGAACAGAGGAAAAATTAGTTTGATCTTGAGTTGTCCGATCTATTTATTGATTTATTTATACCAATAAATTCTCAGATATAATAAAATTGCATAATTCATAAATGGACAAATTGAATTTTTACCAAAATTAAGATCTTTTCTCGGGAAATGCTGGTAAGAAGATGAAAACACAAGCCACATATATCCTAAGAGAAAATATTTGCAAGTCACAAAACTAATAAAGCTGTATCTAGTTATTTAGGCTATATGAGAAAACTTTTAAAATTTAATATTAAGAAATCAAACAAAAAATAGAGGAAAGATTTGGACAGTCTTTGGACTTCTCCAAAGATAATATGTGAATGACAAATAAATACAAAGTTGTTAAACAACAGTAGCCATTTGGGAAATTCAAATGAAAACTCCAGTTAAAGACCCATTATATTAGCTAAAAATTGTTTTAAAGATCTCACAAGAATAAGTGCTCACAAGATGGAATGCAGCTATATATGTTACTAGTGAGAATAAAAAATGGTACAACAACTTTAGAAAATAGTTGGAACTTTTTTTATAAAGCTGAACTACCTGTGCCATATCACCCAGGAGTCCTACTCCTGCTTATTCAGAAGAAATAAAAACACATGCTCATACAGAAACCTATAGACAAATATTTATAGTGATTTTAATTCACAACCTCCTGAAAGTGGGAACAACCAAGTTAAAGAATAGATAAGCCAATGGTACTACATCCATAAAGTTCAATGTTACTCAGTAATGAAAAGGAACAAACACCAGTACAAGCAGTGAATCTCATTAGAGATGCTCAAATCCATTATACTAAGTCAGAGATGTCTGATTTAAAAGACTAATGTACCATATAATTGAATTTATATGCCATTCTTGTAAAGGTAAAACTATTGGGACACAAACAAATTAGTACCAGGACCTGGAAGCAGAGGGAGAGTTGAGTATAGATGATCAAATTTTGAAGGGTGAAAAAATTGTACTGGAGACTAAGTGATTATATATGTGTTATGGTTGATACATTGTGTCAACTTGGAGAGTCTAGAGGTTTGGCTGAGTGATTCAACAGGAAGCCAGGGTGCTTACTTTGTATACATCCTGAGCCTGTGGAAGAGGAAGGCATGGAGACTGTTTGAGCGCTACAAGCCCCCTGGGTGGGGGGTAGCGTGTTTACAATGTAAGGGAGAAAAAGAGGCTGTTTGACTGCCATTGCTCCCTTTTGCTCTGGTTGCTTTTGCTGTGCTCTGCTGCCATGAACGTTTGCCCTCTGCCATGTGCCACTCTGCCTCACAACCAGCCAAGTATGGCCTGAAACCTCCACAAACTGTAAGCAAAATAAACCTTTCCTTCCTTCATTTTGGATGTTGGGTATTTTGTCTCAGCAACGAGAGAAAGGTACCCAAGACAATATGTTAATAAAAACTTTCAGCTATATACTATAAAGAGTGAATCTTTCTGTATATAAATTATGCTTTAATTTTATAGGAGGAATTGAAGATAAGAGACCTTGATTTTCTGCTAAAGCCCCTAAAATGAGATAAAACAAGAATTATATTTTCTCATTAAGCTAGCACCTAAAAACATTGTACACAACTATATCTTATGAAAATGTTACTGTGACCTACACAGTTATAATTAGAGCCATGATAAAAATTTTGCCAACACTGTGACTATATGAATTTTATATGGTATGGGTGAGATTGAATCTGTCTATAAAAAGGGAAGGCTGCGCAGTGCAAATCAACTCTGCAGTTGAGCCTAATTTGTATTCAAAATGATAAGTAGAAAGAATATCATGTTCCTATTAAAGCAGTCAACCAGTTTAATATTTTTTATCAGGTATGTTGGTATGGAGTAAAAATATGCTCTTTTCAGTGTGTTAGTGACCTCTGCTCTCAGGACCTATGGTCCTTGTGACTGGAAGAACTGGTGGAGATCAGAAAGAATCTGCAACCTCAGAACTCTCATCTCAGTCCCTCCCACACCCTTGCCTGTCAGCCCCACCTTCCTTATGTCCAGGAGACATACTCTAAAAGGTTTTAAGGACAGTGACATAAGGTGAAGTACAAGCAGGCTGCCAGTGAGGCACAGCATACTGCCCTGGTGTTCAGTTGCTGAGCACCTGAATTAATCTCCTCAAGGGCCATAGGCAAAGGCTCTGCCCTGCTGTCTGATTCGTGGGCAGATAGAGGTTCTCATCAATAGCGAATTAAATTTGTGTGGACACTGTTTTGTAGATGTCACCAAACTTGTGAACTAATCTCTTCATCTTGTCCTAGATCTAAACATGTAATTTAATTACATATATGCCTACAGAGAACCCTTCCCTTATCAGGTCTTATCTTGTTTTCAGTTATCTCCTTGATGAAAGATTTGCCCTGTGCTAAACTGGGATGTTGGTATGTTATAGTTGATACATCTTGTCAACTTGGGGAGTCTAGAGGTTTGGCTGAGTGATTCAGCAGGAAGCCAATCCGCTTACTTTGTACACATCCTAAGCCTGTAGAAGAGGAGGACATGGACACTGTGTGAGAGCTACACACCCCCTGGGTGGGGGTATCCTGTTTACAATGTAAGAAAAGGAGAGAGGCTGCTTGCCTGCCATTCCTCCCTTTTGCTGGTTCTTTTTGCTGTGCTCCGCTGCCATAAACTGTTGCCCTCTGCCATGTGCCACTCTGCCTCAAAACCAGCCAAGTATAGACTAAAACCTCCACAAACTATAAGCTAAATAAATCTTTCCTTCCTTCATTTTGGGTGTTGGGTATTTTGTCTCAGCAACAAAAAAAAAAGTAACCAAGACATGGTATAACTTTAAAAATGGTTTGTGCTGGTCTTGCAGCCATGCCAAAGGTGGAATAGCATCATCATTAGCCTGTGTTAAATAGGAAGGTTGGAGGGACACATATTCCAAAATTAAGTTCTAAAAACACTTTTTAATAAATTTCTGTTGAAATGTATGTTACATTTTATTAATATATTTTTATTAGTACATGTTTGCAGCACAGTGATTCCATTTACTGCGAGGAGCTTGTACATTACATGACACACCCTAACTCTTTGTCCCCTTCCTCTCCCGCCCCTCCCTGCTCCCTCCAACTCTTAACCTCCTTCCCACGTGAAGAAGCTCCATTTCCGTTTACTTCTTTGATTCTCTTTCTTAAAGTTTTCCATTCTTTACCTCCCTGCTCCGTCTCTTGCTCTCCTTCCTGTTTGAAAAGATCTCTTTATTATTACCAGTCTTTCATTGTGCTCTTTATTTATAGCTGAGGCTTCTCGTGTAGAAGAAATCATGCAATGTTTACGCTTGTGTGTCTGATTTATTTCACTTAACATTATGGTGTCAAGAGGCATTTACCTACAGATGCCTCAGGCTTATTCTTCTTTATGGCAGAGTAGAACTCCACTGCAGCACAAAACATTTTAAGCAGCCAAATTTGTACTGATATTCACTACTGTCCTTCGTCACCCCTTCTTGCTTCTTTTAGAATACTCCCCAAAGTCCTCACCCTGCCCTAAAACTTCACTGTGACTGCTCCTTCGGTCCCCTCAAATTCTGATTTAGTCTGTTTCCCAGAAATAGGTATTGCTGCTTCCTCAGCTTACAAAATGTCTATTTCTCTAACATAGCTCACTCTGAGCTGTTAAGGTATAACACTGACCGTAATCTCCTTGTGCTGACTTCTTCCAAGATGCAAGTGCCTGACACCTCCTACACCTGTCTGCAGGGGTAGGGAGGTGGACATGTCTTTCTCTAAAAGTGGTTGCTGTTAGTCCAAATAAATTTCTCCTCAGTGAGGTTTTAGGCAAAACGGCAAAGAAGAAAAATAAAACTTAACACTTGCTTGAGAGTCAAAGCTTAAGGAACAGAGTAAGAGAACATAACAGGACTGCCAGGTGGGCTGCTGGCCTTGATTGGGGTTCCGCTCTCCCCTCTGCATTTCTGCACTGCTCTTATAGGTCACGGTTCTCTGTGCTCCACTCAGAATCCACAGATCATCTTGACTCTTAGTCTCAGCATCAACAGCTGCAGTGGAAGCCAGGGAAGTGGTTCTGCCTTTGGGGAAGGTTTCAAGGGGGCAGGTTGGGCAAGTGGAAATAATAACAATGCACGAGATACATTCCAGAATGCACAGATTGTTTCTAATTTCTGTCTGTCACCAGGACTATATCTGAAAAGAAAACATAGACTATCTCTTTGTCCTTTTTTTTAAGGAATTAGGTGAGTAACTGCATAGATGGGTGGGAGAACATAGCCCAGGTTGTAACATGTGGTCATCTATCGAGATGTTCTCATGTCTGTGTCTACATAAAGTGCTTATAAAGAAGTGACAACCTGATGTAGACAAAAATTTTTATGCTTTTTTATATCTTGACATCATCTTCCTAGGCTAATAACAGAACCCTACAAGAGAAGATTTTACAGGTGAACAATTTGGTAGAAGCATTTGGCAATGCCTGCACTATTATAAATGACAACTCCAGCCGATTTGGAAAATACTTAGAAATGAAATTTACCTCTTCTGGAGCTGTAGTGGGTGCACAAATCTCTGAATATCTTCTGGAGAAGTCTCGGGTTATCCACCAAGCTGTGTAAGTGCATGTTGTGTTATCCCCTGTTTCCTGGGAAACATCAGCAAACAATGCTTCTGTCTTAGTAGAAAGAGATCTTTCTCATTTAACAAAATTTTGTTAATAACTTAATTCATGCTTCATGTTTGGCATTTACTAGTGGAAGCAAAGCAGCCCCTCAGCACTGTCTTACTCTCACGTATGTTTTATTCAGTAGTGAAATGAACAAATAACCCAAAATTACGCTGCCAGACGAAAAACTAACAGAAGTACTAATGGAGTAAATAAGAACAAGGCCTGAAATAGGGAGGATGCATTTCTCCGTGTGAAAACAATGTGAAATTTAATTAGAAATAACTGAGTCTGTTTTTCTTTTTAAGTATGCTATATATAAACAGATCTGTGTATTAATTCCATTCTTCATGGGTTTACAAGGCAGGAATCAAGTGAGAGATTCAGGAATGGGCTCTGTTGTATTACTGACTGATTTAAGCCTCCAGTGCAGTCTATGTTGTTTTCATATTGGGTTAAACTCCTTTTGGTAGTGTCTTAAGCACTTCACTCCTGAGGCGGATCACCTGACACCTGCAAGTGAGGGAGGAGAGCTTTACTCTGGCTCACAGGGTTGGTCCATGGTCAGCTGGCTCCAAGGCAGAAACAGGAGAACAGACAGACACAGAGTGGAGGAAAGCTGCTCACCTCATGGTGATCTGGAAGTAGATGCAGAGAGAGGGGAGGAGGCTACAGGGAGATACACTCATTCCAGGTCACACCCCAGGAAACCACCTCCCCTGATCAGGGATGTTCACCTATGGATTCATCCCCTGGTGAGTAGAGCGTCCCGTGACCCAGTCACCCTTCAAAAGCCCCGCCACTTAGCATTTAAGAGTTTGGGGATATTTTAGACCTAAACTCTTAACAGGCAGCTTGTAGCTAAGTGACAGTTTCCCTCTTTTATATAATGACTCCAGGACATCTTTTATTATTCTGATGAGGAAACTCGTTACACATTTGATTTGTACCTAGTGGTTATATTATTTTTGAGTGTGGAAGTTTAGAATCTTCAATTTCCATGTTGGTTTCATGCTGTTCACATTCTATCATAGTAAAATTTCATGTTAAATTCACAAGAAGATAAGCTATTGTTATATATTATTATATTATTTAATACAAGTGCATTCAAATTTGCTAACATTTAGTTTGTGAGTAAGTAGTGAACATGAGCCTGGGAGTGTACTTCAGTGGTAAAGTATGTGCATAGTATGCACAAAGCCCTAGGTTCAATCTCCAGCACAAAGCAAACAAAAAATTCATGAATGCAAACTGCCTGGATTCCAGCTCTTGAGCACAACACTCAGTATGGATAGTTACCATTTGGCTTTCAGATCAATGTATGTAAGAAATCATTATTAAACAGATAGAGTTTTGACATATGGCTTAAGGATTCACTAGTTCCCTTTGGGTAAGATAATTAAACCTTAAAGACCCATGTAGGGTCTTGACTCCACAGCCTACAATATGTGTATATGATTTGAAGCAGTTTACTTAACCTCACTGCACCTCAGTTTTTTAACTTAAAATGGAAAAAGCATTAAATACTTATCTACCAATATGGTAATACATGTAGTATAGTATTTAACACAATGAATAGCAGACTCCATTAAGCTTAAGCCTTTAGTAGCAGTGGTGATAGTTATGAAGATTAGAAATGACATCTGGCATGACAGACCTGAAACACTGAAGATGTTTAATAAATGACAACCACAGTTACTGATGCGTACCCAGGGCCCAGAGTATAGTGAACACTCAGTGCCTTTGCCACCCATACCTAGGGGGACCTTGGAGTCTTATGCAGACATGGAGACTTAAACTGGTTCTCAAAGCTATCTCTTCTGCCCTTCTCAGAACTGTGTGAGCCCCTCCTTCAGGCCTTTGGCAGAGAACTCCCTAGGAGTGACCTCCTGATGTTTAAGTGGAGCTGCTGTGCTTCACAGCATGCAGGGGCATCTTTCACAGTGTGTGCAGGGAGTGAGGCACCATGGAGTGAGGCACCATGTATCGGATGCTCTCTGGAGTTACACAGTGAGGCCATAGAAATAAACTTTCATGATTATTGAAACATTGCAGCATGTGGCCTAAGAAATAGCACAGTTAGGATTATATTTAAGGCGTGCTATGAATTAAATAAGCTTTTTACTTCCAATGGACTAACTACCCTGTTTACTGGAGAAAAGCTTTCCAACTCCAAAATTCACAATAAGGTTAAAATACAAGTCAAATATTATTTGAGCATAGCTACCTAGTAATTGGCAATAAAACAAGATTTTCATTTTTTTATTTTTCTTTCATTTCATATGAATTACATTTTATATGCCAGAGGAACTCTTTATGACCTTTGAAAAGGAAAATAGCAAAGATGTAGTAGAAGTATTATTGATAGGTATTTCTTTAACTATAAATTTAAATGGACTGTATCAATCAGTTACCACAAAGGAAGATGTACTTCAAAGGTTTGAGGTGAAAAACCATTTGCAAATGTAGAATGGACATTAAAGAATCAAGAACAAATGGTGAGAACCCCATGGGCTAACAACGGGGGGAAAATAATGTGGGAAGAAAGCACACCACGGGACCTGCAGCTGCCCGGCAGGGGCTGCCCTAGGCCCGCTGCCTTAGAGGACCCCAGCCAGTGGCATGGGGACAGTACGGGGATGGTACTCCCAAGCTCTCCTCTGCCCCCACAGGTATCCTCTCTGTGCTTCCTGCTGGCTGGAGCCCATGGAAGCCAGAGAAAGGAGCTGCTGTACTGAATTCTCAGAGGGCGGCCTTGGGGGCCCCGGCGCACAACAGAGAAGAGCGGACACTGGTGTGAGGGGCAGAGAAGAGCCAGAGCAGACGTGTTTTTAAAAGTGAACTTACACATTCTTTTAAGAGAATTGGTTCTTTTCTGTCTCCTCTATCATGTCCTCACGCCCTGGTCTCTGATGGCGTGTATTGTTTAACTGTCTCACGATGACACTCTTGTAAACTTGTGACTTGAGTCCTTTTCTAAATATAGATGGTTTTAAAGAAGAACAGTAAGGCTACCTAAATTCAAGGAGAAATGAGCATATTGAAGATCTTGCTGGGTAATTCTCATAAATATAAATTACAGCTGTTTCTGCTCCCGTCCTTCCTGTTATGACAGTGTAGTTCAGCAAGCATTGATTGTTTTCCTCTGCCTCGCCAGCCCTTTATTGGGCTCCCGAGGAGTTATAAACACAGTGGCAGCATGGTGCTGCCTGCAGTGGAAGGAGGGAAAACATATTTATGGAGCAGTTGCTCCAGGTCAGGCACTATGCTAAGCACCTTACAGCCTTTGGGTCTTATAATTCTTACCGTCAGAGCGTAGGGTTATTGTCTCTTTTATCCATGGTGAAACAGACTGAAAAAATTTTAGTAAGTTGCCTAATATCAGAAAGCTAGGAAATCACTTGAGTAGGAGCTTGAACCTTTGTCTCTGTGAGTCCAAAGCCCAGCTTTTATTCATCTGTTCTTTCATTCGTCCATTTGGCAAATGTTTATCGAGTGCCCACTGGATCCATGTGGACCCTTGTGGTCTCCTAAGGGCAGTGTATACCTTGGTGCAAAGCTTACTTACTGGTCATTCCCTGATGTCCAGGCTCTCAGGGAAGTAGGGTTCATCTGCTACGAGTGAGTCAGCAGGTAGGCGGCAAGGAGGGCTATTGGGGAGACTGGCTGTCTAGGAGGAAGGAGGGGTCATTAAAAAGAAACTAAAAGCATTGTTTTATGAACACCCTATGGGACCTCAAGAAGGCACAGCTTCGTTACTAACTTTCCAGGCCTTCTTGCACCACTCTGTCAAGGATTCAAAGATTTCACAGGTATGGGAAGCCATACCCTTCTGAGGACTTTACCCCAGGATTTAGAGGCTGTGGTGCATAGGTCATGCCCAGGGTCCTACACAGATGAACACAGAAAGTCTATCCTGAGGCTGTTTCTGAAAGTCTCCAAAGAACTGGTAGAGGATTCACAAGTAGAAGCAGAGCCAGAGTCAAAGAAACACTATTGGGCAGAGTGCTGAGACCCTGAGTTTGTCCCCAAACACCCCTGACATGGTAACCACTGGTCACACTGTGTGTGAGATGCTATGTGGCTCTTAAGAGTTTGGGCAGGACATGAGATGGGCAATCTTAGAGGTGGCTTCTTTTCCCATTGCTTTAACCTTCTGCTTCTTCTTCTTTTTTTAATGAAGTTCAGTTTATTTCCAATAGTATCTCCAGGTCTTGTCAAATTATAATTCTTAGTAAATGTAGACTGATAATTAAAGAGAAATCCACTGATTTTGTGTGTTTATATTTATGAGTCACTTCAGTAATTGCACATTGCATCATTTAAGAGTTAAAGATGTGATTCATGGGCAATCGACATGATTTCATTAGAACAAAGCGAACTAAATTATATGCTGTGCTAATCTTAGAGAAACCTCATTATTTTGTGATGAGAAAAGAGAACTAAACTTTTAGTTTTGTTCTAACTTTGCTCCAGAATGGTGTGAGTATTTGTTGAAGTCTCACTGGTGATTGCTTGGGGATTAGGGATGGTAGTCTTTTTAAATTTTATTTTAAAGATAAAAGAACAAAAACATTAACAAACACACATACATTTAGACAATAACACAAAAACCATACAAGCAATACAGAATTTCATACAAAATGATAGGAAATTAATAATGGTTGTATTACATATTGATATCTTCAAATTGGATACTCAGATAAACAAATATAGACATGTAAGATTGACCAAACACTTAAACATTAACTGTTCCTTTCAACAGAGCAATAAAAGTCAGTGGTACAACTGTGTTAGCTCTCCTGTGTATACATATATACATATGTTCCCCTTCTTTCTTTCTTCTTTTCCCTCATCCCATTTGTTCTCTCCTTTTGAGCGGTTTCCTTTCATTTCACAGTCTCTATTATACCTCCCAGATTTTATTCACTCTTTCAGGTTCTTACACTAGTGAGACAATACGGTGTTTACAAATGTGGGTCTGATTTATTTCACTTACGAGTATGGTCTCTAGCTGTGTCCATTTACCTATAAAATCTTCTAGTTTGACTCTCTTTATAGCTGAGTAATATTCCATTATATAAAAACACCACAACTTTTTTATCCATTCCTGAGCTGCAAATCTCTAGTTGTGTCTGTTTACCTATAAAAGCCTCTAGTTTGACTTTCTTTATAGCTGAGTAATATGCCGTTATGTAAAAATACCACAACTCTTTTATCCATCCCCCAGCTGCAAATCTGACCTATTCTGGGGAAGGATGTGCCCGCTGTCAGCATCTTTCCCATGGACTCCCCTTCTTGAAACCATAACTTCTTTGCTCCATGAGCAGCTTCTCCTAATTCTTCTCCTAACACATGCATTTTTCTCCTCTGACTTAGACTCGTCTGTCCATTCCTAAAATGGGTATTTACTGAGATTTGTGCTACACACTCTCCTCTTTTCTCCCTCTCCTTTCTCACTTTGCAATCCATCACAGCCTCCACAGATAGCTCTGTAAAACTAACACCCAAAGATGCACTTCCTTCTCTCTCCTAAGTTCACATTTCCCAACTACTGAAATGTCCTGCTGCTCTCAGTTTCAACTGAATTCACCCCCAAACCTGTGTCTTTTCATAGCTCCTGCTTTTTAACTGTCCTATGGCTGTGGAAAACCTGACTCTTGTCATTATCCATACCTACATACTTGCGAAGCTGTAGTGACTTCGACTCTGCGATCACGTTCCCCTTTCCCTCTGCTTTCTCTTCCTCTAAGACTGTGTCACCTCAAGCTCTTACTCCTCTGATGTGACATCTGAAAGATTTGAATTTCATGGGCATCTGAACACATGTTATTTCCAGGCTTAGTGACATTGTGTTCTCCCGGGGAAAAGTCTCACCCAGAATATGTACTAATCAATAGCACCGTTACTTTTCTCTTTCAGATACTAACATAGGAGAGTAGAGATCTGCATTAGCCACTGTACCAAGTTCTGCTCTTTCACATTAAGTGTTTTTATTTGTTAACTTTCAGGAAAGACCAAATGGGGCGTCTAGAATAATTATTGATACAGCACCAATACCAAACCTTTAATTTTTTAAATCTACATTAATAGTATGTTAGAGCCCTGAATGAGCAGAGGTGAAAGTTCTTCTTGTAACAGTTTTTGACAGAATTTTGAACCAAAACTAAGGATTATAAAACAGTAAACTGACAGATGTTCCAAAACTCCAAATGTCTATTATTGCATTATTGAAAGAGTAAATATATATGGATATGTTTAAATAACCACTGATTCTGAGGAAAATTTTTGTATATTGTAAGAATAGTTTCTGAAGAAAGCAAAGGTAAAATTTCCATCTTCATTAAGATTATTTTGCATAATGTGCAGGAGTTTTAAAGTCCCTTATAATCTTTTAAGAAAAGTAGCATAAAATGATGCATACTATAAAGCATGCTTTTTTTCTGTTTCATAACTTGAGGTGGAAAAGCTTCAAAACTCTCCCTTGGAATAAAAAATATCAACTTAATAATTCTTTTCTGAAAATATTTCATTGTCCCCAGTATCCCTGATACAGGCTGTGAAGGAGGTGAGGGAAGGGAAGGAGGGGGGTGACAAGCTGCCCTGGAATTTCCGTGTTGGGGTGCAGAAGGAAAAGAACCCCACGTACAGCTGAGGCCACTGCCAGGAGCGCAGGGAGGACGGCACCCACAGTGGCAGCATAGGATCTCATGACTCAGCCCCCGTGCTCATGTCTAGAATTCCGGACAAGCACAACTTTTCTAGTATTTGAAAGAAGAGTAAGAATAGAAAGCAGTGAAGACGGCAAAGCCATAGAGTTCAAGCCATTATAATTAGTTTAACTCCAGAATACTGTACCCCACTTCCAGGCCTAACACCGGCCCGGTGATAACAGTGTGAGTAGACACGTGAGGATTTAGACCCCCCGAAAACCAGAGGGCCCGCAGGAAGCTGACGAGGAGAATGGCACCAGAGAGATGCAGAGCCCGGGGCCTCCCAGACGGCCCCCAGGGTTATCAGAGGGAAAGCAGAGTGGCACAGAACACGTGGTGGTGACCGAGCAGCTCTGAAGCGGGAGGCTCCTGCGCCTCTATTTCAGCAGAGAACCTGCACGTGTGGTCCGTCCTGGGAACGTGACAGAGGGAAGGGAAGACAAGAGGGAAGGCAGACGCAGAGACAGCGCGACGCTGGAGACAGAGACTCGCCCCGCTGTGATCTCCACTCCCTTGTGTCATTCCAGCCCTGGGAAATTGCTCTTTATACTTGGAGCCCCCGGGTCCTGGAATTTGAAAACTGTACAAAGAGATTCTCAATCAATCAATCAATCAACAAATAAATTCACCCAGAGGTGAGAAAACAATGTTAGAAAGACAGTGTGAAAAGAAAGTTAAAGGCGTGGGCTTTGGCGTCAGGTAGACTTGGTTTGAATCCAGGCACATCTGTGACTTTGAGGGAGATGGGTAGCTTCAAGCCTCAGTGTCTTGTGGAAAGGGAAAATCGTGCCTGCCTTGGGGAATTTTGACAAGTAAACGAGATTATTACCACACTTGTAACCACTTGCATGTTATCTGTTTATACAGTATGTTCCTTTCCATGTCTGTCCACTCCAAGAAGTTAAAGATTTTTTTTTTTACAGTTTTGCTCCTGATATATTCCCAGTGCCTGGGACAATGTCTGAGAAACATTGTGTCGAATGATTTCACATCAAGTGTTTATCATGGGGTCTGTAATTTAAGGAAGATGATTTTTTAACATGGATGACAACAGCAACCACAGAACACCAAAATGCGGTGCTCAGGGAGACTACGTAGTTGTCACGGTGGATTTTGTCCTAGTAACTGTACTGCCAAGCAATTCTAACAATTATTAAATTTTCCTAGCCATCACTAATAACCTGCACTTATTTTTCAGTGGAGAAAAAAACTTTCATATTTTTTACTACATTTATGCTGGTTTAGCTGAGAAGAAGAAACTAGCCCTTTACAAGTTGCCTGAGAATAAAACTCCCAGGTAATTGACCAAATTGTATAAGTAATATTTTCCATCCCCTCTTAATTTTAGTTTTTATACTTCTTTTTGTACTTTTTTCAGGTATCTACGAAATGATCATCTCAGAACAGTCCAGGATATGATGAACAATAGTTTTTATAAATCCCAGTATGAATTAACTGAGCAGTGTTTCAAAGTCATAGGCTTTACCATGGAGGTAAGCACAAAAGACATCTAGACTCACTAGGAAGTATCTTCTCATCACTGCCCATGGCAGGAGTCAGCATGAATTGAGTGATTAATATATGGGCTACTTGGGGGGGATTATTTGAATTTTGCTTAGAAGTCATCATCAAATTTGATGTTGCAGATTTGCTTCAATTTTCATGTAGTACTTTGAATTTATCCTGTATTTCTGACATTGCCTCCTTCTCGTTCTAAATATATATATATATATATATATATATTTTTTTTTTTTTTTTCCTTGATCTCTCTTTTACCATTAACTGGACTTACAAAGAGTTTTTAATCATTGAAAAAAACAGTTGGATGTATTTACAGATCCTACTCTTTTCAATCTGTATTATTGATTTTCATTTTTATATTTTTATTAACGTAGTTTGTTCTTTTTCTTAAGGAAAATATTTGATACCTCTATTTATCTTTTGATTTAATAATTAACACATTAAGGCAATAAGTTTATTTCTGAGTAATAAACATTTTCTCCTGTACCATAGTTTGTATTTCTTTAATTTTGATGCCAAAGTGTCTTCTTTAATAGAAACTCCCAAAAGCTGTTAAAGAAGCTTTCAAGCTCTGCTCTTAGCAGTTTATTGTGTGCTGTGTTGATTCAGATCCTGTGATAAAAGACCTCACTCTAAATGTGAATTGGGCTTTTAAATAAGCCCTTACAGGAAAGTAGTGCGCAGTTCATTGAATTTTCCGTAATTTTCTTAAATAACACTCCTGCAGTTTTGAACAGTAAATGTGTCTGAGAAATTTACTGACGTTGCTTGGGTTATCAGATCTCTACTAAGAACTTAAGCTGAAAGAAAATACCTAATTCATCTGAAAATATCTAGAAAATTTCATTAGTAAGACATAAAATGGAGCAATGCCAGTAGAAGGGAAACTTTACAAAATTCCCTCAAGTTATGCTCAGTTGTTGAATGTGATCGCTTTGTGGCTCGCTTGTAGGGCACTGCTCACTCTGCTCATCAGCTCTCTGTCACTGTAATAAAGTCCTTGAGGTGATGATGAACTTACGCAGAAAGCAGGCTTCTTGGGGCTCACAGTTTTGATAACTGCAGTCCACAGGTGGCTTGGCCCCTTGCTCTGTGCCTTGTGGCCAGGCCACACATCGTGCAGGACATGTGTGGCAGAGCAAAACCGGTTACCACAAGCCAGAGAGCAAGAGAGACAGGAAGGGATTGGCTCCCATGCCCCAGGGACCTACAGATCTCTTAGAGGGCCCTCCTTCCAAATACTCTGCCACGTCCTAGGCTGCCAGCCTGGGGACCGTATGTTTAACGCACAGAACTTTGAGGGACATTTAAAATCCAAATTATAGCAATTTCCTTGTAACACAGGAGGTTGTTGCTAACCTTTGGCTCCATGACCCATTCGTTTACTAGGGGTAGGTGTACATGTTCTTGGCATTGCACAGAGTGAAGCTTGCTGCTGACACCATTCTCTCCTGCTCTGCTGTTCTGCTTTTGCAGCCCTGGAGACCACACACACACACACACACACACACAGTCCCGCCTTCTCTCTGAACACTTTTGGCTCCATCCTGGGTGTCCTGGATGCACTCTTAAGAGGGTGTTCGTAAGGCCTCACCTGGAGCCGTGAAGTGTGATCTCTGCCCTCAGGTTGAGGCTGGAGAAGGAGGACGGTGAAAGCAGAGTGGGGAGGGAGGAGCCTGAGAGCGAGCCACACCCTCCTAGGCCCCGGCCTCAGTGACAGCCTCTTCCCCGCTCCCAGCAGCACATGCAGAGGCCAGCTCTCCAGTGCATGAGCGCACAGACGGGTACAGCCACCCATGCCCCGTTCACCGTCCCGAAGCCCCCCCACCCCGAACCCCTGAGGTTGAGGGCAGAGGTGTGTGTCCTGGTCTAAACCATAACAGCACGGGCACTTCCGGCTGCAGCTCTGTCCCTTCCCCCTACCAAAACCCAAATTCTGGCTTCTCAGCCCTGCCACCACTTTCCCTCCCTACCCTCCTCCGGACCCTGGCCTCACCCCTCCACGGCATGTGTCTGTGGAGACAAGCGGATGTAAGCGCCCAGAAGATCCTGGCTCTTAACACAGAACCCTTCTGAGGAGCACTGAATAAAGCAAAAAGCCCCATCTACCCCTGGCCCTAAGATCAGCGCTGCTAGGAGCAGCTGTTCCTTCTGGACTGTGGGCGGGGCCGTTCGGTGTAGAAACAAGAGACGCATATTGGCTATCGGGGCATCCTCCAGACTGGACAGACATTGTACACCAGCCATAGGCTGGGCTTGGTTATAGTTCTTTTCTTTGCTTTTTGTCATCAGAAAGGCTGGTCTGCTTCTTACCAATCTACTCCCCCAGAGGTTGCTATCTTAGAAGCAAGGAATCATTTTTAATTGGTTTGTTTACTTCTAAATTCCACTCACTAGAGTTAGCATCTCACTTATATTTGGCTCAGCTGCTTTTTCTTGCTTGGTAGAGTAATGTTTAGTAACACTGAAAAGAAACCAGTTTCACAGCATCTGCTGACAAATACAGTTCATAGTTTATTGCAGCATATGTTCCACATGTACACACTCAGGATGTATTGGACATCTGACCTAGTAGCTCAGGATAAAGGAGACTACAACATCTACTTTTGCCTCTGAAGCATCACCACTGCTCGATACTTTGTGAGGACTCCTAGTCCAGTTCCAGCGACCCTCCTAGTATACGGTGGTGTCCCATCTCAGACACAGACTATGAGACTTCAGGGGACAGCCTGGCCCGCTCTGGGGACTGAAGTAAACGAAGTGTATGTGCATTTCCTCTTTATCCCAGTCTTAAATGTTTACGTCATTTTTCTCGCTTTCTTGGATCTATCCTTTGTCTGTAGCTGCTGCAAATCCATATTAGAAAGAGACAACGTTCAATACTCAGGAAAGTAGCACGGTTCTCACACCTTCCCTTCACAGTTCACTGCAGCTCGGTCATGGTGGCTCCAGGGTAATCTGCTTCTTCCCCCCCGCTGCTGACACCATTTCCCTCGCTGATATTAATAGCACCGCCCTGTACATGTCCCTTCAAACATTCCCATGTTGACAATCCACACGTGCATTTGTGTGTGATTCAGCACAATCTAAAAGAATGACAAGCAAATCAAAATTAGAAATTCTCTAAAAATAAGCCAAACTGAAAACTTTAAAATGTCTGAACCATATGATTTCCTAAGCCATATTCTTGCCATAAATGCCTAGCAGCATTTATAATGACTGGCAGTGTGACTGCCAGTGTGATGATTCAGTTCATTTACAGACCATTTTTACCC
This sequence comes from Dinomys branickii, assembly GCA_004027595.1. Classification (NCBI taxonomy): domain Eukaryota; kingdom Metazoa; phylum Chordata; class Mammalia; order Rodentia; family Dinomyidae; genus Dinomys; species Dinomys branickii. Next base: position 27,150 of record PVLD010001213.1, on the reverse strand, counting down.
CATGATTAGACCATAGCAGAGTACAGGGGTTTTTTTTGTGTGTGCACAGAATCATGTGTCTAAGATGAGATTTCTGTTTTCTCCATTTAATTTTGCTTACATTTCTTTGGATAGTCTAAAATTACAACTGAGGATCTTTGGATTATCAGTTAGGATCTTAGGGTCAAATAATATGTATGAAATAACTTAAATATTTTGTAAGATCACACAAAGCATTGAACTTCTATGAAATACTACCAAAATATTTTAAAAGTAGTTTTTGGTCAAGATAGGAGAGATGTATACGTCACTTTTAGTCACTTAATAATAATTTTAAAATAATAATTTGATATCAACTTGTTCTCCCTCAAAATCATAAAACAGCTTAAAGTTCTAGAAGGTCATGATTTGATCAGCATTAGAACTTGAGCTGAGTAAGACAATCAAGAAGGCAGTTGGCGTGATAAAAAGAATTCTGTGCTTAGGAGTCAAGATCCCTGGATGAATGTCCTTAGGACTGTGTTTGTTTCTGGGTGTGCGTGCTTAGACCAATAACTAAATCTCTCTGGACTAAAGTTCTTTTGTTATTGAGAGGAAGGATGATTAATTGCTGAGTCACTTCCAGCTCTCACTGTCTGTGATCTTATGACTGAAGTAGGACCATTTAATGCCGCTCTGCTCTTTGCAGATTGCTCGTGTCATTTCATTGCTTGAGAGTTCTGCAGAATTCAACCTAAGAATAGAGAACATAGTAGCCCTCATATACCAACAGCTGCAAATGCTAATTGCAGTTCCTGTTTGGCCAGTATGTGAGCTCTGATAGCATCCAGTCCCCAGCCTGCTCCTCTCCAACCTCCTTTGTCTGATCATTCTCAATGGGAGACTCAGCACCTGGCTCTCTCAGGACTAGACCACGTGATGCCATATTGCTCATGGAGGTGACCATGTTGTTGTGGTCTTTGGGGAAACTCACCTGCTTTGAGGTCTGTGCATTGTCCTTTCCCCACCCTCTCTCATTTAGGCTTCACAGGCTCTAAGAAAAGCTGAGTGTATATCACCGAGAAGACCACATGCCTCAGATTCAGCCTGCTCAATGTGGGCTGTCTGTCTCTCCTATCCCCAAAACAAAATCAGGGAAAGGGGTATCATGCCTTCTCCAGCCACAGATGCCTCCTACATAGAAAGCCAATTGGCTTTTGTAAGGAAACAACTTGGCATGGTAATGTTTTGGTGTTCTCATGAAATCTAACAATTAACTCAGCATGCAAAGTCTGAGACCAGAAGGGGAGGACATTTAAATGCAATGAAAATCCTGAGGCACCCACTGAGGTTGTAGACTGGCCTTATGTTATCTGAGACAAGTAATAGGAAGGTTCTCTTTTGAAAATAGGGGAAACTTTACATCACTTGACTGAGAGGAAAGAAATCAGTTTGATAAGTATTAGTTGCATTTATTACGTGCTAGCTGTGTTCCAGGCCCTGGGCTAGAAGTTAGAGATATGAATTAGTCACAGTTTCTGTCCTCAATGAGTTTATAATCTGATAGTAGAGCCATGCTGTACACAAAACATCATTTCTGTGAAATGTAGTCAATTTGATGAGGCGAGCCTTCTGGGTTAGTAAAATATGAAGAAGTTGTGTGTAGAGAACACAAAATAACAGCACTCGCCGGAACTGAGGTGTGGAAATAGTGTGGAACTCTTGGAGTGCATGAGGCAGAAAGTATGCAAGGGCAGGAGCTAGAAATGAAAATGGAAGCACAAGCACAAAAAGATGCAGAATCCTCCTTTGTGGGCCTTGGTCAGCTGGAATTTTATCCTTAAGAGAGGAGAGCCCAATGGAAGATTTTAACTGGTGACATAAAATGACCCGATTTGCCTGCCAGACAGATCCTTCTGAGAACCCAGGAGACAGGTCAGAGAGAGCCAAGAGAAAGGCAAGAGACTTGTTAGGAACACAGTTCCAGAGGTGAGAACATGTATGATTGTATTTGTGAGTCTAGATGTGACCTTGATCCTGACCCAGAAATATGAAACTAGGCACAGGTAGTTCACTTGGTACTTGTTTCTGGTGTTCAGAGAAAGCATGTCAGTGCTCAGAAAGCACTATTTATAGTCATGACACAATGACTTTGCCTTAACAAATTGCATCTACAATGATCCTATTTCCCAGTCAAATCACATTCTGAGGTACTGGGTCTGAGGACGTCAGCATGTGAAATCTGGGAGACACAATTCAACCCAGAACAGATCCTGTAAATTTGGTTTGTTTCATCGCCTCTGATCTTACTTCTGTGTTTGCCTAGAGTTGTGAGTTGAGACTGAAAGTTGAGGACTATTCACTAGGACAGAGAAATCGAAACTGTCTAGGATCTAGATCCTGCTTATTTCTGTGACCAGGTTTCTGAGCCTCAGCACTACTCACATTAGGAGCCAATAATTCTTTGTTATGAGGTTGCTCCTGTGCAGTGTGGGGTGTTCAGGGGCACTCTTGACCCCTATGCACTAGATACCAGTGGCATAACTTTCCCATTTGTGATACCCTACAGTGTCTCCAGACATTGCCACATACCCCATGGGAGCAGAATCATCTCTCCCCACTCCCATTCTCTAGTTAGCAACCATGGTCTTAGAATAACTTCACCCAAGGCACACATCTGGGTCTCTTCTCACAGACACGCTCCCTCCTGTCAGTGGGGATGCCGCTGGTCTGCATCTGTGGAGCCCAGTACATCTTGCACTCTTGACAATGCTCAAGGGCTGGGGATATAGCTCAGTGGAATAAGCGCTTGCCTAGCAAGCGCCAGGTCCTGAGTTCGATCCCCAGTACCTCAAAAAAAAAAAAAAAGACAATGCTCAAATGTGAATGTTATTCCTGCCCAGTTTTCAACATGGCCTCTTTGAAAAATTGTTATGCATGTGTGGTTAGGTGGGATTTGACACCTCTCGTACAAACTTCTTCACTATTTGACTATATCTAACTACTCCTTATGCTTTTTGATTTAAAAGCCCCATTGTTTTCTACATTTCTACATTTATAGGTAATAGTTTTATACTCATTATTTTTGCAACAGCCCTATCAGAAAGTGCATATATTTTGAAATTAAATTTGACATAAAAGAGACCCAGAGCCGCTGACCACTGACACACCTAAAAGTTCACGGAACCTTCAGAATCTACAAAAGACTCCACTTATCTCATTTTCTTTAAAAATTGGTTTTTACTCAAGTACCAGAATTCAAGGTCAGGGAGAAATATTCTTTGTGATGTTTTGTTGTTGTTGCTGCTGTTGTTGTTTTTGTAGTGTTGCTTTCAGGCCACTGTGATAACATGTTGGGAAACAATTATGACTCTTGAATTATGTACTATTTATCATTTTCTAAAGCATTGGTAGTGTCTTTCCTAATTTTTAATTGCACAGAACAGTATTTCAGTTAGAGTGTGAGCCACAGTGGGCTTAATTGTGAGATGTTCCACTTCCTCTCCAAGCAGGTCACACACTGACTGGTGACAAAGCCATCAAATGTAAGGGGTCTTTTTAGTAGCACTATGTTCCACATCCCAAAGCCACTGAAAAGGAAACCTTTAGAGCACCATGCCTTATGAATCCGATATGTTCTGTTCCGTGAGACCCCATGGGATGTTATTCCTTTTTCCCACCATCCTGGCTTCCATTGTCACTGAGACACTCACTCCTCCATCACACTGACCATCAGCCGTTGCCTGCTTTGTGCGAGGCAGTGGGCCCAGCGCTAACTGTGGCCTAGAAACCGGCCACAGAGCCAGACCTTCAGAGTCTCCAAGTCCTACAGCAAGTATGAGATTTTTCACACAAACAAGGAAAAAACTTACAACAGCAAAGAGATGCCAACACATACCTGTTAGAATGGACAGATTCTGGAAAAGAAGGAGAGAAATGGAAACAAATCTTTTGTAAATGGGGAGGGGACGATGGATTAAAGGGAAGTTAGGATGGGGGAAAAATCAAGTTATGTCATGTAGTACAAATTCTCCATGATGAATGTGATCATTATATACCTACAAGATGCCAATAAAATCTGTCTGAAAAAGAAAAATAAATAGCCAGGTTCCAGGGTGCTGACAATATCAAGTGCTGGTGCTAATGTGGAGCAACAGGAATGCTCATGCATTGCTGATGAGCTGCCGAATGGTACAGGCATTTTGGAAGATAGTTTGGCAGTCTCATACAAAATTAAACATACTCTTAACATGCTATTCAGTTATTGTGCTCCTTTGTGTGTGCCCAAATGGGTCAAAAACCTGTGTCTGCACAAAACCTACACATAGATCTATAAAGTTGCCTTACACATAATTGCCAAAATTTAAAAGAAACCAAGTTGTCCTTTAGGAAGTGTATGGATAAATGAACTGTGGCATAAACTCAGCACTAAAAAGATATTAGCTGCCAAACTATGAAAAGATGTGAAGGAACCCCAAATGCGTGTTATTAAATGAAAGAAGCCAATCAGAGAAAGCTGCATACTCTGCTTCCAACTCCATGACATCCTGGAAAAGAGAAAAGTATGGAGATAATAAAAAGATTATTGGTTGCAAAAGAGACAGAGGGAAGGGCAAACTGGCAGAGTGTAGAAGATATTAGAACATATAACTATTGGGACAGTTTGTCCTTATAGATTTGTCAAACCTCATAGAATTACCACATCATCAATAACCCTTAATATAAACTGTGGGCTTTAAGTGGTAATGGTGTGTCTGTGCAGGTTCATTGATTGTTTAAAAAAAATTACCACTGTGGCATGGGACATTGATGGTGGAAGGATTTTGCTTGCATGGGAATAGTAGGTATATGAGAATTCTGTATACTTTCCATTCAACTTTGCTCTTAACCTAAAGTATTCTAAAAATAAAAGTTATTAACTTAAAAACCTATAATAACATATAGAAAATGAAAACACATAGATGTGAGCATTACAGAAATTTGGTATAAAAATGATCTTTACCATTTTGTTCTGTGAAACATTTGGTTCTTTGGGGTGCTCCAGTGCTGAGATTATTGTTGTATTGATACACATAATATCTCATTAGTGTTGATCAAAAGTAAAGAGATGATCTATGGGTGGGTGGATGGATGGATGGATGGATGGACAGGTGGGTGACAGACAGATGGATAGTTGGTTGGTTGAGTAGTTACTGTAATAAAATAGAATTTCACAGGAGAAATGATAGTTCTCACCAAATTGCTTTTCCTTAGGCAGGTTAACTCAATGTGGAGTGGGGTGACTCTGTCCCATCCATGCAGTATACAGTTGCTATCTGCATATCAGAGCAGCATGATATTCAAACACAAAGCAGAACAGAAATGTCTAGAGCAGCAGTGGGGGAGATTGGAGCCTAATAAATCTTAGCAATGAAACTCTGGCTCTCTGGCAAACTGGAACTGAGCTTGTCCTTAAAGACATGGTAGAAGCAGTCACTTTTCAGCCCTCAAGTGCAGAGAATCTATCACAGGAGGTAGTATAGGTGGAGAGAAACTGTGAATGTTTTCCAGATCCAGAGAACCTTGGAGAGCACCTTTTCCTATATACTACTGTCCAACCTCAGTGGGAAGGGGTGGTGCATTCTGTAAGCTGGGGGCCAGAATTCAGGCCTCACTCAAGCTCTGTGGAAGGTCAGATTGCTCCATGCTCTGGTGACTTCATATGTATAAAGCAAAAGCCTTTTCATTAGTGTTGTTAACCATCACCCACAAAATTACTTTGGGCTCTTTGGTAATGATCAGCTGCAGAGATGATGAGTCTTTGTACCACGAATAACTCAGCTGCTCTCAGTCAAGACTGCACCTGTGCCTTCGATCAGGCTCCAGTGAGGCCCATCAATCCAGCTGCAAGCCAGCCCAAGCCAGGGCACTGGTTTGCTGTGTTTTGAGCCACCAGCTTCAACCCAGAGGACATTTTAATTACAGAACACCAGGGAGAGCCCCACAGCCTAGAAAGACTATGCACTCATACTCAAACTGTCAAACAGGAATTAAGTGTCCATTGACTCAGCAAACAATTCAATATAATGCATCTCTAAATTCTGTAAAAAATATATAACTTTGGAAGCTTATACACATAACTTTTCTAGTGTGTAACTGACAAACACACAAAGTGTTAAAAGAACACAGTCAACAACTTACAGAAAGGCATACTCCTGATGTAGAGTACTTACAAGGCCTAAAGTGTCCTTAAGAAAAAATACAGCAAAATATCAGATCCTGTATTAATGTCTCTATCTGAATGCAGCGGAAGCTCACACTGCTCCCTTCATATGCATATTACAGATGGTAACTCCTTACTAGGAGGATTTTCTTGAAAATATGATTCACATCCGATCTGTCAGCCTATTTATTATTGTTCTACTTTCAAATTGAATTCCAAATCCACTTATGCCTTACCCTCATCATTTACCACTCTGATCCAAGATACCAACGCGCCCCACCCCATGGAGAGCCTCCGAACCTTTCCTATTGCCCGAATTCATGCAGTCCCACACCTAGACAGGCTCGTCATGTCCAAATGTAACAGAACGTTGCTTTGTTTTGTTTTCTTCACAGTCTTTTTACATGTTTCTGTGAGTGTCACGTTTATCTATTTGCTTACCTTTTACTATCTCCTCATGTTCCAAACACACTAGGAAAAGAATCTTTTTGCTGCCTGCTACTGAATCCTTTTAATGAGAACACTGTTGGCCATAAAATAAAGGCTTACAGGGGGATAAATGATTAGGTAGCCTTTGTACATCCATCCAAAAATATATTTATTTTAAAATACTTACATGTTGATTAAATATATATTTTTATGTTATTTATGAATAAATACTTGTAAATATCCCTGAAAAGATTTTTTGCTCATCTCACTTTTATCTCCATGTTGAATGTTGTAGTGGATGAAGTGATCATTTTATTAAGTACAGCATCTGGGCTAGAATAAAGGCAGCAACTTGAAACAATAAAGGATTTTATCTCTTTCCTGTGTCTTTCTGCACCATGAACATATACCCGGAATGCCACCTAGATTTACCATGCATTCTTTGGCCAAGTGCCTCCAGTTCCTTCAAGAAGAATGTTCCTTGCTTTGGAATTTGTGTTGATGCAGTAATAACCGGGATAAACTCTAAGCTATAGCCCATAGTTCTCAAGCCAATACTTAAACCATATTTATCCTTCTGTTTGGGTGTTGGGATCTGTTAGCTTTTCTTTTGTAACTCTCCTTTATTTACACACAAAACCTCACTTTTAAGATAACCTTACTATGGTAACACCCACATTAGGTTCTGAAGTCTCACATCAGTAGATTTTCTGATGGCCCATTGAGTGAGATGTTTCTATTTCCTCCTAGGAGGGCTCTGCATTTCCACATTGTATTCACATTTGCATTGGTAAAAGATTTTAAAGCACTTACTGGTAATAGGCACCACACTCACCTCTAACATTAAAATAGCCACTGTGGGCCATTTTCTACTTGTCTAGCTTAGTCTGACATCATAATGTGAGGAATGACCTTCACACCCTGGAGCCAAAGCTGCTTCTCCACCTGTGCGCACCCATAGTCACCACCGTGTACACTCGAGAGGACCGTGATGCTCACATCTCTGTGGTGTGTTTCAGCAACTGGGAAGTGTATACAGTATACTTGCCGCCATCTTGAATGTTGGAAACATTGAATTTTCTTCTGTGGCAACTGAACACCAGATTGACAAGAGCTACATATACAATCATGTGGCACTGGAGAATTGTAAGTTGTATGATCTTCTATTCAAAACTGAACTCTTTCAAGTCTTATACCCTAAGTGTCCCACAGAATAATTTCAAGTAGTTATACTCATATGGAATCCTTCAAAGGATCCTCAGATTCAATTTGTGTAAAATGAAATTTTAGAAGTCCTGTATTTAAAAACAGATCTTAATGAGTGTGAACCAATTACTGTAGAAAACATTTCTGAAGACTAAGCTTCTATGACTGTGTTAGTAGCTATTTACATTTTAATGTGAAAACACAGGAAAGATAGATAATACATAGTTAACTGGGAAAAAGAATGGAAGTGTTTATCCTGCAGGTTTAGAATATAAAACATACGAAAAGTAATAAAACCTATATGTTTTCTTACTGGATAAATTTGGTACACCCCTTTGTCCTTTATTAATTAATTTTTTAGTCATTTTCCACACATGAAAAACACATCATGGTATTATTTCAAACCAGGTTTTCTCTTACTAACAGAGTTTGAAGAATTATCCCAAATTATTTAAGGATTCCTACTGACATCTTCCAGTGGAATAGATTTTTATGCCTTATTACTTTTATATTGGCATACTTTTTCATAACTCTATATTTGTTATCTCATTCATAGCCTATGGAATCATGATACAAACTTTTATGCATATATCTTTTCCTAAATCATACATGCTCCAGAACAGGATGAGAGGTTTTAGGGTAATTTCAGAGAACCAAATACAAAACATTCCTGGCCTAGACTCATCATTCCTAAGAGCTCTGTCATCTCCTGCTGACATATAGGAAATATTTTCAGTGGCACACGAGGCATCAGGTTATCAGAAGTGAAAGGAGGAACCAGACAGTGTCGGTAAGATTCAGTTCTCACCATCTAATCATACTTAGAAGAGTTACGATGGAATGAGATGCACTTGTGTTAGTTTGCTGTGACAAGTCCCTGAGATGAATCAGTTGAACCAGAGAAAAGGTTTATTTGGGCTGTGGTTTCAGCAGTTTCAGTCTATGTTCACTTGCTCCTTGTTCTCTTGCTTTGGATCCTATGCCAAGGCTCCACCATGGCAGAGAGTTGTGGTGAAGCCAAGCTGCTTACAGCGAGGAAGGGGCCAGGTCCCAAAGTCCTCTTCAAGGCGCACTCATGGTGACTCTACTTCCATCCGTAGGCCCAAGCTCCTAGGGCTTCCACCACCTCCCAGTAGCACCCTAGGCTGGGGACCAAGCTTCTCACATATGAGCCCTTTGGGAGACATTTAAGATCGAAACCAACAGTTGTAACTAACAGTACACTTGCAAACAACCAAAGTAAAAGATTATTTTGATACATCTATTTCTGTGTAACAGGAGAGTCACACAGGTCGCCAAAAAGGTTAATGTGAATATAATTAAAACACTTTCTGGAATAGCCCTTTTTGGAAATTAAGAAATTTTATCAATTTACCTTAAAATGATTTATAGTTAAAGTGAAAAGGAATTATTTCCAAACCCAAGCCTCGTTCCCAAATGATCTCCACAAGTGCATTGCCTCACTCGGGCACCAGTTCTGTTCTTCCCGTCTGGTGTGTAACCCTCCCCTCACCATTTCTTCCTACGTTCCCCTTTACCATTCTCATCCAAGACAATAGCACCTCTTACCTGAGCTAAGGACTGTAGCAGTTGCTCATTCTGCAACAAGAATTGATCTTTTCGAGCCCATTCTCCACAGCTCATCTAGAAACTACTTAGCCAGTGTAGCAGCGGCGCTCGGTCTCCCTCTTCTCCTGCCTTCTCTCTTCTACCTCCTATTTCCTCCCCCTCCCCCTTCCTCCCTCTCTCTCTTCGCCCTCCTTTTCTTTTCCTTCTCTAGGTATTTGACTACCTACAAATTAAACTCTTTTATAGTACATAAAGAAAGCATAAATAAAGTTCAGTGCAAAGGAAAATGAGAAAAAGTGTTTGCAAATATAAAAACTTCCCTTGAAACGCTAAAGAGATCTGATAAGCTGAAGAGGGAAAGGTGCGCTTATCAATGCAAGAAGGCAGTTCACAAGATAAAGCACCACAAATCACAAATAAAAATGACAAAAGGAAAAAATGTTCAGCTTCACTTAGTATAATTAAAAACAGAAAGAAAACATTTTCCTACCAAATTGGCTTATTTAAAAATAATTCCTGGTATCCAGGAAATTACACTGAAACTCTTGGTCTTTTGTTTGGCTGAGAGGAGTATAACTGGCTTTTCTTTTGAAGAAAAGTTAAGTAGTTTATGAACCAGTTGCTGAATTTAGTTGACCTTTCATGCTCAAATTATTTACCCTCATTTCTTACCATTATGAACCTATGGAAACTGCCTAAATATCTAACAATTTTAAAATTATCGATGTAATACATTAGAATATGCAGCAAATTAAAGTCATGTTTAAAAACAACATTCAACAAAATGGGAAGTGCTTAAAATATGAAAATAGTTTCTGTGCGGAGTAAGTAATGGCAATAAACATGCCTAAAATGAAAGAAATGAATGTTAATTTTGAAGATAAAATTTCTGTAATAAGCCTATTATTACTTCTACAGTGTGAAAAAATGTTTTAAGATGAAGCTCAATAACTTTAGCCATTTAACCAGAAAATATTTTTTCAGTGTCTAAAAATGAATCCAAACTTCTCAGAATGTTTTAAACAGAAACCTACTGAGTTGAAAACTTAGCCTGTCATGCAGTAGGTTTGGTTAAAGATGTTTATTACATCCAAAAATGAATTTTGCTGACACAGTTAAAGCCTTATGAATTTAAATCCTCATTTAATTGTCAATAAATGTTAAATAAATGTTTATTCAGACATCAAGTTTTATCAAAATTTAGTGATTAAAATATGGAACTAAGAGAAGTATGTCAGAGGCCCACAAATGTTGAGGTAGGTTTAGTTTCTTTAAATCGTACATTGCAGAAGATAATTCAGACTATGTTGTATACTCCCAGCCTTCCTATTAATTTCTACATTTTGAAAATAGTGATATAATAATCATCTCAAAATACCAAATCTACTCATCATTCTTTTTTTTTTTTTTACTCTGTAGTAGGGATTGAATCCAGGACCTTCACAATGAGCTTCATCCCCAGACCTTTTTTATTTTTTATTTCGGGACAAGTCATACTAAGTTGCCAGGGCTGGGCCTGCACTTGTGATCCTCCTGCCTCAGCCTCCCATGGTGCTGAGATTACAGGTGTGAACCACCATGCCCTGGCTTATGCTTTGAAATTATTTAGTATACTTCAGTGCAGTTGTGTTGGCATCACATAAACAACCACTGGCTGGTGCAGCTATTTCACGTTGCCAGCCAGTTTGTGTTGGTTGTGTTGTGTTACACAGCGGGCATAGTTTGACCAGTGGAGAAAAGTAGAGGAAAAACAGTTAAAGAGAAACACATGACTAACGCTGAGTAGAAACTTATTCTTAAAATATAAAATCCTCACATACTCCTCTCATGCCACCTGAAGGAAGTGAATGAAAACATTTTCATTTTCTGGAAGTGATCTCATTGCCCTAATTTCTTCTCATAATTCATCTATTGGTTTTGCAGCTGCTTCCCTGCTTTGCATTCAGGCAGATGAGTTACAGGAAGCTCTTACCTCCCACTGTGTGGTCACTAGAGGAGAAACTATTATACGACCCAACACTGTAGAAAAAGCTACCGATGTCAGAGATGCTATGGCTAAAACTTTGTATGGACGTCTCTTTAGTTGGATAGTCAATTGCATTAACAGTTTATTGAAGCATGACACATCAGCAAGGTAAAAGTTTTCATATAACCTTTTCTCCTAAATGTCAGGTGATGGATCTATTTTACAGTTTTTTATTTGTGTGAATCCCTTTGAAGATGGCTTTAATTGGTATAATTTACTTATCAATGTTGCATTTTAATAGATATGCACAATTTCTTACCACTTCATATGATATATAACTGGAAAATTTTTTAATTGTTGCTACATAAAAACTGTACCAATGTGAATAATCACAATGGAGAGTTTTAAAATGTGGTATCTTAATGTCACTGTATTACTTTAATTAGATGTCCATGAAGTATACACCATTTTATACTTGTGTAAAATACCAGTTCACCAGTTTTTAATTTTTGTTTCAAGTGTTTAAATTAAATCTTGAAGGTAAAGAAAAACTTTCTTTTCGTAATTGCATTCTTACTATAACCACCATACGGGAAGCTATTATGACTTTCAATGAAATTTGGCACAGAAATGGTGTATAAATGAGAGACAAGGCCGGGGTGTGGGCACGAATGGTGAGTGACCCTAAGATGCTGGCCTCCCTCAGAGCAATTACTGACCCCGTTGTCTGGACTGTATCTAGATACAAGTCCTTAACATTTACATTAAAAGCATTGTTCTGCCATAAATTTTATGAATTTAAGAAATGTTACCTGTGGAAAAGATGGATGCTTACCTTAAGACTATTTTATTCACACCTGCTAAGCGTGAAAGACCATTTTATGCCCATTTCAAGCATGCGGTTATTATTTTTCCATGAAAATACATCCCACACCGTAACATTATTCCACCAGACTGTCCGAAAGGCTTCCCATTATTCCTTTCATCCTCTTAATCTGCCCCTCAAAATTGCTTCCTTCTCTAGGTACTAAAGTTTACAAATCACAACCCAGTTTGCCCATTATGATCAAAACGGCCAAAATGGTTTGTATGTTCATGTGTGGCCATCTCTAGACATTAATATGAAAACAGAAAAATTCAAAATTTTTCAACAAGTATGTATTTCGCATGCCGTAAGCATGATAAAGACTGGTGTAACTTATTATTACCTGCATGTTTAGCACCAGGCGGTGCCCAGCAGGGTGATCAGAAATCCCACAATAGCCTGTCTGTTGATGCAATGGCCTTTGCATACACAAATAAAAACTGTCCAAGACTTAGATTTTAAAAGAAATTTTTTACAGCAAACTTTAAAAAAAACTAAAATAGTTTTGAACTTGAAATAGTTTAGTTTGATTCTGTCCTGATTTATACTGAGACTTTGGAAAGCCTGTGTTTTGTGCGAGGCTTTACCACTAACGTATGTGAGGTTGGGAAAGTAGCTGCATTTTTCTGGGTCTCTCCCTCATCCACTGTTAAATAACCCCACCAAATGGCAAATCAGCAGCTTTATTGTTGATGATGTCTTAAAGCATTTTAAGAACCTGTTAAAAAAAAAACTGTCTATGTCCTTCACTCCAAAATAAAAACATGAGTACATTTGTACATACTCACCAAATTATTGTGCAGAGCTGTGACTCCAGACACTTTGAAGGACAGTAAAATATCTCACTTTAAGAATCCCTGAACAAGATTATCTCAGGGCTCCCTCCCAGAACCAACACATTTTATACAGTAATTCAATACTTTGTGGGACCTTATGGGCCAAGGTGTTGTGAAAGGATCGTAAGGTTCACTAAACCAGCATGAGACTTAGCTAGACATCTTGCCGCAACTACTGTTTAAAATGGGAACTTTCAGAAACCCTCACCTGGCTTTCCCTTTGTGCAACCCACCACCTCTCTGAAGTGCTCTGTGTCAGTCACTTCCTCCCCATGCAGGGAGTGCCCGGGAGTTACTAACATCACTACTCAGCACAGCTGTTACCTCCACCACCCAAATGGTGAGCCCGAAAAGAACCTTGTCATTCTTTCCTTTATTTAAAGTGTGCATAAAAATAATTTTCAATGTATGTATTTCTTAGGAGAGCAGTAAACTTTCTAACCAAGCACCAACCTTTGTGAACAAAAGTGATCACACCGAATAACAGAACAATGCATTTGAAATACTTAATTGTGAAATATCATTGTGTTTAATTGTACTTCAAATTATTTAATTGTAAAATAAATCCCTATATATTTATGTCTTTCTCCAGATCACCTTTTGTTCTGTCCTTTTTTAAAAAAAAACATATGCAGATAATCCAAAAGTAAATGATGTAAGATTTTAAATTGTTCTCCTAAAATGAAAGACTAAATATACTCCTTAACAGAATTACCTAGGATGCCTAAGGTCCTGCGTTCAATTCCTGGTATGAAAAAAAGAGAAGAAAGTAATTAATGTTACTCCTGGTGTTCTGGTAGTAGTTTCCTAGCTCAGTCACATATAGGAACTCTGAGATACTTTGCTTTGCCATAGCTCCTAAGCAAATAAACAATAACTCAAAAGAATACCACTTTTATTCTTCCAGTGGGAGTGGTGATGAGCTCAGCATTGGAATTCTTGATATATTTGGCTTTGAAAATTTCAAAAAAAATTCCTTTGAGCAGCTGTGCATTAACATTGCAAATGAACAAATTCAATATTATTTTAATCAACACGTGTTCGCATGGGAACAGGTAAGTCAAGGTACTTACTCTAAAGATGCATATGTGGATAACTGTACAAATGAAACAGAACCAAAACCATAGGTTTAAAGCTTTCAACATTTAAAAAGATAATGAAAACTGGGATTTCTCCATGTCAATAGTAAAAACAAACAGAAAGTATGGTATGAATTTCATGCAACTTGTATGTAATATTTAAAATTCCTTCACTGAAAAGTAATACACTATTCACCAAAATTAGCATGCCTAAGCTCTTGCAAAGAAACCTCCTTTGAAAATTTATGTAAACAGATGTGTCTAACAGTTTCTCTTTCTGTAGAATGCATAGCTGGAATTCTATTTGGAATTTCAATATATATCTAAAATGCATTAAACCTCAGAATTACAGTAGCTAGGCAACGGAACACAAGATAATAGGTTGATGGAAATGCCATGAAACGGTAATTTTGTCAGGGTACAATGTGTAATTTATGACTCAGCTTCAAAAATATTCTGCACAGAAAAAGCAGAGACTTGCTTGAATTGCATTTGACAAAACTGTCATAGTAAGATTAAATTATTGAAATAAAAGGGACACATTGAATATCATTCAGTATGTCATTTGTCTCCTTCAAATTATATTATTTTGCTTTGTGCGGATGGATTGAAACTAATGTTTTAATTTAAACTTAGGTTAGTTAAAAGTACCTAAGCCTATTTTCATTTAAAATATTTAGGCTTACTAAGAATGTGTTTTGAAATTACATTTTGAAAAAGGTGGTCATAAAAGAAGACATTTAGATCTTGACATGTCTTAAACCCAAAAAAAGCATATAAATTTGAGATTTGATATCTGTTTTTCCATCTCTCTCTCTCTTTCTCTCTCTCTGTCTCTCTGTCACTCTGTCTCTGTCTCTGTCTCTCTCTCCTACACCAACACTGAGTTCTATCATATATTCTTTCTCTTTCTCTTCCTCTCCCTTCTGTGTCCTCCACCTCTCTCTGTTGGCACCCTTCCATAGGCTAGATAGGTGATGAGATCTCTTTAAAATCTTAAAAACAGGGAAAAAACAAAAACCGTAAACCACCACCGCACTCCTCTGTGGCCATGACCTGTCTTCCTGTCCCTCATAGCCAAGCCCCTTGACAGCGTATTCAACACTGACTGCACTGCCCCGAACTCCTCCCCACCTGAGCACAGCTCTGACATTCCCCACTCTAGAACGGCCCCAGTCTGATCTGTCACTGGTCATTTTGCCTTTCTCATCAGTCCATAAATTCCTTTACATCCAACATCAAGTCATAATTCTTTTTGTACTTTCAGAGGCTGACATGTAAGTGCTCAGTGACTATGAATGGATTTAATGGCATCTTTCCTAATTAAATAACTCACAGTATTTACATAATCCATTCAAACCAGAGACTGGAACAAATATGCCTGCTTTGATTTAGGCTTTTTCATACAGCTCTATCGGCCTACTTTGTGGCCCCAGATATGTCCTCATGTATCTACCCCCTGACGAATTAATGACTTGCAGGGATAGAACTCTGTTTTCTGGGTGAGATTAAAACCTAAATTTTACTGGAACTGACCTTAAACCAGTGTACAGATATGTCAATGATTATTGTTATTTGCTTTTTATAGAATATTATATTTTTAAAATTACTTTAGTGGCCTTTCATGTAATCCATAATAGTAATGCTCTTCTTTTGTCTTTGATCTTGCTACAGAAACTATTAAAGTCCTTCTAAATATCCTGGAGAAGCTTTCTAAACAGAACAACACAGAGTTTCTTTCCATGTAATTAAGACTTCAGCTAGAGTCCAGGATTATACAAAGCACTCTGACAAACTCAGGTCATTCCCAGTCCTTCTGGTACTTTTCTAGACATTGTACCAAACATTGATGGCCCAAGTATGATCAGGACAATGAACGTGTGACCTGGCGGATGTAGGATGAATCAGTGATTCCCGCAGTTTAACATATGGTTGCACATTTGCTTTTCCTTTCACTTTGCTACTTTCCTGTGAAGGCAGGAAATGTAACTAAGAAATGCTTACTCTAATGCATAAGTTATCACAGTTAAAAGTATGCTCAATTTATGTAAATGAAAAATCATTAAGTAAGGACGTGGTCAAACTTTTTTTGGCCAAATATAATCCCAGGCTTGACCCAGCTGAGAGCTCCTGAGTTTAACAGAGTCATTATGGCAGTTAGTAGGACATGGCGTTCAGCTTCATGGCAAATATGACCTGGCTGCCTCTCACCGAGACACATGCAGTGTACAGCACCTTCACAGGTGTAGCACTTTGCTCCTACTTAAACCAAAAAAATTATACTAATTGACAGTTTTATGACACTGTACCATAAATAATAATCTACTGTGAAAGTGTTTCCTTATTTAGCCCAATTTTCATCTAGTAGTAAAGTGGGACACTCCATCAAAGTTGGTTACAAAGGTACTTTGAATATAATTTTCTCCTTGAGTTCTGTTACGAAAAATAATGAACATACTATAATAAAACACTTTTATTGACCAAACTTCTAGCTTATCAAGTGGAGGATTTCATATTTCTTGAAACAGTTGCCTCCAACTCACCATTTGCATTGTTTTTCAAAAGGTTTTCCAAAAATCTGGAAATCTACATTATCCACTCATAGGCAGCTATGTATACTTTCTCTTCATAATCTTTTCTATGGACATTTACTAAATGCCTCTAAATTTCTTAGCAACCAACCTAGAGCATCTAGAATTTGTATCCCTTTCCTTTTCTTATTATTTAGGTATTTGAAACACTAAGAAAACTGATCTTAGTGGCATTTTGCCTCTAATTTCTATGATATGTAGGTCGTTCCTGAGAACTTTCTGGCATGATATATTTTACAGTACTGGAAATTAACATACTCTCCCAACCCTAGTAAAACAATTTTACGTATATTGATTTAATAATATTTAAGTCAACTTGTATCTGAAAACAATTAGTGTGAAAATTAGACAATAGTCTAGGCTGCTTTCCCTGCAGAGGCAAGATGATCAGCTGAGAAGTATAGTTATAATCTTTCTAAAATTTGAGACTCGATGAAATTTGTCTAAATGAACTGCAGTTGAAAATAATGTTCTCTCAATTGTATCAATTCCAAAAATATAGCATTCAAAGCTCTGCCTTCCACATTACATTTATTCAGTGTTACTGTAACACATAGTGCTGACTTCCTTATTTTCCAGAAGGTATTTAGTTAGCAGCTCAAAGGACAGCAAACAATCTTTCCTCATTTCCAATGAGGGTGGCCTCTTTTTGCAGTAGCCCTCATTGAGTTTCCACAGTAAATAAATGGCCAAGGTTGTAGGTGTGCTTGGTGCATTCTTCTTTGTTTTTTTTATTATCACCCATATGAAAGAGGACGCAGCAGCATGCAGTAGGGAGCTCTTCAAGTCATATATATCATATTGGAATCGTCTTAGAAATGTACATCTCTTGTCAAAGGTACTCACATATTGGGGCAGAAATGATGGGATTGTGTCCTTTGTTTTAATTTTGTACTGTCTTATAATCACTGTGGTATAGAAGACACAAAGGAATGAATGCTGCTCCCTAATAGTTTCTATTTCAAGTCAAGGGTAGCTCACACAAACCACAGATTGGTCGTCCCCAGGCATGAGTTTGAAGTGGAACAAATGTCACTGTTCTTTGGGGATGCTGGGCAACCAGAACATGTACACGATGTTATAAAGGACTGTGCTGGAATTTTACTTCGCTTCATGTCTGTTGATACTTTGCATAGGTTTCCTTCACACATTAAAGGAGTACATTTGAGTAGCTATTAACTGGGCTAACGTCTATGTCTTATATAGGTTATTAATATTTGTTTCTGTACAAAGATACACTCTTACATATATCAGTTATGTGTGCACCTGTAGGTTTAGAGCTGAAAATTAGAAGGAATTTTATAAGCAGGAGACTACAGCACATAATGGAAACAATAACTGCAATTATGCCTCTGACTGCTCTTGCAGAAAGTGATGTGTATGACTTTCATCTCCAGCTGTTCACATCCTAAAGTTTGAAGCTTTTGAGAGTTTCAGTGTGGGTTCCAACACATAATTTGTGGCAATTACAAAGAACAAAAATTGATTCAATACACAATACCTACATTTTCAACTCTTTCAGCATTAAAAGTAACAAGAATTAGTCATCTGATAAAAACTGTGCAGGCAATTAAAAAATAAAACTCTTATAAATGTCTTCTACTTGTTGTGCCTTAAAAGTAAAAACTTCTAAGTGCTATTTTTTAATTTCTTTACCATTAAGCAATATGTGTGTTGTAGTGATAAGGTTTGTCTTTTTTTAGCTCTTCAATAAAAGCCATGCCAAAGGCAACTTTCTTTAAACATTAAGACAGCCAAATACATTTGGGAACCCTTGATATAAGAGATCTTCATTTTTAAACATGTAGCCAAGTTTTTGGTTATCATTTGTCATCACATCAAACTTTTCCTTATAGTTCTCATTCACTGAGTATGGAAGTTGATTTCCAGATAACTAAATCTACCCATAGCCTTGCATCAGCTCCTAGTGGGAAGATGTCCTTATCTTCCTACAGCACAGCCTCTTCTCCATGGTCTTCACTCCTGCTTAACATGCATGCTGCTCACATAATCTATTTCTCTTTCATTAATGAAGCTGGAACTGGGATGTGGCTCAGTGACAGAGCTCCTGCCTTGCATGCACAAGGCCCTGGTTCAATCCCAGCACCACAGAGAAAGAGAGAAAAGGAAGGAGGGAAGGAGGGAAGGAAAGAAGGAAGGAAGGAAGGAAGGAGGAAGGAAGGGAGGAAGGAAGGAAGGAAGCAAGGAAGGAAGGAAGGAAGGAAGGAGGAAGGAAGGGAGGAAGGAAGGGTCTAGAGCATCATCCTCAATGTGATGTAGAGATATATGGCACCTATTTTAATCATATTTTACATTCTTTAAACTTTTCATAAAAAATAAATTTCAGTGAAATAAACAGCTAGGAGCATAGGTCCATATAATTACTACACTTTTGTAGTATAATATGTGAAGTTACAGCTTATGTTCAAAACATGAAATAAATTTTGGCAAATATTTAAACACAACAGTAAGGAAGGAATAAGGTAAAGGAGATCTTGGAATAAAGAAAATTGCATTTCTGAATTCCTAACCAAAAATCTCCTTATTCTACCTGTTAATAGAAAATAAACTTAAAAATCCTTTAAAAATTTGTAAGAGTTTTAAGAATAAGTATCATAAACCAAGAGTGAATAGACTGGGATTTTCATTTTAAAATGTGTTACATGCACCTTTGCCTGAATACGAAAGTTACTGTAGCAAGCAGCATCTTAAAACCCAATACTCCACAAAGTTCAATAAAATTATGTAAAATAAAACATGGATATTTTATTAGGAATTACTCAAAATACTTTATCATTACATTATTTATCAAATTCTGACTTAATGACTAATCATCTTAGGTTAATCATAGACATGTCCTGAGACTTGGTATTGACATTAACACAAAAACTAACGGGATCTACAAAGAGTTTAAAACATCATATTATAGTACCACATACATACCCCCTGTTCATAGCAACATAATTTGCAAAAGCTAATCTTGGAAGCAGACTATTTGTCTAAGAGTAGATGAACGGGTGAAGATAATCTGGCATTTATGCACAATAGAGCACTACTCTGCCATAAAGAAGGATAAACTTGAGTCATCTGTAGGAAAACTGATGCACCTTGAGATCATACTGTGAAGTGAAATGAATCAGATGCTCTATCAGTCAGTGCTTACAAGAGCTTGCAAGGCTGGGATAAGGCTCCTCAAAAGACTGCACATGCTCTGAGTCCAATTCAATGCAGGACACAAAAATTTACAAGATTAGCCTTCAATGGCCACCCGCAGGGTCAAATGTAGAAGATCCTTCTGCACTAGAGACCTGAAGGACCCAGCCAAAGGCCTGGGTCCATGGCGATGTCCTGTAGGAGTCCACATCAGGGGACCGGAGGATCCACAGTGGAAGACCAAGGGGTCTGCACGGAGCTAGATGCTAAAGAGGCTGCGGCAGCCAGCAGAAAAGCCGGTGCTGGAAGCTGAAGAGTCTGCATGGAAAGCCAGGAGATGATGCCCAAGGTGAAGACGGAGTTCCTCCTAGGGAAAGCACCTGAAATCCTTCCCTCCTGTTCTCCTTCTATACCATTCTGACAACAATCTTCCTTAAAGTGGGTCTTCCACGCCCAGAACCATGCTGACTTACTTCAGCTGGGTGTTCCACACTCAAATTGACAGTGAGTCAGTTAACAACCACAGATGCTCAAGCTTAAATATGG
Source organism: Dinomys branickii (assembly GCA_004027595.1). Taxonomy (NCBI): domain Eukaryota; kingdom Metazoa; phylum Chordata; class Mammalia; order Rodentia; family Dinomyidae; genus Dinomys; species Dinomys branickii. The sequence goes on along the minus strand of PVLD010001213.1, from coordinate 6,750 downwards.
TATAGCTTCTCTTATATGAGAAATCAAAAATATAAATAAAGAACAAAAGAAAAGGTGGATAACAGGAAATAGGGAGGTTGATCTTTTGCAAATGGAAAGGCCATTATGAAATTAAGGGAGAGGAGGGAGGGAATAAAACATCAAGTTTTGTTATGTTCCTATACCAATTCCCCATGAGGAACGTGATCATTATGTACTCCAAACATACATCAACAAAACATAAAAACTGAGAAAATCAGGACACAAAGAAGAAAAATCACTGTCTGACCAACAGAAAGTAATTTTCTCACAGCTGTGGTGGCTGAAAATCTGGAATCAGTGCACTGGCAGAGCTGGTTTTTCCTGAAGCCTCTCTCTGTGGTTGTTGACGGCTATCTTCTCACTGTGTCCTCATGTGGCCTTTCCTCTGCACAACCCTAGTGTCTGTTTCTTTTCTTACAAGGACACAAGTCACATTCAACTGGAGCCTCACCCTTATGACCTCTTTCCACTTTAATTACCTCTTTAAAAGTGCCTATCTCCAAATGCAATAGGAGTTAGGGTGTCAACACAGGAATTTTCATGCTAATGGGGTAGACAGATCAGTAAACAAGTAGAAATACTCTTAAAAAAAAAATTAGGGCACTGTAGGGCTTGTGATGAGTAACCAGCTGAGAATAGAAAAGTTACTGGATTAGTCCAAGAGGTGGAGGGGAGGTCTCTCTGAAGAGGTGAGACCACGTGACAGCAGCTAACCACTGCTGTGTTAGTAACTGTGCTGAGGAATCTATGCTTGAATTTGCATATGCTTTAGAAGTCCTGGGGAAGCCTGCAGCCTCTCTCAGGCCAGGGGACCATCGTTCATTCTGTTCTGCTTTATGAGTCTGGGGCCTTGATGTAGTGATCTTGAATCTGTTTTAGTGTGTCTCTTGGGCCCTAATTATTCACACTTGTTATTTAGGACACAGCCATGGAATTGCATCTCCTCTTGGCTTTTTCACCATCACTCAGACTTTTAATTCAGTGAAAATAGGAATGAACTTGAGGGATGTGGGGTTTCCTAACTTCCACATCTTCTGATTTTCCTTGTGTCTGTGATGGGTATTGAAAAGGTCTGTTCACCTATCCACTTTCAAAAGGAAACTCGGGCAGTCTGGACAGAGTAGCGATTATATATGCTAACCACTTCGGCTTCAGTGGAGCAGTAACTCTTCTGTTTTAAAGGTATTTTAATACGCAGGGCATAGCAGAGGACTTTCTGAGGAAATATGAGCTTTGCTTTTCCATATATGCTTTAGGATAAATGTTGCTATTGTGATTGCTACACACTATGTAATAAATTGTTCTAGTCATGGTTATTATAAGTTACTTTATAACTGCTGAGCACAGTGACAATAGTTTTGCCTCCAGTGTTCTCCTGGAGTCTCTATTATTAACAGGTGTCTTCAAGAACATCCCATTGTTTTCAAAATTACTACTCTCTGCTCTGTATGACCTGCCACAAAAGCATTCCGTGGATTTTGACACAGGCAAATAGAAATGACAAATGCATCAGTTTAGATCGTAACCTCCTGTGCTTTTTATATAAAGCATACAAAAGTTCCCTTGAACTTTGCAGTGGTGATTTAAGCTATTATATGCTGTCAACATAATGTGTCTAACAGTGAAGTAATTCTAGGCATACAGACTTCCTCCGAAGGTTACCTTCAAATGAAAAGGCTACACAACTTCACAATATTGCTTTCATTTTCTTGCACTGGACAATCTAAATGGATTTTACTTTCTTTACCTTTTGGGAACTGGATTTTGCCTTCCTTTTATGTGTCATGTTTCTTCTTTCAGTGATAGGGGTCAAACCCAGAGCCTCTTGCATGCTGGACAAACATTCAACATCTGAGCTACACCTCCAGCCCAAGATTTTGTATTTAAAAACTATACACTGGACTCAGATTATAGCTCACTAGTAGAAGACTTCCTTAGTGGGCATAAAGCCCTAAGTCAATCCCCAGCACCATGGAAGGCAAAAACTATATGTTTCTTTTCTCATGACATCCTTGAAATAATGTTTCAGTTTCACAAGTCTCCTCCCATAGTAAGTAAATGTTTCAGCTTATCAAGTGGTCTGACGTGCCATTGGCTAAATTCCAAAACTGCCAGAAATAAATTTCCTTCCCCTAGGTCGGTATAGTGTATTATACTTAGCATCTCTCTGCCACATGCTACCTCGCATTATCACAAACCCTATTTTAAATCTGCTGAGATAAGGAGCTTGTTTTAAACATCTCCTTATCTTGAACATAGTGCCTTGTTAGAAGATGTGCAATAAATACATTTCATGAAGTAGAGAATATACTAAAATGATTGTGAAAAGTGCATATAAGGTAAGCATGTAAGAAGTGCAGGACATGTCCCCCGAGGGAGCAGTTTCCCCATATATGCGCCCAGTGGTAGAGTTTGCTTTATCACTTGAAAACCATTGACCCCTCCACCACCGCCGTAAGCACCACTAGTCAGTCACAGTTCAGAGCATGTGTGTGTACATTTCAGCATCGGGCCACAGGAGAGGTGTGAATGCAAAGTCATGGGAACACAGCTAAGACACCCCATCCATCTTCAGGTCCCTTTTTAAAAGTAGGTCATTAGCATCTACACTGTATTGATGTCACAGGCCCATAGTCAATGTCTGTGGTTATCTTTATTTCATACATCTTATACTCAATAGCAAATGATTATTAGTGTACTGTATGTGTTTACTTTTGAGTTGGGGAAGCCTATAGAGTAAAAACTCCCAGTGGATTATATGGCCAGTGAAGTGGAAGAGCCAGATGTAGAACTAGGTGTCCTTGGTTCTAAAGCCTTGGTTGTTCTGAAACCTTGACCCACTGTTACTCATCTGACTACAATCTAGATATTTGAAATCATAACTGCAAAGCTATATGAGTGTTCTGGAGAGACACAATGGGTAAAGTGTAACCCTGATCTGCATAATTCATGTTTTATAAACTCTAGAGTATAATTTTATTACTTTTCATTAATATTCTCCTAAAACTTGAAAAGTGAGATGTCTGTAATTCTAGAAGAGAGACTAGAAATCCTTTTGTAACTATCCTGAGTATAATTAGTGCTGATTTTAAGGTACTAGCAATTCTGTGGAGAGAAAAATAAAATGATAACCCCAGTTTAAGGACAATGTCATAGATGACAATTCATTATAATGTAGGTAAAGTAAAAATCTGGGTAATTACTCTTAGTCTGTACATGATTTACACAATTTAAGTGAATTTTTCTGTGTTGCAGAATGAATACCTAAATGAAGATGTTGATGCTAGAGTTATTGAATATGAAGATAACCGACCCCTCTTAGATATGTTTCTGCAGAAGCCAATGGGTTTGCTGTCCTTGCTTGACGAAGAAAGTAGATTTCCCAAGGCCACTGACCAGACTCTTATAGGTGAGTTTTAAATCCAGAATGATTTTATGGTTCTAGGAATGCAGTCATACAATTCTAAGTCATATAATTCTAATTCTATAGTTATAATTTTTAAATTGCTTGAAGTAGTCTAGGAGAAAATAACTATCACAAAGCCTGCATATCTAACTTTAAAGAAGAGACTTTGGATCTAATACCTGGACTAGTGAATGTCTATAATAACAAGAAACATTTAGTGATTAGTTAAACAAGGTTAAGATATTGGATTTCTCCTTATTTTATGGTAGGACCTCAACCACAGAATGAATCGCAGGTTAGAAATGGCCTTAGAAATTATCCAACCCAAATTAGAATCTAGTGGGCAGAGCACAAAGACAGATCTAGAATTGGAAAAAAGAAAGTTAGCAAGCAAGAAACAAATTCATCTGTGATGTTCAAGCCATTTATTTAATGGAGGCAAAGAGCCTCAAATACCTTAACAACTTCTGAGGTTCAGCACATTAATAAACGTTCATGGTAATAATCCTGACTCATCAAACAGAAATTTAATGTATTCATTTTTTCTGTTTGAGGAGGCCGAGATGTGTATAATATATTTAAGAAGATTATCATCCAAAATAGTTAAGATACAAAAGTCCAGTGTAAGAGAGGAAGAAACTTGAGAGTCGTCAGGCAATTGAGAACATCACTTTCCTAGTGTGGGACACCATAGTCCCCGGTGATGAGAGATATTCATCATGTTTAACAAATACTTGCAGAGAATTTAGAATCACTTTTTTCTTCCTTTTGATGATAGGCACATCCTGTTGTTTTTTACCGTTAAGTCTATGGGGTTACTTCCTCCTGACCCACTGATTGACTTATTCTCTCCTCTAATTGGACAATTGTAGACGGAAAAAAAACCCAAGGTTGTGGGAAAAATAATTTAATATCAGCCACCTGACACATCAAAATGTCCTTTCTAGGACATGGAATGGAAAGTTTTCTGAATGTCTTAAACCTGTTATGGAAATTTAACTACTTTTTATGGGTTTTTTATGCTTCTTATGTAATCAGTAATGACTGATAGCTCTTCACGTGGAAGGAGAGCCAATCCACCAAAGTCTGAGGCTGAAGGCTGGGGATCAAACTCAGCCTCACAAGCTTCTCAGCTAGTCAGTCTCCAGGTGGTTGCCCTCTTCTGGACCAGTGATTCCCAAAATGCAGATACCAAGTCAGGAACATCTGCAGCACCTGGGAACACATTAGAAATGTGGATTGCTGACCCCTTTTCCAGACCTATTCAATCATGAACTCAGGGAGGGGGCCAGCAGCCCATGTGTTAACGTTCAGAGCAACTCTGATACTTTCTAAGATTTGACAACTGCTCTAAACCACGATGCAGCGGTGAAAATTCATGATCATGAGTTTTGCTTTACCATTTATAATGACATTCCAAATATGCATAAATTAGCTATATAAAATTTCCTTTGCTCATTGTACATGGTGGTGAAAGAAATGATGCCAACTGACAGTATTTTCTGAGGATCTTCTACATGCATGATGCTGGAATTTAATTTTTGACATTTTTGGTCCTACAGAAAAATTTGAAGGTAATCTAAAATCACAGTATTTCTGGAGACCCAAAAGAATGGAGCTTAGTTTTGGAATTTACCATTATGCAGGAAAGGTAAGAACCCTCAAGAATTATAGCCTAGTTTTCTTTTTAACCTTTTATCAAATAATGAGGATTGCCATGGAAATTAGGTTCCAAAATAGTGGTAGGCAGTTCTAATGAAATGGCCAGTGATTTCTGTCCCCACCTGGCCCTAATTCTGCTCTCCAGCACCCTTTGGTCTATCCTACCCTTTGTCTGCTGTTCACCCTGGAGACCACTGGCACCGTAGGACGTACACCTATGGTCTGTTGAAAAGGTAAAAACTAAATCCGGGTCTTATGACAAAGTTTTTTCTAAAGGAAATTTTATTAAGAAACTGGAATTTAAAAAAGGAAAGAAGGAGCCAAGACTCAAAGAGTTTATCTTTCTGATCATAAGTTGGCTGTGGGTGATTAGCTCACAAAGCTTACCTAAGTTTTTTATATAACAATAGCTGAGGATCTTTTATGTAAGCTGCACTGTGCTTTTCAGACGGTAGATGCTTCTCTCTCTCTCTACTGCAGCTCTTGTCTCTCAATAAGAGAAGGAGGGAGAGCAGAGCTAACCCAGACAGGTGGAGTTGGCTGATGGGCTGTTACATAGTTGGAGGAAGAAACGTTCATGCCTTGATAGAGACACATTCACACTCCGCAGCAGCCTCAGATCTGTGTCCTACACCCAGGGGACACTTTCCTTCCCTTTGTCTGTGGAGAATAATGGACCAGTCCCTCACAATGATGTCATAAATACTGGAAGATTTCAAATCAAGGTTCAGAAGTTACATATCAAAGAATGGAAAAAATGAGAAATGTATAAAAACAAAATGATCAGAGTTTCCGGCATCCTACTATGTCTGGCAACCTTCATATGTTAGTCAATATTCCATGGCCTTTTGTCATTAAAAATGTAGACCTTAAACCTTTCAAACAATAATCTCTGTCAGGACTTCCAGCATTAAATTTTCCAACTGAAGGCTCCTTTAAAAATTTGCATCAATAATTGCCTATGACTATTTTATCCAGTATTTTTAAACAACTCTTTTAGTTTGGTGAGGCTGCATAACAAGAACATCGTAGGTAGGGTGGCTTAAACAACAGAGATTTATTTTCTTTACAGTTCTGGAGCCTAGAAGTTCAAGATCAAAGTGGCACCTGGTTGCCCAATCATGGCTTACAGACAGCTGCTGTCTCACTGTCCCTGTGTGGCCTTTTTTTTTTTTTTTTGCATGCATGCAGAGAATTTTGATATGAATTTGGAGGAACACAGTTCAACATGTAACAACCACCCTTTTGAGTTTTCCTGCAGAAGTCTATGCATTACTCTCATCTTTAGGATGTTGTCTTGGTTACTTTTCTCTCGTTGCTGAGACAAAATACCCAACACCCAAAGTTAAGGAAGGAAGGAAAGGTTTATTTAGCCTACAGTTTGTGGAGGTTTCAGTCCATACTTGGCTGGCTCAGAGGCAGAGTGGCACATGGCAGAGGGCAAACGTTCATGGCAGCAGAGCACAGCAAAAGCAACCAGCAAAAAGGGAGGAATGGCGGCAAGCAGCCTCTTTCTCTCCCTTACATTGTAAACAGGCTACCCCCACCCAGGGGGTGTGTAGCTCTCACACAATCTCCATGCCCTCTTCCACAGGCTCAGGATGTATACAAAGTAAGCACCTTAGCTTCTTCCTGAGTCACTCAGCTAAACCGCTAGACTC